>VWYH01002212.1:14572-53951 GCA_013399365.1 Pampusana beccarii
TTTAAATTTTATTGGTAACTTTTTTTTTTTTTTTTTTTTTTTTTTTTTTTTTTTTGGTAGGAACATATCCTGATTATAATTTAGCAGCCATAGAGTACTAGGTTTTGAGGAGGAATATCTACTTCATGTGGTAGATATCAAACCATCTGTTGACCACAGTTTTAGATAAGTAACTTTGTCTAATTAACATTAATGTGCATTCATAACAGGAACTGGAAATACCATGGAGGGGTTTTTTTAACAAAATTGAACAGTAAGATTTTAATAAGGTGCTTGTCCATTGCTGACTAAAACCGTTTCAGGTGAAATTGCAACTGGTTGGAAAAGTAGTTGAATGAGACAGGAAATGGCTCGTTACACAAACTACTGGGAGCTTTTTGGCTTTTAGAGCTTTCTGAAATGAATGTATTTCAGATAAGGAAACAAAATTGTGCTATAATGAAACTCATCACTTCGGAATGCTAACTGCTCCTACTGGCCTGTTAGTCACCCTTTCATCATCTATTTCTTTAGAGAATTCTGCTCTGATAGGATTTACATCAATATAATTTGCTGTATCGAATAATCAAACAAGTTTATCTTAGAATCTTTTTAAAGCTAATTCTAAGCTAAGTTGTTGCCGATTTTTAAGTAACATATTCCTCAATATCAGTTGTAGGGACTATATAGCATGAAGGTTCATTCTTCTCAGTATAACAGAAGATCCTAATATACAGAAAGATTGTGTAACAATCACAAAACAAACAAACAAAAAAGGTTTAAAAGTTACTTATGTCTTAGTTTCAAAATCTTCCATGATCTGAAAATTGTTCACTTCACATTGGGGAAGTGACTCTTTAAAGCCTGTTGAAATCTGCAGCTCTCTAATATTTCAATATCTCGCATTAGAAAATTTACTACTTACTGCTAAGATTTTTTTGCAGAAATGATCCAACTTGTCTGCATTTTATGTTGAACCCTTTACTACAGATTCACTGGTGGTCTTTCAAGTTGTTGTTGTTGTTTTGTTCTGTTTGTTTGTTTTTAATTAAGAAGCAGCTAGAATCAGGATTGCTCATGTTCCGATAAAAATACAAGTGGAACTTGATGGTACTATCTCATTGTTTTTCATAAGAGTCAGCCCTGTTTCTCTTCGTAGATTTTTATCGTTGAAATTTCAATAGTTGTCACAATTTCTCTTACCTCTTTCCCCATACGGTTTCTCAATTCCCGTATGGGCCACCAATTAAATCTGTCAAGATTTAATTGCAAGGCTACAATAAACCATGGCAGATACAGATTAGCAATCCCCCCCACCCTCTACCCTTTCCACACAGGAAAAAGTCCTCGCTAAGGGAAGATGATAGGAAGGAAAAAGGGAGAGAGACTTCAAGTTGGAAAGGTTTTAAAATGCTTTACTAATGCCACTAATAAATAGAGAAAATAATACAAAATATACAAAACCCAATCTTGAATCTCCCAGGTAGCAGTGTTTAACCCCTCCTGTGGTGGGCAAAGCTGGCGCGGCTCCAGCAGCTGCAGGGCAGGCACCCGGAAGTCCTGGGTGGGACTTCACAGCAAACCAGAACTGGATTCAGGGATGCAGGTCTCAGGCCTTGGATTGCAGGCATGGCAGGCAGTGTCCTCTTCAGATGCTGGCCATGGTCAAAGAGAATGAGACCCTTTTGATCTCACTCTCTTATACGGTGTATGACGTGTATGGGATGGAATACTCAGTTGGTCAGTTTTAGTCACATGTTCTGTCTACCCCTCCTTGCAAATACGCCCCTCTCAGGACAGAACGTGTGGAATTTTATTAGAATTCTTGGTTGTTGTAGCAATAAATCTAAACATGGGGCTTCTTCTGCATTCCATTGGTCGCCCTTATCAGCTTCGGAGCACAGTGTCTGGAAAACATGTAGCTAAATTCAGAAAAGTGAAGTTACTTAGAAGAACTTAGCTGAAAGGAAAAATCGCTAAAAGAGAACTGGTCTTGTTTTTAACAAAACCAGGACCATAGTCCAGTGCTATTTTGGAAACGTGCAAAGAATCAAAAGGCTATTGAGTGTTTCTCTATCTTAAAGTCAAAGTTGTTGGGTTTTTTTATTTCATTTTGGTTTAGAGTCTTTCTAGCTCAATACGAACTGCTTTCCAAAATGCAACAATCTAAATGCAAATTCATCTCTTGATGAAGAAGGATGAGCAAATACATTCTTAATTTTTTTAATCATCCATATTAATAGTATTCATTTAGCATGCAGATAATGGCATTTATCAGAGCATGTAAAAACACTTGACAGACCTTTTATTGAGCTTCTTAACACTTCGTAGGATTAAATCTGTCTTCCAGATGAATATACTACTACTACTAATGTAAGAAATACTTTTAACTTCTTTCTAAGCTACAATCGGGATTCTGAACTCAGTCTGAAAAAATAAAATGCTTCTGGTGATCCCTGCTTAAAGCCATCTGAAATGAAATGCAGTGATACAGTTAGTAGATGAAATCTGAGTAGATGACACTTTTTGTACGACAAATGAAAATTAATTCACTGTGTGACCTATTTAGAGAGCTCGCTGTGCTGAAGGATCGAAGGGAAGGGAGAGGGGTTTGTAAGCAGTAGGAGAGGGAATGGGAGTGAATCAGATTATCAGCTAATACAGATAATTCTCTTGTATTGAAAAATTGAATATTACAACTGAATAGTTAAACATGCTGTGGAACAACTAAACTGAGGGGAAAGCTGAACTTGTTAATTACTACAAAATGGTTTATGTTGGTGAGATTTAGAGGAATTTGATTGCCTTTTGGTTTGAGGTTCCTTGGCATCTAGCCTTGCTCACTCCTAGGCCTTCTAGTCTACTTTGTATTTTATTCCACAAAAATAAGCTTCTTGGAGGCTGGAACAGTTTAATTCTTTTTCAGTTGGTCACTGAGCTGGAGTGACTGGTAAATGGGTTTGAATCACTCTTCTGAGTTATAGTATTTATTAATATACTGTGTATATACTGTCTTTAAATCCATTCTTTAATGCTGGCTAGAAAACTAAAACTAATTGTCAGAGAAGTGAGGCAGTCTGCTTACCTAAACTTGAGGAAGAATAGAGTCAGGGTTAAGACAACAGAAGGAAAAGACCAAGGATCCCTCACTGGCTCCAGTTCACTGAATTAGAGTGGTGAATGAGGGTTTGGAGAAACTGCAGGAAGCATTCAGAGAACATGTCCTGTTCTAATGAAGGAGGCACCTTATTGCTTGGATGTTTACTGGTAGACATGAAGAAATTCTTGAAATCGTGGAGGCCAGTTTCTTATCTCAGTGGAGGTGACTTAGATGTAATATGCATTGCAAAGATAAAGGAGAGCAGATGAAGCATGTGAACGCTGAAAGGCAATTGAAGATAAATAAATGTTGCAGGATGCAGTTTGCTTTCTAAGAAGTGTAAAAGAAGCAATAATAGTGGGTTCGGGACAATTCATTTAAAAGTTGTTTGATATTGTCTTGAGAATTTAAATTGTGACAGCACCTTTTTACTTGCAACTACTGCACAAAAGTGTTCCCTTCCGAGTACTTATTAGTATAATATTCACTTGCTGAAACTGTGACCTCTGAGAGCACTTGGTGTGGAAAGTGCTAGAGAAATGGTGGTTACAGGAGAAGGGACAGCAGAAGAAAAGGGAAGCATTAGGGCCTCATTTAGAACCTGAAAATTAAACCGAAGAAGTCATGTAAAAGTAGACTCAAAGAAAATACAATTGAGCATAAAAATTAAGGCTAGCATAACTATGTGAGGATAACTAGGAAGTCTAAAAAAATACAAAGGAAATCTAGCGAAAGACATAAATAAAAAATGTTCACATGGATACATGAGAAATTAGAGGAAGGCGAAAGAAAATACACTTCCGCGTAGCAGCAACCAGTATAGTAAACAAGAGAAATGGAAGAAAAACTGGAAGAATAAAAGGCAGGTGAGGAAACATTCATGTGACTTGCATTAATTGATTGATTAATTGAATAAATGAAGTAAGGTCAGTTCCTTACTTTACCACAGAATATTTAAGGAAGTAGTCTAAGAAGTCTCTGAACATTAGGAATTATCCTCTTGAACTAAGGGAAGGTGGGAGAAGTCCCAAGGGACTGGCAGAGTGCAAACATAGGGACTTTAGAGAAGAAAAGGATGTTGCTTGGGAAATAAAGATGAATCAGCCTAACTGGGATACAGAGAAAGTTACCTGGAGAAATTATGAATAAATTTACAAGCATCTGAGTGATAAAGAGACGCTAAAGACAGCCAGCATGGATTTGTCGAGATCAAATCAGGTTGAACCAACCTGATTTTCTTCTTGGACCAGAAAACTGGCAGAGTGGGTATGGTAGAAAGAGTGGATATGATATATTCTGACTTCGGTAGGAGTTTCTGCGTAGTTTTGTGTCACATTTTGGTAGCTAACTAGGAAAGCGTGGTACAACTAGCTGATTTTCACCAGGTTGGTTACTAGTTGCAAGCAGTCAAAGTAGAAAAGATTTTCAAGTGAATTACTATAGGTATCTTTTCTGAACATGTTTCTGTTCAGGGGTTTTGTCAGTTATTTGTATGTTGGCCTCCCTTCAATTACCTTCTTTTTAACATGTATAAGAAGGTGCAGATAAAGGTGCAAGCACTTCAAAGAGCAGTTTTCAAATCGATGGTTATCTTTGTATGTCAGAGTAGTGTTTTAAAGGCTGAGGCAAAATACTATCTTTAAAAGAGAAAAGTCAAATGTGCATGCAGAATGTGAAACAGCTGGACTAATCTAAAAAATTGTACTGAAAAGTATGGTTCTAGTGTACCAAAAAGTTAATTTTATTATGCGATGCAGATTTCATAGTTACATTTAGCAAGAGTGTTAGATTAATGCACTGGCAGTATTACTGCAATCTTTTTCATGCTTGTAACAATCTGGATGAAATACTGTTTGTATCTTGGGCAGGTTTCTTTTAAGAAAGAGATGGACAAAGAAGATGAATATACTGCCTATGTTTAGGTGTTCTTTTCTTCTGGAAGTATTTAACTCCACATCACATTGCATCTGGGCATCGGTGAGACTTGTTAGCAGTATAAATATTTTCCTTTGGTGCTCGAAGTGGACATGTTAGTGATGTTGCAGGCAGCTGTTTAGCACACATCAAAACTGACTGCAGGCTCAGAAAACTTGAGCTGTTCGGAATACTTTAAAAGAGAAAGAAGGGGCAGACAAGTCTTCTCATATGCAAATGTTTACTTCTGGCTCCACAAGGCTTAGGATAAGACAAAATTGGTTTGATGTGTAAGGAAGATGATTTACATTATGGTACCAGGGAAAACTTTTTTGCAAAAAAGGATAATTAAGCAGGAGGAAATAACTTCCCTAGGGAAATTGTAAAACCTCTCCTTTAATAGAAGCTTTTAAAAGCAAACATCTGCCAGGGACAGTCTGAGTCTATCTAACCATGCTTCAGTGCAGAAGGATCAAGTGTGTCAGTCTCCAGATCAGTTCCAGCCTTACTTGTGTGATTCTGTGACATTGTGGGGGATTTTTCTCCCTGACTGCACAAAAACATCTGCCTGCCCTGAGCTTGTAATTAAAACATCTGCTGAGCAAAGCGAGTTGTGAATTTCAACTCATGAGACACACAATTAATGTCGTCAATGTGCCAATCGCCTTCCACTGCAAACTTTTCCAGAGAAGAGTTTCCTTTTACAACACTTTAATTTAGTCATTAATTTCTAATAATGCACTAATTGGTTTAATATTTGCCTGTTAATTTAATAATAATATCTTGCCCTTTGGCAAATATTTTATATGAAAAACAGTTATTCTCAAATAATTTTTCTGTCATTCTGACCCAGTTATTTTGATTCCGGTCTTTACTTAGTAGTTATACAAACAGGATTTTCATACAAATATAACCAATTTCTATTGCAATGCAAAAACAATTTATTTGACGCTCGGTGTCAGTTGACTGGCTTTGTGTCTAATAGTTATATGTCCACCATACTCTGAATGTGTTATTTGATCACTATTAGTTTTCATTCTGCTCTGTCTACAAAAGAAGAATAGGTGATAGCTCCTGAATTAGACACTGCAGGATTCATCTTGCCTCACAGACTGCTCATTTTTTTTTGATCAAAAGAAAAATGAAATGGTTTATACTTTTATAAAACATACAGAAGCAACATTTTTAAATGGTACACACTCAGTCCCGCAATTTACATGAGTTATTTTTCAATAAAACATTATTATGAAAGTAATAAGTAATGTGATCATATATCATTAATACTTGTTGTAGAGAGTGATGTTTCTGTGAAAATATGATCTTAGAAAATATGTTTCACCATTTACATGTCTCAGGAAGATGTTCATTCCTAAGAGGAAAACTACATGGTTTTCACTATGTTTGATCATTCAGATCATTCACTTGGCAAAAGTGTTCTGCCTTGACAGTGGAATAGTTAAGCGTGCTGAGAAAAAATGAGAGAGAAAGAGGAAAAAAAGAAAAGGAAGGGGAAAACGATAAAAAGGAAGAAAACAGGAAGGAATGGAAGCTTGTTCCTAATGCCAATGAAGTAATGGGCTGTTATACAGAAGATTCTTATCTCAGCGGAGTCAAGATTCATGTCTTGAAGTCTTGCTACATAATAGTAACATTAATTAAGGGTGGGCTTTCAAATTATTGCTGTTGATTTAACAATGGTGAGGTTTATACTGACTTCCATGGGATCAGAACCAAGGCAACCATGAGCTCCTGTGTAAATATATTTCTAATTGAGAAAAAATAAGAGCTCATAATGCAGTGTTACTGTACGTGTTTAATACAATATTTGTATTATTTCTGATAGAGTATTTGATAGTATTTGGGAAAAAAATCAAAACAATTGAAATGGATACTTCTCAAATGTTTAATAAGTTCTAGGGAAGCACTCTATTTTTCTATTGCCAGGTTAGCAAACGTCTTACTTTAATATTTGCCCTTTCACAATCTCATTGAATGCATTGCACATTGTGCGGATTTTTTCCCCACAAAGGAGGTGGCTTTTAGAAACTTTTCATGAAAGGTAGGTATAATGGGAGAGCTAACTACTAACAAATATTGAATATGGACTGTAGTAACTTAGTTACCATTCCTTTAGTCACTTTGTTAACTGTTTCTCCAGAACACAGCACTTCTGTCTTGATAAAATAAATGATGTCAGGCCATCTCCTGCAGCTCAATGCGTTTGCCTATCTGTTCTGATCCCTATGAAGGACTTGGTAAAATATTCCAGAAATTGTTCCTGTAGTCAAACATAGCTATGTTTTCTAATCCCATTACCCTAATTTAATGTTGCCAGTGGTATCTTACAGATTCCTGCAAAGTAATGTCCACAACAACTGAGTATATGGAAATGGGAATCACATTTTTCTGTTAACACCAACAGTGTTCCAATAAAAGTATTTTTTTATACCCAGGCAGCCTTTTGGCCAAATGTGGTTTTTTGCACCATGCAAGGGAGTGCAACTTGCAGCATTTGATGCTTACAAAATGTTTAATGAGCTGGTTAAAGACTTTTCACTCCCTCTTTTTTTGGAGAGGAAGAAAAGCCTCAGTACACTACACTTAGCTGAATACGAATGAGATGGTCTGCTTGAGAAAATATTTGTATTATTTCCCTGAATAGTCTTTGTATCAAAACATCTGAGAATACACAGAGAATATATAGCTTTGCAAGGAAGAAACTGTCTTGGAGATTGTCTTTTTCTGCTTTTAAATAGAAGGCTATGAAAATAATAGAAATTTATTTGTTTTTTGTCTACAGTTAAAATTATTTACCAAAATCCCACTGTGTGTTTCATGTAGCATAATAGAACACTATTTGCTGCAAGACGAAATAGATCTTATAAAAGTATAGCATAGGGCTTTTTTTCTTACTATTATCTTGCAATGGTGATGAACACCTAACCTAGAGCTCACCAAGCACATCACATATGGACTGCATGGAGCAGCTGGAGAATGGCACAGATATTTTTAGGCTAAACTACTTTTGGATGAGCTACTGTTAAAGGCTAAATAAGGAGATTTATTCTACCGAAGGTATCTTGGTGTTACAAACAGGACCTTCAGTGCCCATCTTGACCTTTAGTAGAGTTGTTCACTGCATTTGCCTAGAAGGTGATATATTCAGTGACGAGCAGAGTCTTAACTACCACTTTTAGCAAAACCACTACAATTTATTCTTATTTACATGATTAAAAGTGAGACATCCGGCTAAACAAGATGACAAATCCCATGAAAGTTTTTAGAAACGTAGTAAAAATAATATGTTATCACTGTTTGTATTTGTAGCTTTTTTCAAAAAGGAGTTTTGGGCAACAAATCAGAACAGTTTGTTGTATAATTGTATCAGCATACTTTCCTCAAAATTAAATTATTTAATGCTAAACTTCATAACCTACTAACAGAAAACGGTATTTTAAAATAGTATGCTGCATCTTTGTAATAAGCAGATGAAGTGGTTAATTTTGTTTGCTTTACTAAAATTCCCTGTATCGATTTTATGTGTCAAGGCATAAAATACAGAAATATTAGTTATATTTTATATGTATATTCTGTTACACAATTGTCCCAGAGAGCATAGACAGCACTGTTTAGAAACATGTAAGTTTGGTATTTATTACACTTTCCTCCTTAAAAACATCTTTGAATGTCATTTTCAGTTCAAAGAAAAGAATTTCTAAGCTTTTCCATCTGGAAACAGCTTGCTTCGTATGATCAAAAAGACATATTTATATACTTTGATTAAATGGTCCTTTCAAAATAGCAATGTGAGTGATCATTCAAGAACTGGAAGCAAGTTAAATTTTGCATATGAAAATATTCTTCAATAAGGAAATGAGGTTTAAAAAAACAACCTTAATCATTTAGAAGACATATGGAAGTTTTTTTATTGCACTTTTATTTTCACTATTGTTCATAAATAAAAGCTGTTAATTGTAGATCTTTTGATAAAACTGATAAGAATATAAATGTAGGGGATCCCAATAAACTATGAATGAATAATGTTAGAAAAAAGTGGCATGTTCAAAAAGAATTGAAAAAGTCAGTTTTCAAGAAAGTGAAGTAAATATGAGTGAAGTCATATATGAAGAAGTTCCCAAAAGTAGTATAGGACAAATTTTGCCCTTGGAAGCATAAGGAGGTCTCCTGTTGAGCTCAGTGATGCATGTAAGGCCAAAATTTGACTTAATGTGCCTGAAATGTGGAAAATAAAGTTTATTAAAGAAAGGGCATTAACTTTGCTAACCAACAAGGCTGTCACACTGCTCACCTTTTTTACTCAAGATGAGCAAGCTCCCAGAACAAAAAAAACTTTCCTGCTCTGTCCTACTTATTTCAGTGAGATTTTTCATCCTTATTTTGTTCAGGAATTACATTCAAAACATTATACTCAATTAAGTATATATTTGGGATTATTTAACTATTTGGAGCTACTTCAAGTAGCAGAAACTTGTTCAGCCCTAGTTTTCTGAGTTTAGGCAGTGTGTTTATGAAAGATGTGTTATTTTTTCTCTTTGTTTAGATCTGATGAGTCTAAAATAATAAAAGGTCTAAAAACTGAAAGAAAATATGATAATCTGTATTCTACATTGATAATTTTAACTACAGTGTGTCTTGGAAAAAAAGGTGTAGTTAGTGGGAAAGCAGTAAATGTAGAGCAGATAAGACACCTAGTTCACCCTGCTAGTGTTTTATCGATTTCTTTTCATCTTTTTCTTAGCAGAATATCTTTCAGAATTTCCAATTATTTAAGAAAACTCCTGAAATCCTGAAAGTAAAAGAACAGGAATAAATGCCTGATCTTTGCTGTACAGTAGCAGGCAGAAGACATCTGTGATGTGGGGTTGATTCAATTTGAAATCTAAGGATTCTACTTCTCCCATTTCTGAGGGAGCCTATAGTCACAGGCATCTCAATGATGTGGCTGCATAGCCTGTTCAAGGGCGAGGAGCATTCTTTTGTTGTTCTCTTAAAGGAAGTTTCACTTTTGTAAGAGAAATTATATATATTGGGCCAGAGAGACACTGAGATGTGGTGAGTAGGACTATATCCACGTACTAACATATTTTAAAGTTAATGGACATTCTGCCCTCACTTGGGTTCTGTTACCTTATTTACAAACACCTAGCACAAGGCATGTGTATATCTGCCTCTTGAATCCACAGCAGTGTGGAGGGGAGGAGAAAAAGGAGGGAATAAGACCTGAATAAAAATACTAAAATTATATTTTAAATGAATAAAAGTGTATTATTTAGGCATGGAGAAATTTTATAGACTTCCAAATCGGTGCAACATTACATGTAAGATGTGGAACCAGTAAGATTAGCAGTATCAGAATAAAGAATCCATAGATGCTAAATTTGTCACCTTTTATGCATATACAATATTATATGGAATTTAGTTATCTTCCTCCTTTTGTTATGTGAGTTACCTGGACACCACAGGAAAGTGGTGAGACCTCATCAGACAGGAGCATCTCTGAACAGTTTGGAGATATCCCAGTCTGCTGAAATCAGGAAAGTATTTCACACAGCAGAGAGACCCATGTCTGCTTGTCTCTATTTTTTTTCAGTAGCACAGTTAAATTCAAAAGAATTGGAAGGCAGGAAAAATAATAAGTTATCTGAATCTGAATCAGCACTTCAAAATCTACCATGCCTATTATTTATGCATATACGACAAAAGACCGGAGCAGAAGGGAAGAAGGAGGCTGAATACATTGGTGGTCTCATTCATAGTCTTTGAAGAGCTTGGTAAAGGAGAAGAAGGAAGTAGAAGAGGCAGAAAAATAGATGAGGAGGATGACTACTGCAAATGCAAATCATAGATGAAATGCCTTATACATACTTACAAGTAGAGTTGCCTGCAACCTGAATTTTACTTATTTGATTTTTTTTAAGCTTTCAGATAGTCAAGAGGTAGCAGAGAAATTGTATTTTCAAGAAGACCTGTGAGAGGAGTATTATGGAAAGAGTACTCTGAAGCCAATGTTCTCACTACTAACACACTGCTTTCCCAAACTTATTCTTGTTTTAAAATAATGTACAATGCTATAACATTAACTTGTAAAAAAAAAAAAAAAAAGGTGAAATTACCAAAAAAGTTCACTCTTTCAAACTTTCACTCCCTCTCTTCTCATGAGAAGAGAGGGAATTTTACCATACATTTAATGAATTGATAAATGGATTATTTACAAATGGATTTGTCATTACTTATCTTGTATCCCAGGTAACAACTCTTACATTATTACTCAAACAAAATACTTTCCCACTACAGGTGTTACTAAAGACATTTTTAATGGTTATAAAACATCCTATATTAGTTACTTAGTTGCTTTACTACTGTAGTAATGTTGTATTATACCTTATAATCATAGGATTTTATACTCATGGCAAGAAAAGTTAAACAAATTACCTTAATTAGCTTAATGTTGAGTTGGCTATAAATGTTACCTATGTAGACTGAGTGTTGTAGCTTATCATTAAGAATTTTATAGAGTATTTAGTGTAGTGCTGCATGTTTAAGATGACAATATGTTATTACTTGGACATCTCCCTCACCTCCCGTCTGAAATAGATCTATTTTATGAAAAGGTAAATCATAACACTCATTTCTTTTCCTATTACAATATACTGATAATTGCTATTCTTAGAAGTATACCTTTGCTCCATATTAATTTTTAAGCCAACGAGGTTTCCACATAGTCCTTACATTTTTTCTCTCTCCTTGTTTAAATTCTGTATAAGTGACATGCAAGCAAATAAAGTTTGCAATTATATTAGCAGTGTGGATGATTAGTTGGGACTTATTGAAGTTGAATTTCATTTTTAAACACCTGAAATATGTATGACCATTTCAATGATTCAACAGAGCTTTAGGTCATGGATATAGATTTAATAAGGTAAAATGATGGCCATATATAAAGACATTCTATTTTATTGATGAAGCTGATGCAATAACTTGTGCTACACTGCACAAAATATCATTTTTATTTTTATTGATTTAATCTCTTCCTATTAAAGATGTCAAATGTATGTTACTACTTTACTCTTGCTTAAACCTGACAAACTTAAAGAAGGCTTTATTGTAGATACGGTAAACGCAAACATTAAAAGTGATAAAGAAATTACAACATTTTAATTTAAAATAAATAAATTTTTAGGTTAAATCACAGTTATAAAACAGTAATCTTGTTTCTTATTCTCCTTTAAAAATTTCATAGTATCTTTCATTGTTTTGATTGACTACTTTTAAATAATAACAGCTGCTTGCATCATCAAAATACACATTATAAATTTTGTGTTCTCATAACAAAATAATATGCTTCCAGTATAACCCACTCCAAAAGCAAAGTGATGAAATGTAAGTTTCCTAAAGTATAATTGAATGTGATTAGGCAAATCCAAAATGTCAGTATTGGTACACTATAAAGGTAAACAGTGTTTCATAATAAATAGTATAGCCTATATATATATAGTTGATAGTCTTATTGTTTGTAAACATCTAGGTAACATTTTTTCCATACAACATAGGGAAAATACCTTCCACTGTCTTAGATGATACATCTTCACTATTAAGGCAGCAAAAAAACTGTTCCCAAAGGACAGTTTCAGAGTTTTAGTGAATGATAATGGACTAAAAGATGATTTCTTGGTTAAAAACACAAATTGACATGAATAAAACTTTCCACCACCTGTTCATTTTTCCTTATTAAACTGTTATAATGGTCTCAATCCTACTCCCAAAGGAAAAGCATCCATATCAGAAATATCATCATAACTGGCATTAATTGACATGAGTTTTGGCAGATGTAAGAAGTTAACTGGCATGAAGACTGAACTACCCCTGCCAGCATAGAAAAGTTACCTTAAAACTGGAGTTTGGTAATATTGGCAGAAAGCCTGGTGACCGCCAGTGGTATGCTAACTCTACCACTGTCAAAAGAAAGAAGACAAGCCTTCTCTCTCCAGGCATCTGAATCTGAAGCATTCAGCAGTCACTATACATGCACATGAAGGGAAACAAATCATTTTCACTCTTTTCAATATAAGCAGTAGCTGGAATCACCAGCCCAGAATTCTTCAGACTCTCCTAAATGGTTCCATAAACATCTGTGGTTATGTGAGTACAACTAATGTTTTTCTAAGCACCTTGACTGGAGACTGGATGGATGAAATCATGTGTTTGAACTACACTATTACGTATAACATAGCATCTTAGATATAATCTATGTTGCCTTTGTTATGAAATACCAGTAAGAACAGCAAAATATTCTCTCCATAAAAACAGCAAATGGATGCTTGTTTAAAATTGAATGTATAGGCAGTAAACTGGAGCCATAAAAATAAAATGTAAAAATAAGATAGTTTGGTAGCCACCATTCTTACACATAGATGAAATAAAGAAAAATGATGGGACCAACATCAAACTTTTAATAAGTATATGAGAAAAGTAAAATAACAAGCAACAGAGAAGTCTCAGGGTTGTTTTTCCTAACAGTTTCATTTCTTTTCTCATGATAATATTTATTCATTCTATTCAGAAGTAGAAGTGTCTGTTCAGATGTAGGAGGTAATATAAAACTATTAACTTTTATAGATTTTGTTGTTGAGCAATAGTGGACAATGCAATTAAGGCACAATGTATGTATCAGAATGTCATAAATTGTGAGATTGGAGCAGTCACAATCAAGAAATTAGAGTTGCCAAATATTGTGGACCATAGGATTCCTCCTTATGTTTATGTTTCAAGCACATCTGTTAGAGGAAAAAGTAAAATTTTCATTATGAATTTAAAAAAATAAATCCAGCAACAGAAATTATAGCTTTACACTAGAAGAACAGTTTGAATGGGTGATTATTAGAGCTTTTATGATTAATTAAGTTTTGGATAGGTAATGAAAAAAAAAATGAATCCAAAACAAAAATATTCAGTTCAGTCTTGGAACAAAACATATGGTGTTCTCTATCTGTGTTAAAGAAATGGAGGCTGAAAGCTGCCAGATATGTATCATCTGTATTTTAGTCCTTGGCTAAAGAACAGCCCTGGGGGCTGATTTCAGCCTTTTCGTTTCTGATCATCTACCAACCTTATAATAGCAGCAGGTAGGAGGAGAAGATAAAGATGATTTTCTCTCGATCCTTCCTTGCCTTTTGTCTTGATTTTCCTTTCTGTCCTTAGGCTTGTTTCAACTATTTGTTTGTTTGTTTGTTTCTAATGATTGTGCATTGTTGGGATTCTCTCTTAAGTCTTGATTACTTTCTTATAAGTACCATAACAACTCCCACGTGGCAGATGTGCATCCTAACCAAAAGGAAGAAAATGTCCCAGTCCAACAGTCAGAAGGGACAGGGAACAATTCCTCTAAGGCACAGCATATTATTTTCCTTGGGTGCGAACTCCAAGGTTTTCCAGCTGAATGCCTCAGAAACATCTCGTCTTATCTGGTGTCATAGGTTTTAGTCCTCTGTAGTTTTGTTTTTTTCCGAATAGAATGTACCTATCTACTAGAGATCCAAATGAAATTAAATAGCCTACAATAGTTGTGTACTCATAGAGTTGCTATCAGCTTCTTTTGCATTACTGATATTTTAAACAATGCTAAATACTCATTCTGATAAATTTCAAATGCATTCTGACATAAAAAGAAAATTCAGTTTAAGGATTTTTTAGGAGACACTGCAGAGGATTGAAATGAAAGAGGAAAGAAAGCCAAAATGAAATAGAGGATGACCAGAGAAAATGCAAAAGGTAAATCAAATGTAGAGCCAAAATTAAAAGTCTGAAGGGATGATGAAACACAAAATAGCCCTACACTCATGCTGCATCCTGGAACTGGGATTGTGGGGAGCATTGCAAAACGTTCCAGCTTCAGCTATGGGAATCTGACTGTTCTGGAAGTTTATGTAGTCCTGGGAGCCATAAGTCATGTCTAGCCCTGAATTAAGTAAAATCAAATTATAGTAAAGACAGCTAACCTTTTGACTCTTTTTGCTCTTTATAATTTCCCTTTTATTTTTTTTCCCTGTAATTTCAGAAGACCTGAGTTTGGAAATGCTGAATTAAAATAAGTTTCATTTAAATACCTTTTGCACACCATGTGTTGCTGTATTAGCAAAATTTTCTTCTCAGCTTAAAAGAGAGAGAAAAAAAAGTCTATATTCTTACCAATATAAACATATAAATATTTTTGTGCAAAAGTTTCCTATTGTAACAGTCTTTCTGGACTGGCTGGTTAAATTATTTTGTAGGGGCTTTATATTTGAGAAGAAGAAAGCTGAGAAAGGATGCTATCAAGATTTACAAAACCAAGAAGGTGGTAAATGCCTGTTTTTCACCAAATTTCACAGAACTAAAACTAGAGGGCGATTACTGAAACTACTAGGAGACATGATTAAATTAGACAGAAGACAGTATATTTTCTTAGTGGGCAATAAGCTTCTGGAATTTGTGGCCATAGCAGGTTGCGGAGTAAACACTCTCAGCATATTCAAAGCAGGATTAGATGTGGATAGTAGGTCAATAAACAGGTAATATCAGAAACAGGCAACCATGTATCTGCTATGTGCTGAGTTGAACATTAATTCTAAGGAATACACACAGTGGCCATGTTGCGTGTCATCCCTAAATGCCTTCTCTTTTCTCTGTTCAAAGCAGACTGATGCCCTTAATGTGTTTTCAGAAAACTGTAGAAAATATTAATAGTCGATTTTCCTGTATTTCTCACCACATACAGCCAAAACTCAAAGACAAAATTTGGGGAGTTTGTGGATTAAAACTGTAGCCAGAAACCAAAATAAAACAAAGCAAAAAATGTCGAAATGTTTTTTCTACATTTTTCCAGACATTACTGGAAATGACAGGAATGAGAAACAGGACTTGCAAATAACTGTCTTAAGCTTTCAGCTAACATGATATAATATGTAGCTAATTCAGTTTTCTTTTATTTTAGATTGCATGCAGTCTAGATTCAGCTATTTGCTTCTGTCATCATCCAAAAACTTTGAGGTAATTCGTAACTAGATTTGTTTTGTTTTGTTAGTTATTTTAACATTGAAGTTAGCGTTAAATAAAGACCTGCTACAGATACATGAATTTCTCTGCCAACCAAGAACAGGGTGAGTACAGGGTGAGTAGTACTGCAGACTTTCCAAATCTGTCAGTGCCTACTTGTAGGAACAAAAAAAGAATTCATTTGCTTTATCTTTTTTTGGCCTATCAGCAGTATATATGAAAAACTAGATAGGTCACGTATCAGCTTGGTAAGTCAAGTTTAGAACATTATATTCCTCTTCAGTGATTTCCACAGAAAATAATCACAAAGCATAAAGCTTTTTAGTGCTACCTGGTTTTCTCAGACCAAGTCCCTCATGGTGCAAAGTTAACTTCCTGAGAACTTTCTGAGAATGTAAAGAAAGGATCTACCTCTAGCAGTTTGTGTAGGTGGCTCCATTGTGTTTGTCATTAAAAATACTTTTACAAATTGCTTTAATGTGAAAGAACACTTTTAGACCATTTTAATTCTTCATTTCTAGAAGCAAATGGCAAATTTAGGTTTTTATGTTTTTTACAAGGGGATGTATATGCAATCTGATTAATACTTTGCTCAGACTAGTATCATATAATATCATAAGTGAGACTTGCATACTCTTTTTTAATATAACTTTGTTTATCATACCACTATTAGTAGTATTTGGCAAAATCTTTTTTCATAGACAAGGCTTAATCATTCTTACAGACAGAAGAACAAATACACCACATGTGTAAACTTTATCTTGGATTTAATGTTTCGGTCTTATTAGGCAAGTTGTCCAGAAAGGGTCTCAGATTGTTGCTTCCTCACATGTTTTATCTTCTGGCTATCTCATAGATTTATTGCTGTTTGTGTTACTTCAGCTGTAACCTGGACAATGTTGTCACTTGTGGCTCAATAAATCAGTACAGCAAACAGACCTGGAAAGAAGAGTTCAGATGTAAAAAGAAGTGAAACAAATGGGATGGAAAAGAGTGATTTCATGTTTGGCCACCATTTTTCTTTATAGACTCAAATAGAGTGTATTACTGAAGGTGAGAATATAGGAATATCTCAAAGCATATTCTTGAGATAATTCTTTTCCAGAAATGAAAATTTTCAGTTAGCACCATCATAGCAGAAGCTGAGATACTGTGTTCTTACCAGGCGTCTTTCCAGAAATTTCCAGATCTATATAAAGCCTTCTTGTTTACGTGCTTATTAAATTATTTGTTATTCCAACAAAGTCTCTGGCAGAGATTGAATTTTAGAAGATTGCTATAATCTCAAAAAGCTGGAAATAAACTCAGTATATTGTTGCTTAATTTGGCATTATATCATCGTGTTTGCATTAGCATTAATAATAGTAAAGAGCATCTGAGACAAAGCATAAAGACCATGGTTCTCATAAGTGAAATCTTATTATACGGACAATGGCAATATGGCATGCATTTTGGAGGTATAAGTGTTGTAAATTATGCTACCATAATTTTCCAAGAAGGGAGAAGAAATATTTTTGTGGATTTTTCACTGTTTCTTTTATGATAACAGTCTTTGGCATTTGCTGTATAAAAATCTCTGTGTTAGGTGATTTTTCTCCTAAAGCAAAATGGTTTGATTAAATATTTTACCTTTCACTACCATACAAAACTCTAAGTGTGAATACAATTTACCCGAGGGAATAGCAGGAAGATGTGCCGGGGGAGGTTTGGGTTGGACATTAGGAAAAGGTTCTTCACCCAGAGGGTGGTGGAGCCCTGGAACAGGCTCCACAAGGAGGCAGTCAGGGCCCCAAACCTGACAGTGTTCAAGAAGAGACTGGACAACACCCTCAGACACATGGTGTGTACTGTGGGATTGTCAAATGCAGGGACAGGATTTGGATTCGATGATCCTTGTGGGTCCCTTCCAACTCAGGACATCGTATAATTCTATAATTCATTCTACAGGGACAAAATTAGAACAACATATATTTGCAGAAGAGGAAAAGCTGCTTCAGGGTCTGATGCAAGTTTGTGATCTAGACTCAGTTACCTTGTAATTATTATTGATGGTATTTCATTTAGAATCTTTGATTATTGCTTCTGTTCATAATTAAGAACAAATATACCATTATGTTTCAGATTGCATAACAATAAAACAATGTCAGGACATCATGAAAATGCTGCACTTTCCTGTGACACCTCTGAAAGCATGTACAATTTTTTAAGATAACATCTTGAAACACAGACTTCCCAGGATGGATTTTTATATTTAGGTTCCTAAAATATTGTGAAAAAAAAGTATTTTTAGTGATTTTAAAGGAAAACATAAAAGAAATATAACCTTGAGCCTGCATAATTGTTTCCAAACCTTTTTATCTCTGATGTAGATCTAGCAGAGAAAACGTTCAAACTGAATTAACATTTCTTTTGTTCACTGTGTTTTGTTTGTTTGTTTTTCTTGTTCTTAATTGACTAGTTCACATCGGCCCTGTTAAGTAGAAAGTTAATTATTTTAATAGTATTATAATTATGAGATTAGTAAAGTCCAGACGATATTTTATCTCCCACCCTGGTTTACCATCACATTGGAACTCATAACATTAAATTTTATCTCCTTTGTAAATGCTAGAAACACTTTTCTGCTGTGAGATGGCGCTAGAAACTTAGCAGTTGTAAACCACATGGGACACTTATGTCGTCACCCATCCTGGAAGTTTTCTCAGGAATGTGTGATAAATGGTTCTAAAATGTTTAGATTAACTTTTTAAATTTCCTTTCTTTGGAGTAGAGGATGCAGAAATGGAAATGCTTAGGCCTATATATTTCTTTTCTCCCAAGTAACAAGTGATAGGATGAGAGGAAATGGCCTCAAGTTGCACCAGGGGAGGTTTAGATTGGATATTAGGAAAGATTTCTTCCTGGAAAGGGTTGTTGGGCATTGGAACAGGTTGCCCAGGAAGTAATTAAATCACCATTCCTGGAGGTGTTTAAAAGACAAGCAGATGTGGTGCTTAACCACATGGTTTATTGCCAGTGTTAGGTTAAGGGTCTTGTTAGGTTAAGGAATCTTGAGGGTCTCTTCCAACCAAAGTGATTCTATGACTCTGTGTCAGGTACCTCCAGATATAAATCAAGCATCTGATGATGTGTCTCAAGAAGCTTTCTTCTATTCATAGTAGCCATTGGAAGAGCCAATAGTAGTATAAGTAGAAGAATAATTAGATCTAAGGTATGAAGTACTGTTAGACAAGGTGGTTTAGTTCCGCTGTCTTTAACTAGGCAAAATTTGAAATGTTTTTTTTTAGTCTACTGACTACAATGAGAGTAGCATAATACTAAAATAATTCAAATGGTGAATTTAAAACAAGAAAGAATAATACTGTAAAATTATCTTGAAAAGCAAAATATATTAAATACATCTTAAAGGCCTTTTCCAACCAAATGATTCTATCATTCTATGACCTAAATAAGGTAGCATTACAGTCATCAAGCTGATTTGAAAGTGACAGACCATTATCTGGTAATTTCTGCACAAAGCTCATACTCTTTTTGAGCTGTAGCATCTCTCTTTAGACAGAATGAGGAACTATTAGAGAAGTTACTGTGAAGTCTGATTAATATAATTAAAAATGGAAATGCTTTATTTCTTTTCTGGTTTTCTTTATCTTCAAAGGTGAAACACTGAATTTTGCTTTGTCTTTGCTAATCTCACTTTGTCTGCTAGGCAGAAAAAACCTGTCATATCTCTTTTAATGCAGATATGTGTAGACTACCGTAAAACTACATTCTAAATTTGTCTTGAATAAGCAAAACAGATGCATTTTCCAAAACTCAGCTCTTTACTAATTTTTGTCTGTCATAAATGGAGAATACCAGGACTACTCCTTTTCCTGACCCTTGTTCCATAAAAGACTCAATCTATTATCTAAAGAGGAAACAGCACTTTCCTACTTGCTCTTCTCTTTATATATTAGAGTGTTATCTCAGTGACATTTTTCTGCTAGAAACTCACATTCAGTCAACTGTCTCCCGTGAATCTGAAAGCCTTAATCCTGCACTCTGTGCCATGTGAAGTGACCTAGATTTCTTGTTCCCAACAAGGAATTTGTTTCTAGATGTGGAATGTAATCCTGGATACTGCCATTACAGATGCCTGCCCCAGTAACTGAGCTATGAATTCTTCACTGGTGGGTTTTCATCCCCTTTTGACATTATATCCTTGTTTAATGTCTTATGAAAGCAAATAAACTTCAGTTTCAGTTATTAAGGGTTAAGGGGTGGTGTTTGGGTTTTTTACCATCAAAAACATTCATAACCAAGTCAGTTAGTGGTGATATATCTTAAAAACTTTACTATTTTACTATTTTTTCCATGACTCAATGCTCATGGAAACACGATTGCAGGGTCTCACTGAACAACTCACATCATTATATCTTGAGGTACATTTATTGCTAGCATTTATAGCCAGACTAATAATTCAGGTAACAAGCTGTTTGTAGACTAGAAACTACTAAAATTTTTTGTTTCTAGGTTGCTGACAAGTCTCTCTCCTAGGTGTAATGGCAAAATATTTGAAACTCAAGAGAAACGCAAGCCATAAGCTAGTTGCACAGGAAAACACGAACACAACACCAAGTCCTCCGAAACCTGATCCAGTAATCAATTTGTGCTGAAGTGAATTCAAAAACTGTACGAATTTTTTGAGGTAGGAGGGAAACAGCAAGTTTTTTATTTCATTTAGCATTGTCAGGAGTAGAAAACAGTTAAATATTTTATTTATGAGAGTATGTAGAGTATGGTAGAATATTTTCAGCAAATACATGTTATGTTATATCCATGCCCAGCTGAGTGTGCAGTGCCTTTCTGATAGGCAGAGAAAGCCAGTCTTGGAGGCTTTAAATTTTTTTCTCTGTTTTTCTCTAAGCTTCTGGCAGTAAAGGCCATGATTGAAACCTTGCTTTATTAACTCACCTACAAGAAATATCTAATTTACTTTATCTGTTTTGACCAGAACTTTTACACGAAGGTTAGCAGGTTGCTCCTTAAGTCTGTGACGAATAGATGTTTTGATACTGAACTCAAGTAACAGGAGTACCTGGCAGTCAATGTAGTCAACACGGAGGATTAACATCAGTTTGGTTAGTAAGTGAGCAACACTAGAGAGTTTAGCTTTCAAACATTAAAGGTAGTGAGGCCTTCCTGCCTAGCAGTGAAACAACAAGAATCTGAAAGTTAATTTAAGCTGTTCCTCAGGGGAAGCAAATCAACCTAGACATCAGCCATATTTCTTAGGGACTAAACACCAACTTCTAAGAGGGTTGTAATTGGGGGTGGGAGAGAAAATTAAAAGAAACCCTCAAAAGCCCCCAAAGCATAGCACCTGAGAACTTTCGACGCATGTGAGATTAAAAGATAAGGCTTTAAAAAGGCAGCTGAAGCTTGAGTGTTAATGAAGAACACCTGAGTGACGAAAGGTGAAGCAGCTGCTCTTGTTGCCTTGCAGTCAGTTTTAGGATGAGGGTTCAGCCTGCTTGATGGATCTGTTTCTTGATGGCTGTTGTTCATTGTCCATCTTGTCCCTGGGACCTTGTAAGGACAATCTGCCAGTTCCACAGTAAAGAAGCGAGATGAGTACCAACGGAGCAGAGGAGCTGAAGATGTCTTAATTTTTTGCTGATGTTCAGGTACATGGCTGGCGTTTTCTGGGGTGCTTGGTTCTTGAAAGTTTGTATGATGCTGTTTGGGTTTGTTTCCTCTCTTCTTCCCATCTCCCTTTGCTGGGACTCAGGTGCTTAGTCTGCAGGAAAATGTTACTCCTTACAGAGACTTCTAAAAGGGTGAGTGAAAAGAATGAGGGTTCAAGGCACTAACAAGTAGAGAACAGTGATCTAACTCCTTGTGTCTTTCACCCTCCTGTTAATAATCCTCTTGCTCACACAGTTTGCAATGAATACATATTAATTTATTCTCTTTTGTCATGTTTTCTTCTTTCTCTGTGTATTGTTTTTGAGAAACAAGATGAGGGCAGATGAAGTTAAAGAAATAATTTAGACAAAAGGATATTGATAAGATTATTTTGTGATTGTTGGGAAATCTGCAAAGTTCTTCCTTATCACTTACGTCTTATGATTCTTGGGGTTTTGGGGTTGGACTTTTTTGGTTGTTGGTTAGTTGTTTTATGTTCCATTAAAGAGTATTAAGCAGCCAGTCCAGGTAGCAAATTTTTAAATTATTAAAACCTGCCTTATATAGAGTATACAGCTGTGGACAATAATCACCCTGAAATGCTACTGACTACTGCATGCTACCATGGTTTTTAAATAAAATATATACAGCAGGATGAGACAACGTGTTTTAGAAAGGTGCTGCTTCTAGAATTAATGATTTTGCTAGAACATCAAAGATAATGAAAAACAAACTTGTGGTTCTGTCAGGAACGTGTTTTAAACGAAAGACTTGCTATTTTACTCCTTATTTCCTTCGCTGTCTTTACGTTTCCCCCTTTCTGTTTATCTGTTGGAGTGCTGAAAACTGCATTAGCTCAGAACAGTTCCACGTAAAGTGGTTTGATCAAGTTAATTGTTAGTTTTATGTAATGAATATTAACTGACCAAAACCATAACTGAGGGATTAAGATAAAAAAGGCTTGTTCTTGTGTCTATAGCAGGTTAGTAATTTGTGCCTCTTGTAGTCAGGTGGCTTTCTTCAAATAGGGGGGTACCAGAAAATGCACGATGCATTTTAGTTCTCCCTATACTATATCATATAATATACTGTGTAAGGGTTTATATATTTTTCCCTATTTTAATATTTAATTTTATTTTAAAACATTTTTCCGGATTTATTAATTTTATTTGCTTTTTATCTAGATTTGGAGGGGATACAGTATACAATAAATTACGGGGACTTACTAGTATACACGATAAAATTGTATTATCTCTTTAATGACCACTATAGATGTCCACTGATAATTAACTAACTTTAGGTAAGGCAAAAATCTTCACTATTGGGAAATACGTCAAAAGAATGTTATGAAGAATGCAGAGCCATTTTGTTTATGCAATTAATCAAATGTTTCAGTGAATGTACTTCAATCATGATTTCCACAAGGAAAGACAAAAATAATCGCTTCCTTGTGAAATTCTATATTTCTTTATGAAGGCGTTCACACTGATTTGTTTTGTGGATAAACTGCCATTTGATTTGTTCGCACATTTTGTTTGTGTAAACACACCATATCTGCAGTTCTGATCTGAAGTGTTCCATCATGCATGGTTTCCTTATGCATAAGAATAACTCCTACAGGAAAATGAAATCTTACAACAAAGAAACAGTAATAAATATAGAGGAATTTAATAAATAGTTGTTTTCTGAATAAATAAAATCATTTATTGTTTTTTTTTTTCTCACTCCAGAAGCAACTTGTTAACATTCTGAGGATAGCTAGAATGATTTCCCACCCCTCGTTTGAGTCCATCCCTTGGCTACTGCTAACTTTTTCTGGCTGATTGTGAGTCCCCTGTTCATTTCTGAGAAGGAAAAAAAATTATGCGGACCAGACTGTGCCTAAATCGAAAGTATTTAAAAAAATAAAATAAATGAACCAGAAAGGACATGTCTTTCTTTCTCTGCAAAGTCAATTACTTAATCCTCTTCCTGAGATTATACAAATTCATGAGTGCCCAGTAGGCCTGCCTGTCATTGCCTTTAACCTTACATAGTCACTTAGCTGATACAAAATAAGTGAAGAGAGATGTAAAATGCTATCAAATCAGAATGGTGTTGTTTCAAGTCGGTTCTGGAATGGCATAAATGACTACATAAATTACAGCAGAAAGTGAGTTGTTGTTTTTTTTTTCCCCATCGTGACATCTGAAGCAAAGTGTAGTCTCGGTATAAACTCAGCCGTTCCTTTCCACTTTTTGTTTGTTTGTTTGTACAAAAGGCTGAGTTTTTCAGAAGAAACACTAACCTGAAGTGTTAAAATCTGCAAAGCTCTGGATGAGCCATGCTGACAGGTGAGAGTAAACAAGTATAAAAATGGAAGGTGTTTCTCTTCAGACAGGGGAGGGAGTTTATAGCCAAGTATGGAAAAAAGAAAAGACTACATTCTGATGCTTTGTGACTTAAATGTGAGTTTGAGCCAGACTTATCTTTAGCTGATGATTTTAGTACAGCCATGGTTAAACTTACTGATTATGTAAACAGACACTTTTCACAGGGAAATTAGTAGATGACCAAACTCTCAAATCGAAACTTCTAGTGAATTAAGTGGTCTTAAAAGGATGCTTTTAACATGCAATTCCTTAGAGTTCTGTCATTACAACCTAAATAGAAAGTATTTTAAATACTTTTAGTAACTTAATTCTGTAATTATTTTATATAAAACTAACGATTTATCATACAAGCTAGTAATTTATGACTTCTTTTTCTTGTTAAATAACCTAGGACAATTAATATCTTTCTCTGCAACTAGATGGAACTGTGGGATGAAAGTCATAAGTGTGCTTATCTTTCTCACCAATTTCTCCCACTCCATCCTTTTTTTTTATTTTATTTGTAGTGTCCAAATCATAAATCCATTTTGCTTATTCTCTAGTGCTACTTGTAATCTTGATATGCAATAGAGGTGAAAAGTACCTTGCAAATCAGTTGTCAGCTGAAGTGAAGCAGCAAGGCAGATCCCCAAAATGCGCTCAGGTCCTTGACCTGCTTTGATTGACACGGATATGCATGACTGATGCAGTGGCTGGCTCAGCAAGCCATGAAGTAGTTTTATTTAACCAGGGAATTGTCCATGTCTGCGAGTGTTACTTATATGGTGTGTGTCTCTGAATAAATATTTTTAAGTTTATATGTAAATGGTGCCTTTACAGCTGAACTGAATCTCTTGCCGAGATTGCAGCACATGACGTGCGTGTGTTGAACAAGGAAATGTTGGGGCGGTCTCCTTGATCTATGAAGAGCTGATGCAATTAACCTCCTTTGACGCTTAACCTGACCAAACTCGGTGTTTGTAAAAACGAACAAGAAACCCTTCTTTGAAGGACAGTGCTGTGTTTTATCACTTAGGTTTGCTGACAGGTGAGGTAGCTCCTGCTCTCCATGTTCCAGTGTGGCTTTTTTTGTTCTGTTTTCTGGGGGGTTTTTTTGAGAGAGAGTTTCACCAGGCTCTGTCCATTAGGCTGTAGAAAATTATTGAAGCACTGGCAGGACACAGTTGGATCAGCTCTTGTCTGTGTTAGGGAACAGTGGATTGCTCCCAGTAGTAGATACTGTAGCATTATCCTGGCTAATCCCAAAAATCCCTTTCCTCTTGTACACACTGTGTGATGGTATTTTAGGCTTATCCTGTACTGTTAAGGTGATTAGGGTACCTGCTATTGAAAAGTGGTGTTCAGAGCCTGCAGTAAACCAAGGGGGAAGTGGCAGGAATATCGCAGCGAAATGGAGGAGGGAAGAAAACCAAACCTTCAGTTAACACAGCATTTAAAGTATAGCAGCTGAGTTATTCAAATATTTAACCATTTTAGATAGCTGCCGCACCTCATCTATTAAATACTACATCTTTACTGAAATGTGATAACTGTGCGCGAACTCTCTAAGTTAATGTAGGGCTGGCAGGTTTTTTAAAATGGTATTTTTACCTTTTCTAAGATATGCTAGGAGTGCTTGCTGTTGATTATTATCTTCTGTCTTAGGGTAAGTCTTTTAGACAGGCACTTACAATGTAGCTAAGGGGTGATTTAACTGAGTACTTTCTGAGCTTAAACCCTTCTCTAATTCCTTGTATGTGTATGTATGTGATACAGTTAGACAGTTAATAGTTTAATACCTGGTATTTGATGCATATTTTTATGATGTTTCTAAGTATGACCATTTGAAATTCTTTGTTAATGTTTATTATTTATGATATTTGAGTGAAAAAAGAAAATACAGGTAACGACAAGCCTCTGACAGAGCTGTCGTTGCAGATCTTTTCTGAATGTTTTTCCCTAGGATCTGGATAAATCTGTTTTTCTACCAGCATCACAAAAATCAAACCTTTTTGAATGCTGACTGATTAGTGCCCTCGTAGTTGGTATTTCAGCTGTAGCTCCTAATTCTGCACTCTCACCAGCACCTGCAGTGTGTGGGTGTGTTGTTTGGAAACCTCTGCCTGCTTCACCCTTTGTCTTGTTTTGTGCATGTCCCCAGAGTTATTTACTAACATTACCTGTCATCTCTTTATCTTTAGCACCTCTTCCAGTTCTCTCACCTTTTCTGAATGCCTTCTGCAGTTTCCACAACCTGCTTGGATTTTTCCTGGGCTACCTTTTACCCAGCCGCTGCCTCCCAGACCTGCCTGTGCTCTGCTCACATATCACTTTATTATCTCAATATTGAGCATCATTTGGAAAGTGCAATGCTGTCTAAAGTCATAGTCTTCACCAGCCAATCCATCAGGCTGAGGGATAAAGATTGCTTGGCAAAACTATGACCTTTATAATGATAAATATGTTGTCCTATTCATCACAATAAAAATAAAGCATTGTCCTGACTTGCTGATAGGACAGTGCATGTACTATGAAGAGCAATGTATGCCATTTCTATGTATGCAGGACTTTTACTTAAGAATTAAGTAGAAATAAACATAATTGTGAAGGTTGAATAAGACAGATTCATGTAATTTAAGAGGTGTAATTACAATGCCATAGACAGGAAATGTATTACTATTAAAATAATTTTAGAAAGTGTTTTTCTATAATAAACAGCTAATTTGTATTTTTATGGCTTGATTAATATACAGTGATGACATTCTAAAGTTGCAAAGCATTAATTGTTACAGGGCTAAGGCTAAAGCTTAATATTTTAATTTTAACATTTTCAGAGCAGTTTAATGCTGTTTGGTTCTCCATATTTCCATGCGGTTTAAGCAGCTAGATTGTTTTAAATTTAAGCAGATTCAATTAGTAGAGCAATGGACTGTGGCTTAGAATATCAGAGTTCAATTTTGGCACCTTTTTACTACTGTCTTAACATGATCTACATCAATTTCTGACCATCATTTTCTTTGACTCTTTTCTGTGGTTTCAATGTGCTCTGTAGTTGTTGTTCTTTCAATATGTGTATAGGATTCCAGCCATCTTGATGTCCTAATCTTAGCGTCTTTTAGAAATATGGGAGAAAATAATAAATACTATGTATTAAGGTGAATAACTTTATATAAAAATGATACTGTTATTAATTCACAATGTACTTGCAAGGTTTCTCTCTTTCTTTATCCCCAAATTGTATTTCCTTAAAGTTTAGACTAGTTTAAATGTCTTACAGTCATCATCATTTTTAAAGAAAGAGGAAAATATACTGCAGATTTAATTTTATTTTTCCTAAAATAATTCAAAACTTTCTCTAAGATTCATAAAAAAAAGTTAACCGAGCTTAGACTTTATAGTTGTGCAAAATTGAATGCCTACTATGCCACTTTTCTGTTCATGACTAAAAATTTTAATTTTATGCGATGGAAAAGCAATTATCCCCAACTTTCCAGTACTACACTGTACATTGAAAGAGATCAGATTTTAAGCCTGCAATACATCCGTGTTTATGCATGTCTTTTCTGGGTTCTGTGCACTGAAGACAGAGTTGTTTCATACTAAAGAAAATGGAAGTCATGGATATGATGAAGGATATATGGGCTGAAGCCTTATCATCAACATTACAATGGAGGTTAGAATAGGTCATAATGTTGTTAGCTTCTGATTTTAAAAACTGAGTCACTGAGCTGATTATATCTCCCTTTGTGCTCAAAGAAGCATCACTTTGTTATCCTTTGTTTTTGAAATACAGTATTTAAAAGTTTCTAGTGCGTTTCAAAGTAGGGAATTCTAAAAGGAGGGATATATATTTTGTTTCTCCCAGTATACATGACATGCAAACTTATTAGCTTCCACATGGAATGATTTGAACTTACTCTCCCCTTCTGCATTTTCAACCCAACACAATTTGTCTAGTAGAATCTCTATGCTGCTATGAAAGAGCATAATGGTATTTTCTTTCTCAGTTCATAAGTTTTATCTTCCTTCCTCAACCACCGTACTTGCAAAAAAAATAAATTATCAGGGGAAAACACAGGATTTTTTTTTTTTCAATTTTATTTTCTCATTTAGTAATCATGGAATATATTAGGTTGGGGGGAGGGGTTGCTTGGATGGGGCAGGGGCTGGCATTTTTATTTTAAACAAAGGAAAAATAACATTTTTTAAAGGCTATAGGTCTCTGACGTGTCCTTGTTATTATTGGTTTAGTTTAGATTTGTAAACAAGAGACCATGGAAACCCCCATTTGTCTTTTCCTTTAAATAAATTGGGCTTTCAAAGTTTTTACTGCTTTAAAATGTGAAAGTACTTAATGTTTGTTTTAAATTTGCTTCAGGCAGCTTCTGTGAGTTTATCTGCTCATGTAAAGAACAACAGAGTATTTCAAATAAGCGTTTCTGTAGTGTTTGCTACAGAAAGATTTCAGCTATATATCTATCTCAATATATTTTCATTTTTCCCTGGAGCTTCTTTTAGGTAAGTAATGTTTAGGATAAAGCTATGTGGAAGAATAAAAAAAACTGAAAATACATGGTTTATATTTTTCATTAAAAGACATTATATTTTGTTCCTTAAAGGTTTAATTAGCTCTGTTTTCCTTTGAAATAAAAAACAAGTTTTTCTTTGGTACTACTCTCCCAACAGCTACTTAATAGCATGTGTTAAGTCTATTCTTTAGCATTGTTAAGGAATATTTTATAAGTAAGCACTTTCCCCTCTCTCATACCTTGAAATTTTACCAGAAAAAGAGCATTGAGGTTAATGAAAAATATTTCAGTTGGCTACCCATCTCTTCTCAGTGCAGATGGGTTCCAAATTATGGAAATGGTTCACTAAGAGGGTTTATCTGAAGATACTATCGGTCTGATGAATGTTGAACACAATACAGCTGCAGGCATAAACACTCAATTACCTGAGCAGCCTTTGTCCACTATTATTTTCAATTTGAGCCAGAAACCCTTTCCCTGATAACTCATAACCCATCACCCAGTCTCTTTAGTTATACTGACCTGAGGGGAGAAATCAAATCTCTGCTGATACGTTAAAGAAAATACAAAAATATTCTTTCTGACTAGTTATGTAATTCAGGCAAGTCTTCTCACTCTCCTGGGGCTTCGTTGCTATGAATCTTTAGACCAAATTTATCAGGCTGGTGGAGATTTGGTAAAGCTTTAGAGAGTGCCTTTAAAATCCATATCCATTGAAATTAAAATTGCTTTCTCTTCTTGCACAGTGAATGCAAAGTTGGTAATAAAAGTGCCTTCTATTAAAGAAGATTGCTTATGTCAAAAATGCACACTTTAATCTGACTGCCTTTGAGGTCATTAGGTTTTATCAAACTTGAATATATTGGAAGCTAAAGAAAAAAATGAATTTGGAAATGAAGTCCAATACTGAGATAGTGTGTAAAAAATGGTAGCAAAGATGAGTCTGTACAAAATTTATGTGTTACATAATCAAATAAAAAAAAAAGGCTTGAGACTAGAAAATAGTTTGAAGAAAAATAATTAAGTGTTAAAGAATGTAGGAGTTAAAAGTAACCTACCCAATTTCACATGATTAACGTCTGCTACCCACATCATGCTTCATCATAGGTGTGATGACAGAACTCAGAAACAAAGGAAAGCAGAAATCCAGTTAGGAATAATTTCTCAGTTTTGTTTGGTTTGCATGTTTTGGCTCACAGCACTTATTCAATTCTAAAAAGCACAAAACCCAAAGACAGTGCATAGGATTGGATTCAAGGATATGCCTTCACAGTAAATGCAAATAAGACACCCACAATTTGGCTTGGTCGGTTCACTCTGGAGCGTCAGTAAGGAAATACTTCTGCCTCTTGGGTAGATCTCAGACCAACCAATGTTAGTATAAAGGATGATGTAGCTGCAAACCTGTGGAGATGACAAGTGTTGCTAATAAGACTGGTGAGGAATTTCAGGGTTCTAAATATCGTAAATAAACCAAGTGTGTTTTGGGTAGCCAGTTCTACTCATACCAGGTAGAGTGTTTGGGTATTTTTTTCCCGATTGAATGTTATTACAACACGGAAGTCTTCCCCACACAAGAACACATTTTTTCTAGGACAACAGAGATTTCTGTAGTACTTCAGATTTTACCAGTGCTATAAGAAGAATTTTACAATGATTTTAACGAACTAGTAGTTCTAACTTTTTTCTTCTCTTTTCTCTCTGTTTCCCTTATTGCCACTATGCTCTGCTTCTTTCGGAAATAGAAACATCAGTACCAAAGGAATTGTCTCCAACATCTTCTAGGTGAAAGCAATCTGTTTTACTGGCCTTTTGTGTACTGTTGATGAAGAAACTGAAAATGTCTATTCTGTGCAAATGGTTTAAGGTTTTCACTCTCCTATTGCAAGTTCAGAAAGGTCAATAATTGGAAGATATTATCAGAATGTTGTATGTCGTTGTTTCTAAGAGAAAAAATTTACTGGGGCTTGGGGTGTTTCAGTGTTTTAGAAATGGGTAGGTAAGAACAGCTGAACCCACTCTGACTTGTTTCTCGGAGAGGAACAACATCTCTTTATGCCGTTGGGGTGGGTAACTTGGGGCTGTCTGGAGATCTGGCTGAGAGGGAAGGGTTTGTGCTGCTGCTGTCTGCAGCTGTGTGAGATGGTTCCTGTTTCTGAGATCTCAGGGAACAGGCATAATTGGTATTTTCCTTGCTGATATAACACTTTTGTTGGAGTTTTTTTGGTGACTTAAAAGAAAAAAAATCCAAAAACCCCAAAAATGACTCTCTACCCTTCACTGTACCTCCCTCTGTCCCCCACAAAAAACCTCAACAAACCAAACCCAAGCTGCTGGAGAGAAATTACCTTGTTTCAAAGGAGTACTCTACTGTGTGTGTACACCGCATTCTAAAACAAAATCCTCCTTAAATACCAAAATCTCTTTAGGAAATAGAGAGAGAGAAAAGGTATTCAGAAAGGCTGAGTATAAAAGGAATGCATTCAGTCTTAGTTTAAGATTTATGTTCTATCATCAGTCAGATAATACTTAATGTTTTCACATAGGTTATGTAAATATATGCAAAATGAGAAATAGGTCTTATTATGGATCTTTGATTCTTCAAGCAAACAGAACATAAATGGGATAGGTGAACTCATGCTTCATTTTCTGGCAGAACTCACTCATGTTTTGAAATACTATGGTCTCTGAAAACCAATGCTTTGCATGTTCTGTATTGTAGAATGTGGGAAATTCCTGTTAATTCCAGAGTACCACTGGCTGAATTTAGGTTTGAGTTAGAAGCCACTGTTCTTAGAAACCGTTTTTCATCTTACTTTCACACTCAGCTTACGGGTAACTTTTTTATCCCAGGTGACTGAACATTATTTCCTTAAATGAGCAATCACCTAGATGTATTTGAAGGGACTCTGCGAAGCAGACATTTTCAATTTCATTTTAAAAAGTATAAGTCTGTGTTATAAGAGACCTAAAGTCCCATCCTGATGTTGTTCAGTCACAGTGTGATATATATCATAATTGACCTGTGGGAGCTGAAATGCAGCCATGGCATGCAATGGGAAATGACTGCAGGTTGGCAGAGTGGGAAGGAGATGTGTGAGATAATGAGACCCTGCAAGTGACTTCTTTGACATACATAGGTGTGTGTCAAATGTGACAGTTAATGAGCCTACAGTTCACATTCCACAAAGGCTTGAAAATAGTCTGTAATATGCTTCATTTTTTTTTTTTTTCTGGGAAGCCACTTCCTATTGTGTTTTCTTTATTCATTATGATGGTAATTAATATTTTTACATAGCATGGGTAAAACAAAGGATCTTTTTTGAATCCTCTGGAATGGAATTCATTTCCCCCTAAAATAGAACAGATTCAATATATAGAAAAAATATTTCTGGCAGGGCTGCTAAATCCTCAGAATGCTATATATGTGTATGCCCTGGATAAAAATAGTAAGTGTATATATAGTTTTTATCACTTAAGTCCTTTCAGCATCTCCCAGAGATAAGAAACATTTGTCACATTTTGAAGGGGTTTTCATTGACAAAGGCTTCAATCATGCAGAAAGCTGTTTTCAGATTTCCATGAAACAAAGCAAGAAGCCATTTACATGATAAATTGTTCCTAGACAACAATCTTAGCTGACTACCCAAGTGCTTGATTCTGTTATCACTGATTTGTCCTTCAGTTTTCAGCAGAATGAAAACGAAGGACTTGCAACTAATTGTGCTAGGAAAACAGAGCTAATTTTCTCATACTGCCAAAAAAAAAAAAAGGTAGTTAGAGTTGAGCATAAATCATATAATATGCAATAACAAAGCATTATTAATGGTCATACTGTTCTACAAAGACCCTGCAGGTGATATTTTGTAGTAAAATTACTTATTGAAAAGTCTGACACTTTCTTAAAAGCATGAAGACATATATTTCTAGATGTCACTGAAAACTATGTATTCCAACAGAAAGTGTGAATCTGTGTTATTTTTTATCAATACCAATCAAGAGGAGGAATAGATATAATTTTTTTTTATATTAATATGTTTTGGAGTCCTGTTATAACCAAATTTTATTTTCATAAAGATATCAAACTAATATGCTTTTAATTTTAATCTATCAAAGTGCAAAGCAAGAGGCTAATTGATACTTTAACTAGTATCATGCTGAACTACCAGTCTGCTTTAAGTACTCTGTTTTATCTGTTCCCAGCCAGGCTTACAGTTCAGGATATAATAGCTGTTGAGCATGCCAAAGGAGAAAATCTGACCTCAACAGAGAGTTCAAGCATTCCCTTCTTAAAGATGTCACATTTTTTTCAGAACTGTTTCAGAATAAGATTAAAGGAGCTTTGACACTGATGTAGACACTTCTAGCTATTTTGGTCACAGTGAAATATTTTCCCTGTAAGCAAATATTGTGCATAATACTAACTGTGCCTTCTGTTCTGTGATTATCTGTTCTTATGCTTTAATCTTGCACCTTTTTGTTGTTCCAGGGAGGGTTTGTTGGGGTTTCTTAATTTATTTTTTTAAAGCCATTTTCTACGTTTTTCACTATACTATTTTTTTCTGCTTTTTTCCTGTTTCCACTGTTATTGTTACCATGTTTTTGATTAAGAAATGACATTAGGATGACAGGCTTTAAGATGAAGTAACACTGTTCTGAAGTTGATGAGTGTAATTTTGATCTGTATAGCCTTGTTTTTAAATTAGACTTGGATTCTATTGCTAACCAAAAGATTCAGAAACAGGATTATGTTGTGGTCTTGTTTGAAAACAAACAATGTAGAAAATAAATAAAAAGGAGCTGGGTGGGAGAACTAGAATAAAATGAAAAGATTTAATTTCATAACTTTGTGATCTAAACAACTCAGTGGTTCGAAGTGATCTATTAATATCTCAGTCTATGTTACTGTGCACCTAATTCATCTTAACCATCACGACCAAAAAAAATCCTGAAAGATACTTGGAAGAGTAGCAGCATAAAGACAAATTGATATTTTATTTTTTTTTTTTTTAAATATTGGTGATTACTTTGTGTATAGTCTTCTTTAAAATTTCCAAAATGTAAGAAAAAAAAATGGCCCCTGTTTGGACTTCCAAATAAAACAAATGCAAATCCAACGAGAAACATAACAAGAGTTTCAGGCCTATTTATTTATTTAGCGTTAGCAGTTCTGTAGAGATATGAATATGCCTTGTGTGGGTTTCTCCTTAGATACTACGCTGTAGCTATTTAATCCTAAAGTGTTCAGAAACTATTCAATCTGATGTAACTTGAAAAAGAAGGAAATGATGCTGAAAAGTTGTGTTTTGGTTTTCTTGGTGTGGATTTTGGCTTTGCTGTTGGTGTGGGTGTTCGTTTGTTTGTTTTTCCCTGATTTTCTTAAATACTTTGCTTATCTCTGCAAGCTCACTGTATAAATGTTTACGAGCATCATGTGCAGTTTCAGGTGCAGCTGTCAGACTTTGGGCTGGTATGATATTCAAATCAAAGGTATTTCCACATTCAATGAATGCATGAGTAGGAGTCTTGGACAGAGAAACGGTACCTGACTTACTGGTAATGCTCTTCTTCCTGTACCATCTCACAGCACGTTTACAGGATGATATTAGAGTTTGTACCACACATATTTTAATTAAATTTTGTGAGTAGTCTAGCCTGAAACTGTGGTATTTAGTGTGTTAATAGTTACAATACTGATAATCAGACTAGATAATAAAGTTCATAATAAATTACATGTATGACACCCAACCTACTTCTATTTTAAAATGTTCCTTATCTTTCTCTATTGCATCATTAATATATTACGAGGCAATAGGTATAGCTGGTTAACCCTCCCTCACTACTTTCTGAAGCTCTATATGAAATTCTATTTTCTTGTGTGCAAAGGTCAGTCTCTTTCAAATAGCTTTGATTGCACAGTGTCTAAGAAAATAAATGTTCATAAGGACAAGAACAGTCAAGTGGGTTTTCTATCCTGTAGTAACTTCAAAACATATTTCAGTCCAGTTATAAATTTGGGCAACAATAATAACATTTTTGAAAGACTCCAGACAATGTTCCTGAAGTGACTCTTCAGGATAAATTTTTAAAAATAAGTGAAACTCTTTCTAACTAGAGAAACTGACTACAGATTCACATATTGCAGAAATTACATTTTAGGTAATACATAATTTTAAGTCTGGTCACATTTGTGTGAAAAATTTTAAGATTTAAGAATCCAGAAAGCTAGAAATTGCTTAAATCAGAAATTTTTGCAGCAGTCACACATGTCTACATAGGGCTAACGAAATTAAATTCACCTGTGTAGAGGATGGCTTACAAATATTTTTTTTGAAAAATTGCACAGGGTAACAGAAGGTTTTATAGTAGTTATTTAGAATGGCTTTGTAGGATTCCACTTGATTACTTAACCTAAGTATTTCAAGTAATTGTTGTTACGGTATAAATACTGATGGTCGTGCAATACGTATCAATGAGAAACTGTATGGATGTGAAATTTGAACTAAGACCATTTTCTTCCACTAAGAATTAGGACTCATCCAGAAACTATTTTTTTTATTGTAATCTCAAGCTTCAGATTTCCCAAAATTCCCTTAACAAATGATAGGGAAATAGGGTTTATTTTGTTATCATAAAGAGAATTTTGGAATCCTTGAAGCTGTGAAATACATTCAAGCAGGAGGGTGAGATGAAGAAGGGTGGGGGTGAAAATGTTTCATGGATACTCTGAATCTCACAGCACCTTTTGATTAGTTCAAGCCCCATTTGATTCAGTGGTCTTTGGCGTAAGGAACTGTCTTTTCCTTTGTATACAGCCTAACACTGAGCAATCTAAATAGCAGATAAATAATTATATTTGTCTAGCATGTTTATTATAAAAGGTGCACGGAAGAGCAATGGATTAGCATAACACACAGAACATGTGTCCATTCTTTTCTACCTATGTAACGTTTTTCTGTGCTAGGTAAAAACAGAGCATTAGAAAGATGAGGTTAAAATTGTATAAACAATTTTATATTTCCCATCTAAAAATGTCTGAATTTTAAGTAATCTAGGATGCCTTGTGTAAGCGTACAGATTAGTTAGTTGTGTCAGCTGTGCCTGGTACATGTTAGTGGATATGTGGTTATTGAGCAGCTTGATTTCCTAAGTCGTCTTTGATTCTTTTTCTGCCATTTCTTGGTAGAGATGGATCTCGGGGGGGGGGGGGGAAGCAAAACACAACTTGGATTGAAATTTCTCTGGACTCAGAAGAAGCTGCTAAATCCTTCTTTCCAGATTGAAGAACTAGTTGAAAATTCTGTTAGAAAACATAGCATCTGACTTTATGTTGCTCTCTAGGGCTGGAATTAACGGAATTAAGGTGTTTTCTATGTCATGTAGTAAAATAATCTTATTTTTGTTCTCTTGAATTCTACTATCCCTAACATCCATTCTCCAAAGTAGTGTCTACCACTTTTTTTTTCTTCTTGACTGTTGTTCAAAACTGAAAACTTATCTGATTGCTAGTTGTCTTCTGAATTTTCAGAAGACTCAAATATCATCTGATCTTAGAAGGACAAAGTTCAGCAACCTAAATTTATCAAATATTTTCACCTGAGATGAGCCTCGTCAAGACACAAAGAAATTCCTTTACCTCTCCCCCTAAAGAAGAGGTAGGTTAAAGACTTTTAAAACTGAGTTGTGCTGTAGCACCAGGATTCAGCTGGGTGACAGTACCCAGTCTGGAAGCATCTGGACAGCCTTGGCCTGCCCATATGAATAATTAGCTAGAAGGTGGCATCACAAATCCCTGTGAGAAGGCTAACAAAGTTCAGCAGCAACCTGGGTTTGCTAAAGCCTGTGATTCCCATCCTGTGTGAAAGGGCAGAAAGCATAAGCTTTCATTAAATGAGCGAAGAGTCCTAACACCTGAATCAGGACTGCTTGCAAGGACCAATTAGTCTCTCCCCCAATATTTTTGACCTTTCTTGAATTGTGTCTGATAGAAGCAAAACTGCCTCCATCATTTGCTGAAACGATTCCATCAGTATATCACTAACCTATAGGATTCAGAAAGGTGTGTGACTGATCAATGTTTTCTGATTTGGTGGTGTGGGGTTTTATTTTTATTGGTTGGTTGGTTTTAGAGGACAGCCAAGATCCCACTTATTCTCTGCCTTCCTCTTACCCATAAGAAGGTTTCGTAGGAAAGGAAACTTTTTAGAGGCTGGGAGAAAGCCTCACTGCATGATGCATAGGACTGTAATTCGGTTGTGTGCATAGGGTCTGTGGGATGCATAGTGGGAGGTGCACATTCCCTGAGTTCAGAATCTTTTTCTCTTTTTTTTCTTGGTAGGAGTAAGGGGACTTGAAAAATTTCTACACTGATGTTTGCAAATCTATTGACATGGTTTCGATTAGGCTATTTTACCTTTTTTTTTTTCCTTCTCGTTTCACTTTGCCGTCATTGTATTCCAAATGCTTCTTTATTATTTAAAAGGTCATTTTCTGTTTTCCTTTGTCTATCCATACTTACGTTGTTCTCCTAAGTACTAATATTCTGATTAGATCTTCATCAAACTTGATCTACGTTAAAATCAAAGGATTAGAAAGCTGTCAGCTCCTGTTTTTAGTTCTGCCATGTGTTAAAAAAGCTGCTTTATGTGTGTGAAAATACCTGGCACATCTCTTGCTCTTATATAGGCTCTGCTTGGGAAGGGAATAGTGATTCCTAGAACTGAAAGTAAGAATACACTGAACTATATATATAAATATATATATATATAAGTGGTTTAGGGCTAAAAACACAGATTTATAAAATTAAGAGGAAGCTCTCTAAGGAAATAGAATTCCTAAAGTTCAGGGATTTGTCATTTGCCAGTAATCTAGGACAATGATTCTCAGACTGTTCTCTGTAGAGCACTTTTATGTAGTCTGAGGAGTTACTTTTGTCAAAATTCTGCAGCAATGATGAAAAATTGAAATAAGAGGTCAACCCACTATCCTAGGAAATTTCACTTGGGTCTCGCTTTGAGGAGAATTGCCATTGTTCCCTTATATTCCTCTGTCTTATGGGGTTCCTGGACAAGAAATGAACTTAGTTTTTCCTTTAATTTTCTGTACTGTAAGGACAGCTGAGTTCAGTATACTGTTGGTACTGAAATTAGAAGGGAGAGACAAAAGAGAGAAAGCTAAATAGCAGAATCATCTGGAGACATAATTTATAAGTCTCATGTACTTCAAGCAATCAGGTGAGAATAAATATTAGTAAATATATTATTTCACTTACTAATATTTTGATACTGTTTTAGTGGGGCATAGGAAACAGAATAAATATACAATTTTAAATTTACCTGCTCCTCACAACAAGGAGCAAAACAGGTTCAGTCTTCATGTTAGAGTTATTATTCTCCTTAATATTGTGGTAACAGTATTTTTCATGTAACTGCAGGATACTGCTTTACAAAAGATCTGCAAGGATCTCACACATATAAATTACTGAATAGCAGCTGACATGTAGGAAGGAGAGAAAAGAGTCGGTTCTGCTCATAAGAAGAGATTTCCCCCTGGTCCATGCAAATAAAACACCAACTGAAACGCATCATAAAAGTCAAATAGGATTATGATCTTAGTGCAATGACAGTTTCTTTTCAGATGAATTAAATCTGATGGTGAGTCATTCTGTTCTAGAAAAGAACAAATTGTGTTGTAGTCCTCTGCTAAGATAGAGAGAATACAGAAAGGGAAAACATTATGGCAATGGAAGATAAGAAACCTTCTTAAAGGCAATTTGGGAAGTATTTATTTTGTGGAAAAGTGGGAGAAATTAGATGGCTAGAGGGGAAGTGATTAAATATTCACAGAATGAATGCAACAGCCACAACTGTCAAACGGTTCAGTTAACCAATTTTTTTCCAGTGTGCTAAATCTCTTTCTACAAGTTAGGCTAGAAAGTTTTCTCAGCATGCTTTCTCATATTTTGGCTACCATACATGCTTTGAATTGTGCTATTGTAATTATGCCTTTCTTCACAATCTTTCTTGCTTCTACGTTGTCCTTTTGTAGCGAAACTAATAATGGAAAAGAACATTTAACTACGTTATTTACTTTGGAGTCAGAGAAAACTTCCTGTCCTTTAACTTTCAGAATATGCAGACAATTTGCATTGGTGCTGAAAGATCAGTGTAGTGAGAGAACCCGTATTTCTGTAGTTTTGTAACATGGAATTGAGGGATGGGAATGCTTAGATTAAAACAAACAAAAAATCAAAACTCCAAAACCTCAAAAGGCTGTTAATTTTGGTTTACTGAAAATGTAGTGGTAGTTTCAGTAACGAAAACAGGATTTGCTCTAACCCAGGGCTGTCAAACTCATTTTCACTGGGGGCCACATCAACCTCATGGTTGTCTTCAAAAGGCCAAATGAAACTTTAGGAGTGTATAAATGTAAGAGTAGTTTGACAGCCCTGCTCTAACCAGTTTTCAAACTTTCCCCACTACTGCGTGTTAACAGCCTCTTAGTAATAGTGTTCGTAGAAACTAATGCTGCAATCTGTAGTGAAGTAAAATGTTCACTTAAGTCAATGTAAGTTTCTTCTGTTTGGAACAGCAAATTTTTTTCTTAGAACATCTCCTTTGTCATTACTTTCCATTCATTAGCAGCTATTCATTTTGCAATTTGAGTGACATGTCATCTATGTACGTACATCAAATACTTCCATCCTGATTTCAAATTACTTTATATGGAAACTGTTATAGCTTTTTTTTCACTGATGGCTTTTGTTTCCACTTTTTTTTTTTTTTTTT
>VWYH01002212.1:53967-230488 GCA_013399365.1 Pampusana beccarii
CAAAAATTGGGAAGTTGAAGGTTCATCCATGTAAGTTTATGAACTTAAAATATTTTTTCTACATAATTTGCTGCAATATTATATAGCTTTAAGTAAGGTAACTGAGCAAACATATGCGTGCTTCTCCACTGCCAATAAAGAACAAATAATTTTCAAAAGTAATCCCAAAGAGAGGGAAGAAGGAAGTTTGTGTGTCACTAAATTAGACATTCTATTACTCAGTCATCATCTACTAATGGCACATTTTATCCTAGGATATAAAAAATATTTTTTTCCTATGCAAAAACGAATGTAATTTTAGAAAACATTTTATAGTAAATTTAAAAATATATATATTTCTCTACACGTACAGAATTATAACAGTTTCAATGCGCTCTCACCAAAAGTCGTCAAAAACAGACTTGTTTTTTCTAGGGTTACAAAAATGCTGTTCAATAAATATTGTTGTGGGTTAACTGATGGGCGTTGAAGCACCACACAGTTGCTCACTTACTTCCCCCCCACCCCTTTATATGGGCTTTTTTTCTGGTTTGGTTTTTGATGGTGGTTTTGGTGTGGTTGGTTGTTTTTTGAGGTGATAAGGATAGCTTTAGTACCTATGTGCACCTCTAAATATACATATATGTATATCTATATCTATAAAAAGCAGTGCCATAACTTAACAAATGTGCAGAACTGGGAGATGTGCTTTTGTAAAATCTGACATTCTTATATAATGGCCTGGATTTGCTGCCCTTCTCTGGCAGAACTCTGATTCTATTTGTCTCCTTCGTGAGTCAGGTAGAATAATTGTCAGTTTTCTCTTGCACATAAGCAGAATGCACTTACCATTCAAGTACAATTAGGAAAAAAAAAAAAAAAATTACACCATCTCATTAATCAGGTTTCTTAAGCTTTCTCCGTGTTAGAAAAGTAGAAGCACAAAAAGACATTTAGAGTAAAGGATATGCTATAAAATGAGGAAAGGACAAATAACAGAAGGTCTTGTCTGAGTTAAATGATGAGTTTCAGCTATTGTCTGGAGGTGGTTTTCTTCATTCATTACCATTCTCACTAGCTACAGGGTTGGCCTCTGGATTCTTCATAAAGACAAGAATTCAAAGGTCAGAAAATAATAAAAGATGATGTCTACAGTCTAGTAACATGATAGCTTTTTCCTGTTGAGGGAAATGTATACAATCAAAAATCCAGAAATTGCAAGATGTTAAAATAACTGCTTTAAGTAGCATTAAAGGGGAGACAATCAGAGAAGATCAGATGAAGATTATGGGAAATGATGTCTATTAGTGTCACTTATGGCTACAGAGCTAAACAAACTGTTCTTTTTAACAGTTTGCTCTGGCTGTGAAATCTAATGCAATGTTTCCCTTCGTCTCCATCCTCCTCGCATCCCATCTCTCCACTGCAAACAAGGAATGCAGCTGGTCACCCTTCCAATCTTCCTTTCTTTGACCTGGATGATAGTGGTAGCCCTCTGGGATTCTTGGAAATATGACTGGTGGGCAAGATATTTTCCTGTTTACAGTGATTAGCAATGTTTGCGAGCATACAGAAAGCTTAATTAGTTTTTATCTCTATTTCTGTGTGTCTCAAAGTCTCTCAGTGCTGAAATGTATGCTTTCGCACACACTCCAGGAAGAAGAGAGAAGTGCGTTGTGAATGAGCTCATTTTGAGCATCACCTTATGGTTTCAGCAGCTCTGTTGGCTCTGTGCTTGGAGCAGTGGGAAACGTTTGGCAGCTCAGTCGCGTGATTTTCTACATGCTCATCAGTTTGATCCAAATGGGTGAACAGCTGGGATCTCACCATCTTGGAGACAATTGCTTGCTGGAGTTCATTTCTCTGGCAGACATTAAGCTGTAATCTTGCTGAATGGTGCTTTGCTCTTTCCCTTTTTTTTTTTCCTAATGAAAAGAATATTGAAGTTCAACCAGAGAGTTTTTATTATCTTTAGCCATTCGTTTTACAGTAAGAGGAATGTTATTATATTTCCAAACTTCAAGGAAGGCATAACAAATAAGATTTCTTGTGGATTTCATTCAATATTTTTTTCTCCTTTGAAAATGCAAAGAAATGTGTTTTCTCATTTGAAAAATATCCAAACCATATCACTAAAGTTTTATAATTATATGCAGTAGACCTGGAAATTATCCCATTGAGAAATCTCCTATTTGTCTGTAGAAAGAATGATAGAAATCTTGATTCTCTCAAAAGGAAACAAGGTATTCAGGCAAAGATACTCTTGAAGTATTTCTGTTTGTTTTTTGTGTTTGTTGTTGTTGTGGTTTGTTTGGTTTTGGTTTGTTTGGGCTTTTGTGTGTGTGTGCGTGTTGTTGTTATGGGGTGGTTTAAGTTATTATAAATACTTTAATGGAATTATAGGTTTTCCCCAAAAAACATGAAGTGATGCTGTATTGTTGATTGTAGGACTTGCAGCTGTCTGTCACTAAGTAGCTCCAAAATGTAAAACAAACAAACAAACAAAACCACCACCAACGACAAAAACAAAACAAAACAAAAACCAACCAAACAAAAAAAAAAACCCACATCAAATCAACTAAAAATCACTAAAACTACTTCTCAATTAAGGAGGAACAGTCCTGCAGTCCTGTTCAGGTATCCTAGTTCCTCACAGAGGAAGTAAATTATCTGTTTCTTGGTTTTTTTTGTGGGGGAGAAAATGGGTAAAAACAGTTGACGTGAATCCTCCACATTCACACAGTTACGAAATAGTAGAACCAATTTCATTTTTCAAAGTAATAGACAGATGTTAATTTTCTGGATGACTGCTAGACATTTGTGGCCAGCTCATCTGGTTACCTTAATACTACACATTATAAGGTCTTTGTGTAGTCATCTCTAGAGGAAAAGGAGCTGTTTTCTATATCTGTTGATAAATTAGAACAAGAAACACAATGAGTTCTTTGTATAATTTGCTTTGCTACATTTAAGACTTTATCTCTGGTGTGACAAAGTGCTATTGTTATTACGTGTATAATTAATGTATCCCAAGTAAGGAAATAAATATAACTGCAATTTCTTTTGTATTCCCCTGGGTAAAGAAAGAGAGGACCATGAACGCTTTCATGCTCTTCAACCTCCCCACAGATGTAGCGGAGTCCCCATTGCTGGAGGTTTTCAGGACACCACTGGTCAGGGTGCTAGATAATCTCATCAAGGCTCTCTTTTCCATGGAAGGTTCAACCAGATGATTTTTTGAGATCCTTTCCAATACAGACTGTTCTATGTTTTCTATGATTTAAGACAATATTATGGCTAGTGGGCCTGCAGTTAGCAGAGAAGAGTAGGTTACGAATCTGATGACCTTCCTCCTGTCTTCCTCCTAATTTTATTTTTATTCTCTGACATTGAAATAGGCCTGAAATCATTCCTTCTGAGTTAACTGATGGTGGACTAGGTCTGAAAGAGAGGCAGTGTGTCAAGACTGACCAGAACTGGACCAGAAAACTAGTAGTTGAGTTTTACCTTGACACTCTCAGTGATGTAAAAGGAGGGGGAATCAACATGGGAAAGAGACGTCCCTGGAGAAATCCTTTAGTCTTTAGAGATAAAGGATTACTTCACAGGCTGCTGCTAAAGTAGGATTAACGCACACTGATGTCTTTGTGATTCTATTTCTTTTTTCTTTTTTGAGTTGTTTGTTTTTCCTTTGTTTTCAATCAAAACTTGGTAGTTCTGTGAGAAAAATTGTTCAGTGTAGGGTATGCAAGAAACGTATTAAAGTCTCCTTCAATCCTGTATTTAGAGTGGGGACTAAAATTCATAAGATCAGTTCTAGAAGGAGTTACTGTACAGTTGAATCTGCTTGCTGCAGAAAAAACTGGCAGAGAGTTTGCGTATGTATTCTCAGTCCAGCTAAGAATAACCTTTTCAATTAATAATTTTCTCTTCATAGCCTGTTCTCCCTTCATCCAATCCAGAATGCAATTCTCTTCAAAATGTTAGCTTTCCAAGAGAAACAAGCAATTAATCTCTACAGTGCTGCTTTTCCCAGACAGGAGATAAAATTATCTATATAGAGAGTTTCTACTTCCAGGTGCTTGCCTTTTTTTTTTTTTTTTTTTTTTTTNTTTTTTTTCCCTCTCTCTCCTCTTTTCCTCCTCTAATGTTCAGTATTTTTTACATAAAATATACCTACATTTGGGGTATTGGGAAAAGAAAGTTTGTTGTTTCAATTATTATCAAAAAAAAGCCTTAAATAAGAACTTATTAAGAGTATTCCATGTTGTTACAAAAGTTATTTTGGTCTAAATGAATACCTAGTGGAAATATGAAAGCCTTTATTTGTAGAAGTGTCTTCCAGATCTAAATATCACAGTGATTAGATGTTTAAATTTTTTGTTTAGGCTTTGGGCAGCAATCCTTTTCAGGTGCAGCTGTGTTGGTAGAAAAGGTCCTAGCTTTCTGTCAGTTGAGAGGTTCATGTGCTAAATTAACCTTGCTAACTTTTCCTAAAGCAAATTAGGGAGAAATATCATGAATTGGTTTGTGACATCGCTATATATGTATCAGACTGAAAGGATGAAATGCAAAGAATTTTTTTTTTTTTTTGTAATGTTGGTATTTAATTGGACAAACCATATGTACATGGATGCTTATTTGATGAATGAAAATCTAGTTGCAGCAAGGGGATATAACTTTATTTTTGTCAAAGTTCAAAAGACTTTCAGAAATCTCTGTTTTAGGAGAAAAAGCCTGGAAGCTCAGTATTTCTCTAGACACACCACAAGCATCAAAGAAACACATTTAACTTAATGCATCTCTTAGAAGTGATGGGAATTTTGCTGCAGTTTTTCTGCCTGATAGTCAAGACACTGAAAAACTGAAATGGGATGGAAAAAATTTGATTCCACGTGTTTTACAATGGAACTTTTCTATTCAGTGTGAATCTTGGGTCTTCCACCATTAGTGACAAGTTCCTCTAAATGCAATAGTTGATATTGTTTGTCCTTACATGACTTACTTTTCATTTGTTTCGGTAAGAACAATAATTTTGTCTTGATTTATGGTTGATTGGAATTATTCCTTTTTTTATCTGCAAGTAAAATGAAACAAAATACTAAAAAATGCTAGGACCAATATCTAATTCCAAGAAATAACATGTATAACATAAATGAAAATGACATAAAGGACAATCTTAAATCCTTTACTAGAAAAATCTGTATTGAAATACCATTATAGCATAGGTGACAAGGTGACTTAATGCTGTCCATGACCGGGTCAAACCATGCAGAGCTGCCTCTGGATTTTACAGGTTGTCCCATTTCTTACAACCATGAAGTTCTGCTTTCAAGTATTTCTTGGTTTTGAATACTGAGTTTTATATACAAATAAATATATATATGTAATTTTCAATTCTGTAGTTTACATGAAGCATGAGAATTAAAAGAACTCTTCTCCAAATACATGATGAGCTTTTCATTCTACTGCAGTTTAATGTTAGATTATGAGAGGAAGAGGCCTTTTTTTAAAGCAGTAACTTTGAAAATGTTTTTGATACCAGTAAATGTATTTTAAATGAAAACTAAAAATATTTTTTGAAGGTTATAGGCAGGAAAAACAAAATGGCAAGAAAAGCTAAACCAGCAGCATTGTTATTTTTGAGGTATCTGCATCTGAAATTTGACTAAACAGTTTCCAGTCAAGAGAACTTGATGTTCTCTTCAGGGTCAAGCAAATAAATAGTGTCTATGACGTGGTTATTCTGTTGTAGAATAAAATGCAAATTTTGGCAGCATTACGTAAGTGTTTGGTGACTTCATACAAGTTCTGCTCTGAAAAAAGCAGCCATAAGTAGCTGAATAAAGTGCTTGAGTTGAGAGAGGACCTCAGAACAGATGTTGTGGTATATACTGGGTAGCAGCCTTTGCCACAGAGCAAAAACCACTCAGTTCAAACCAAAATCAGGATCAAAGCAGTTTATGAACTTATTAATAAGTTGTAATCAACTGGCAATCAGTGAACTATAAAGTCAGGATCAATAGTAGCAATGCAGCAAATAAACTAGAATATTAGACACATGAAAAATGTTAATAAAACCTCGAATTTCTATCCACTGACCTACAACTAAATCCTAGGAAGTTACTGTTCCCTATGTACACTAGCATGTGTGCACCTCCCAGCCCTGGGGGTTACCAGCACCCCCACTGCTCGGGGAGCTTTGGGAAAAGTGGGTAAGGATCTCCAGCGAAAGGTGGATCAGGTTCTCTTCCTCTTTTTAAAATCTGGATTTATAGTAGGATGAAAGATGTTTTTTCTCGTCCATTTAGGACCATGTCTAACAAAAGGATGACACTGGGAATAGTCTTATGCTCTATATTTGCATGCATGGTTCCTGGGTTTGGTGAGTTAAGAAAGAAGGCAACTGTGGTGTATGCAAATGAATCTGCATGATTCACAGAATTGGAGACTATTTCTAGCAAGGAGCTTGGGATGTATTTTTGTCAGAGGTCGATTCGAACAACTCATTTGAAGTTGGGGTTTTCATCTGTCCAGCTTTCAGGAGAGCAAAGAATAGCACTTCCATAATCAGATTAAATGCATCTAGGGCTAATGTTACTACCAATGTACGGTTTTCATTGATATCTTTATAAAGAATTGCTTTTCTGCATTTTTGTATGACTGACACTGTAGATGTGGTTGCTATTGAGGAGCTCATTTGTATCTGTATTCAGCTTCTTTCCCTTACTGTGCTTGGGATGTATCCCTTCAAATAGTGTCATTACAGTTTAATTGCCTTAATTTAATCCTGTAGTTTCCCCTCTCACTTGTCTTCCATATTCAATGCTTTTACCAGCATCTGTAATAGTTTTAGTGAGATCAGTTTAGCTAGAACTGAGTAACTTGGATGGTTCTCTCACATGAATTAGTGCCAACTGCCATTGTTTTTTCTCTGTGGTTTTTTGTTTTTGTTTTTTTGTTTGTTTGTTTGTTTTGTTTTTTTAGTATCTCAATTTTTATGTATTTTAGATAATTTCTCGGAGATCCAGGATTTTACCTTGGTTTTGATATAACTTCTGTGACTTACTGACACCCAAACCTTACGATTATGTTGCAAAACTGTAGCAATGTTGTACCAAAAAGCCATTTCTCACTCTGGTTTCCAAGATCTGTGAGAGAGAAGGAGCAGGTGTGCAGCACTAAATTTACCATGAGGAAGCAATGACAAACTAATGACAAAAAGAAAGCTTGTGCATAATTTATAAAGGATCTTACATTTAATTCCTTGTAGTCCCCAGAAAATGGAAGAACAACTTGTCTAGGCTTAGTGTTGAGCTGCTGTTATGTGTGGCACCTCAGCACTTCTGTGGGATGCTTTGGGTGGCACTTGAAGCTCATACAACGTGAGCCATTTTCCTTGTTTTCTACCAGCAGCAACTCCTAAACATCTTTAAAGATTATTCCTCCTTTGAGTTTTTATTGATTGTTCATCTTCAAAGAAGTGATAACTTTCAGTCAACCTTTGGGAGTCAAATGGTTCTCATTTCCTGTATTAAAGCATTTCTTAAGCCTTTTTAATTAAGTCACTCTTACAGAGAATCCTTGGACTTAATCCCTTCTTGAAGACTGTTTACCTTTACTTGTCCAGAGATTGTTGGAAGAAATTCTTGTCCAACAATACTCAAAGATTCCTTATCAAATTCTGAAAGGTAACTAATTAATCCCAGAAATAAGGCTAAAATCTCTATGCTTAAACAGTTCTCTAATTTAGTTATCTGTCTGAAGTGTGTCGATTGACCTTATGGTAACTGCCCATAAAATATCTTCACTTTCATCACTTTCATCAAGTGGAAGTATTGGGCTCATGTCTGCTTAAAAGACATTAGATCTTTCTAAAGCTTTGAAGGGAATATATATTAATCTTTACATAGAAAAGTGAACGTGAAGAACCAGTAAATTTCTACACATATGTAGACATTTATGTGTGTGTGTATGTGTGTATATATATATATATATATACATATACATATATACACATGAATATATAGACTACATTTGTGCCTGGGAAATTTTACTTAAGACTTGGAAAAATTTGGGCTTAGCTTTAACTATTTTTATAAAGAAATGTGAGAAGCATTCTACTTGTGACTTTGCAGTTCTGATAACAGATCATGAGCACCACTGACTCTGAAACTGGGAAGATGGATTAAATTGGAACATAGATTAAATGGCTGACTGCAATTTTATTTCAACTGCTTTTAAACTCTGCTCTGGTCAAAAAGGTCAAACGGAAGCCCAAATAAGCTTTTGCTGCAATCTAAGGAGTTGAGTGTCACGTAACATATGCCTTTTGGCTTGGAAATTGTCTTTCTTCATCTAGTCTAAGGAAACAACTTGGCATTCTGCTTCAGTTTCCTATCTAGAGAGCATGTTTGCTGTCTTCTATTTGGTTATATATTTAAAAAAAAAAAATATTTTGACCTGTGTTAGAGGAAGCTAAAGGCTTTCCTGTAATATAGGCAAAATTGAATTTTTGTCATTCAAAGTATGTGTCTTTTACTCCCGTGAAAAGAGAAGATGGAGACCTGAAGGTTTGAATGTTCCATGCTTGATGCTGTCTTCTTGCTTCCCATCCATCCAGCAACAGTTTCTGGAAGGACTTCGACCATATTATAAATTTGGAATATGAAGGCATAGAAAATACACGGAGATTATCCTGAAATGTGACAGTCTTTTTTGCATAATAGGAAAGACAAATACATTTAAAAGCCTTATTCATTCTAATACTAAAAAACTCAACAGTCAGGTTAGTAGAATAAATCTGCAAATTTATTGCGAGGACTGTTCTGCTAATTCTGGTTAAAATATGTTAAAGTATCTGTGGAAGAAAGAGGTAAATGGTTAATCAGAATCTGAAAGCAAGCAAACAAAAAATATGCTGGTGCTCCTTAGACTACAACATTTGAAAATATACAGATGTGTTGTCAGGCTTGAAACTGTACTGCAATTGTAGCTGTCATAAGTCCACTCAAATGAAACCTGTACAGGTCAATTCATTTAATATTTTTCTAGTATACAAGAAAAACAGCACATCAATTCTTCCTGAAAATGAAGAATTTCAAGTCTAGGTTTTGCATGAGTGATCAAGGATTTCTAGCTATGACACATAAGGCAGTCTAAACAAAACAAAAAAATTGCGAATAATATCCTTAGGAGTTTCAATCTGCTACCAAATATACACATTCTATTATTATAAAAGATTACCCTTTAAATGGGATTTAGTCATATATGTTTAGTATCTTCTTTATCCGATGTATCATGCTATTTTGCCATATTTATTCATTTGAAACCGTATCTTGCTGTAATTAAGAAGGTAGATGCTATCCTAAAATTTATAATCATGAAAAATGGCAAGGAGTAGGTCTGTGAACGGCCTCCAGCAATCATCCAGTCCATCCATCTGCCTCAGAATCAGATATAACTGATAGCTGCTTGATATAATTATGTGCTTCATAACATCTGCTGGTGATGGAGTTTTCAAACACCTTCTAGATCACTTTTTAGCTTTTTGCATTCTTTCCTCCTGATGTCTTCCTTGTTTTTTCCATCCTGCTATTTAAATGCACATTTTCTTCACCTGTGGTCAGTGAGCATGGAGATCCATTTATTCCTTTAGCAAAATTCATTATATAAAAAGAGATGAAGAAGGTTAGGAGGAAAATGGAGGAATGTAGTGCTTTATCAAAAAAATACAGGCAGCCAGGAGCACTAACTAGATATGTAAAATGACTATATTACGAAACAAAGCAGCAAGCTTAAATAGTTAAAAGCTTTATGATCTTATTCAAAAGATTGCACAGTTCTATGTGGGTCTGTACTACTACACTACATTATCTGCTATATTTACTTTAATATAATGCAGAAATGAGGTGTTGTTATTGCAGTTACGTACTTGTTATAGTTGATGTTTTTAAAATGTTGTAAAATGACCCTGAATAAATGGGGGAGAAGAGTTGTCTTTTTCAGTTTTGTCCTTTTTTTCCCAGTCACATGTGATAGCATTGGTGTTTTGAAAAAATCTTTAGCACGTTTGAGTGCTGGAAGCATAAGAAAATAAAGCATAGATTTTTAGCCAGTGACTGGTGAGTATCAGGGAAAGGTTTAAGTCTTTATCTACAGTTGTGTCACATTGGAAGCAAATATCAATCTATAATTCCTATTTTTAGAATATGGACAGCGGATTAAATAGGTATTTTATCTGTATGCAAATTACATTTGACTTTACGAATATAGTTCCTGTTGTAGCATATTATTAGCTCAATTGTGCCATTAAGCATGCAGCACTTTTCAACATCAATTTAAACAGAGCTAAGTGTGTCCTCTTGAACATAGTAATCGCATCCTAGCATCCTTTTTATTTAAAATAATTCATTTTACTGACAATAATATGGTTTATCTTCCAATATAAATTCCTTGGGGCACAGATAATGCATTATTCTCTATTTAGAAGACAGGCACATCATGGGAACTACTAGAAATGAAGGATAGTAATTACATTCCTTAAGGGGAGTGAAAGAAGCTTCGTTTAAATTTTAGGAGGGCTATAAATGAGAACTCTGCACAGAATGAATTTCAATCCAAATGAGCAAAACTTTGGTCTATATATTTAAAAATGCATATTTTGAATGAAAGTTCCAGGCTGTTTCAAATAAGCAGCTGGAAAACATCCTGAATGTTGGTTTTGAGTATGTTTACTATCAGATAAAATTAAGTGCCAACAGTATTGTTATGGAATTGAAGGTAACTGATCTCTTGTCTTAAAAGAAAAATCCACTTGTTAAAATAGTATTTTGTTCATTGGCTTGAGGGGGGGGGGAGCAAAAAAAACCTCCCAAAAACTGTACGCTGTATTGCACTGTTATTGTCCTATGCCACTAATCCATCCATGTTAATGGATGTATGATCAACATGTCAGACTTTGAAAATTGAAAAAATGTAGCTCTTCAACAAAGAATCAGAAAAATGAAAGGGAGACCTAATGCATGTTTTGTTCCTAAACTCTGCATGTTGAAACTGAATGCAGATGGCACCATTTTGAATGAATGAAAGTTAAAAAGGCAGCTGTTGTCCCAACTTCTCGTTCTACTTTACTAATATAAAACCACAAAGCGAAGGATGAGCTTTCTACTTTAGTTGTTATTATTCTGGTATTCTAGAAACTCTTCAACATTCTGATAGTAGCAGTCAGTTGTTTTCTAAGAATTCACATGTGTGTCTTTTTCTCCTGAAAGTGATCAAGTTACATTCATGGTGGTTGATCCCATAAGGCACTAAGTTTGACATAGAGGGTGTGGTGTTTGGGGTTTTTTTTGTTTTTGTTGGTGTTTTTTTTGTTGATTTTTTTTTTTTTTTTTTTTTCTGTTTTTTTTTTTTTTTTTTTTTTTTTTTTTTTTTTTTTTTTTTTTAAATCCAGATTATTTTATTAGCAGTTGTGCTGCATCATTTAAATAAATTTAGAAAGAAGGTTGTGGCTTGCATAGTCCTAAAACTGCTTCACTCTTAAATGACTTTTAGACATTTTGAGGGGCGTTATAAATAGCATGCCACCATTAGCCACCATCAACAGCCTTTTGCAGCCTGAGGGTATGAGGTGCTCTGCCTGTATCTGTTCCCAGAGGATGCATTACTATGGCCTCTAAGTGTATGTAAAAGCTAGGCTGCTTTGAAATGAGCTCGCCTGGGCTGATTAAGGAAACAAGATCATAGATACCTAAAGCACGCAAATTCCTCTGCAGAAGTGTATACAGGGGTGTACAATTGCCCATTGAGACCATGCTCTACAAGCCAACAGCAGCCTAAGTCGTAACAGCAAAGAAAAACATCAGATTTATCATTTGTCTTTACAACAGATAAAAAGCATCCACTTACAATTTCAAGTGGAAGTCCATGTTAACGGACTAGATCAAAGATGGGAAAAATACCACCTGTGGTTCAGTTCTGTGTATGATACAAGAAATGATTTGTTGCACTTATATTGACTTATTTGTAGAAGTGAGGCATTTATTAATGCAGACATTTGCAAGATCAACTCCACCTCTTTTTTTTTTTAATCGTACTATTTTTTGGTATTACAATGAACGTTAATTAAATTCACTAACTTTTAGTTGGATTCTTTAAAACAATCTGGTAATGTAAATTAACTTAATCTTTTTTTTCAAAAAAATATATATTTTGATAGCAGTATGGGAATTCATATTTTGGGGTTTTTTGTGGGGTGTTTTGCTTTTTTTTTTAATTTTCCTATTTGTTTGGGTAGAACAAATGTTTATTTAATAAATACCTACAATGAGAACAGAAAATTCTGGTCTGAGGCTGGTAAAAGTTGAGTCTACATTGATAACGTCAAACAATCCCAATGTAAATACTAGTTCTTACCCCTGAAATGAAAGGAAATAGTTAAGATAAAATATATGCTTACTTGCAATGTGAGTATTTTAGAGACCCTTTTGAATTTCAACAGAAGAGCTATTTTTTAATACATTTAAATGTAATCACTTAAGGTTGCATTTTATGACAAGTTTGACAATCAGTCACTGTAAAGGAACATTTTCAAACCATAAGGCCCTGAATACATTAAAAAAACAAAGGTAGTTTTGTTATCAGAGAAACTGATAATGCTGAAAGGAAGCCAAGGTATGTGACAAAAAAAAAAAAAAAAAAAAAAAAAAAACCATTCAACATTTCAACCTTTAGAGATCAGTTCATCTGAAAGAGTTCTGCCCTGGTTATGTTTTAAAGGATGCACACAGATCCATAGACACTCACAGGAATTCAGTGGTGCCCTCAGGGTGCCTCTGTTTGTATTACAGGGCGGCTCATTCACAGTTCACCTGGGATAGAGCTGCTCAGCTTCCCTTTGTGCTCTCAAAGCCACCTACAATAATACAAGTAGAAGTACCCTCAGGGCACTGCATACAAAGCATTTAGAAAAGCCAGAGACCCTTTACTGCATGAAGGAAATACAGAAAGTAGTAAAGAATTGATTTTCCTCCGTGGTAAATAAAAACTAAGTATTTGGCAATTTATATTTCTGAAGTTGAGCTTGTCATTTTCTAAAAAGTAAAGACTTTGTAGTATCTTTTAATTTCAACAGCCAAATGATTGGTCACAGCCTGAGGGATGTAGGTTGTTCCCTGGGAGATTTGCCTTTTCCTATATATACATAGAGAACATTTTCAGACCAATTTACATTTCCCTTAATAAGAAAACAGAAGCTTCAAAATAAAAGGCTGAGCAGTAAGAAGTAAGATTTGTACCTTGAATTCTGCATCACAGATACTCCCTTTACAAAATAAGATTGAATCATTATTAATGCACTTGTTTTTTCACAGAAAATAATATAATGCTTCAAATAAAAGCTATTTCAAAGCTTCTGTTTTTCCGAGCTACTCCTTATCTTTGCTGCCATACTAAAAAAAAAACAAAATAAACAAAACCCAAAACAAATGAACAAACAAAACAACAGATCAAAAACCCACCTAGGGAGCTTTATCTAGTTACACCACCCCCTTTCAACTTGGGATAAATTAACACTAATATCTTTGATATAATATGGTAAAGTTGTTATGATAATGCAACAGAGTTGAATTACCAACAGTTTTAGCCTTTTATTTTTAGAAAATGTGTAGGAGGTGCTTTTCTTCACTTATTTCTGGAATACTGAATATTTTTTACCTTTCCTTCCAAAATGCAGGGGGCATATTTCATGCTTGTTTAGACTACAAGAGATTCTAAATCACAATTTGAATAAAGTGCCCTTTTGTGGACTCCTACTTCGTGTTTTAGATTTTTACTGCTATTTTAAAAGGCTGATTATGAGAAAGGTTATCAATGACTTTGATTGCTATTTTCAGTTATCTTAATTTTTTCAAGATTCCCCATTTGCAGTAAAGGGTTTCTTTTCCACTGAAACCAAGGGTGCTCTCAGGCTTGCTACAGTTTCACCCTTTTTTACTGAATATTTGATACAACTGTCTATCTTTCATGCTGTATTCTGCTTTTATGTTTTCACATTGCTACTTTACTTATATCGTCTATCTGATTTTGCAGTTTCCTTTATGCATAAATTCTAATAATTCTGTTTACTATGGATTTTTTCCCTTTTTGTTCCCGAATACATATTGTTTTGGCTTTCTAAACAAGTGCCTTATTTCTCCATCAGTTGTAACTCTGAAAAGCATCTTTATAACTTCAGTTTCCTAGCAGGTCAAATGTTTTGTCCCTGAAGTCTGGTCCTTTTTGCTATACAGCTCTTCTGGTGGAGGCAAACATCTCCCTTGTTTCCTAAGGTTACTGAAGCCTGTGGAGCATGTGGTGAGAACTGGAGACCAACCTGGGAATTGGTGACTCCTCTTAAGGGTTTTATTTGGGTAAGGCATTGCAATGCAGAACTCTCCTGCGTCGTGACTCAGTGCCCAGCCACACACAACAACTAGCAGGGCTGATGCTTGAGCTGTGGTGTTCCTGAAGTGTTAACCCAAGGTGTTGTGGCCATCAGAAGTGTCACCTCCACCTCCTCAGCTCCTCTCATGTGCTGAACAGTGGGGTCAGGGCAATTGATTGCTACGTGCTGTTAGTTGGTGGGTTACTACTGAAGGCTGTAGTGTCAGCTTTTCCTGTGGAGTCATTAATGTAGTTTACCATAGACAATTCTATCTTTCAGCTAACCACAAGCCTGAAGGAAACTGGAACTGTAAGGAAAGAAAACCAATTCAAGCTAATTCTGGAGAAGATTGGAAAGCTGTCAGCAAGAGGAAAACAATTTGAAGAAAGACAAGTATTTGCTGTCAAGAATAGTTATCCTGTAAGAGGGCTGCTTTCAGATTCTTGCAGTTTCTTGACAGCTAAATAAAATCAGAAAGCCAAAATACATATTTGGCAACTCAGGGATTTTTTGTTTGTTTGTTTGCTGGATATCACCTCTGGACTCAAGCAGCAGCATGATGTATGTTTTCTTGCTTCCAACCACTAACATATTTGAGATTGGTTACAAAACCCCAGGAAACTCCTTTTTCTCTAACTTAAGCCTACTTTCCAAAGTATAAAAATTAAAAAGTATTGGTTTCTATCTGCTTCCATTTTTGCTTTGGGCTGAGAAAAAAAGGGAAACAGTGTTTCTTGAAAATTTGAAGTTGTTATGCAGAAGAGTTGGAGTACTTCTTGATTTAAATGGTGCTATAGTAATTGTTTAAATCATTATTATCTTGATTGAATGTTGTCATTATTCCTTGAAACTTTGTGCTCACAGGTTAGATTTTTTTTTTTCAAAGTCAAACATGAACACAGTTTTTCAATATTTGGGTATTTCCCTGTGGCCCACAGAAAAACTAACAAAATGCCTTTTTAAAGCAGGTATTACCAGTTACCATTTATTGAAGATAATTTTTTTTCTGGTGTACATGATATTTTTTCCTTGCCATGACATATCAAGATTTGGGCATGAACACTTTTTTTCCTTATTTCTCTTCTATTCCTTATTCTGTTGGAAGCTCTTAATTTTCATTTTCCTGCTATGTGTACTCCATGTATCATTTGTTTTGACGACAAAAATGGACAATGAAGAACAAAAGGTAAAACTTTGTTGACCTAGTCTGAATTTAATATCTATGTGTGGTCATCACTGTTTTACAGATGAGCTTGACAAGTCATGAGGGATTGAGGAAGAACAAAGTTTCCCTCATAAAATACAAGTTGGTAACCTCTTAGGCCATGTGATGTCTGAAGTAAATCAGTCCATCATTGTGGGTCAAACAGATTTCCTGTGCCTGAAGGGGAAATGATGAATTGACCATATGTAGTTAGAAACATTACAGTCAGAAAAGAAAAAAAAAAAATTGAGATATCCTACAAGTATTTTCTTAATATGATGAGATATGTTTAATGAAAGGGATTAACAGTCTCATTTTGATATTTTTCAGGATATTTTGATTTGACAGAACATGTGGAATCTGGAGTGTTAACACATGATTCATAAATTTTGCTGCTAATTATGGAATAAAAGTTATATTAACTGCAGCACAAAAATATAACCTGTCCTTGTTTCTTACAAATGTTTACAGACAATTTTTGTAGGTGTTGCTACAGTCATCCAAACTACTCCCAGTCTGGGTTTTGATCCTTGGAAAAATGCTTATATGCACAACTGTTAAGTCAGAAGCTTTGTGATTTACTTCATTTCATGGCAGTAAACATAAAATAAATATTTAAAAACTCCACACTAGATTTGGGGCTTGGTTTTGGTTTTTTGGGTTTTTGTTTGTTTGTTTGGGTTTTTTTGTTCTTCAGGTACATAAACACAGTGCATTAGCCCACTAAAAGTTTTGTTTCCCTTCAGGGAGAAGTCCTAAACCGAGTCCATGAAAAAGCTGACATAGTTCTGCCCCTGTGATTTAACAGTAAGTAGAGCATTGGTTGCTTTTGAATTTCCCCTGTGTTTATTTTTCCTGTCTGGGATTTTATCTCAAATAAGAAGTTGGAGCTGAGGGAGAGGATGGGGGAAGGTTTCTGTATAAAGACCAGTAGATTTAACTACTGACAGTAAAGAGATCTGAGATGGCTGTGCTTGGTACTAATTTTCTATAGAGAAAAGCAGGAAGTACATGCATAAAAACTTTGATTTACAAAATTTTTTTTATTTAGGTTAAATTCCATTCCACAGACGGTGAGAAATTAATATTCACTTTAGCTGCTAAGTTTTTTGTGTGTTGTAATTCACTTGACAGGCACTTTCTAGCTCAAAAAGGCAACGTATACCTCACATTTCCAAAAGTGTTTTTTCTGTGTGGGTAATCCTCTGTGGATCATTGAATCAGACAGTCACTGCAAGTTGCCATCCTCTTGGATATTCAACATTGATTTATTCATGCATGGTTGGGCTGGCTAATTAGGCTCTTTGTCTTTGACGTTTACCACAACACTGAGCTGTGGCCAGAATCAGTTATTTGTCTTGTTTTGATTTGGTTTGGGCTTTTTTGTTGATTTCTTGGTTCCTCTTCTCTCCCTAATTCACAGATATACATGGTTCTGCTTTTTGGAGGCAGAATATTGAACTATATTAAGAGAAGGAGAGAAAACTTGCCGTATGTCAGTGATGATTTCACTGGAGACAACATAGATGTGAATCTTGAACGTAGGTATGTTCTGCGGCAATTATGTTGTATATGTGTATAAACTGATTATTTGTTCCATTTCAAAACAAAGTTTCTGACAGAAAGCAAAACATCTTGTTCCGTGTGTTAGATTGTTTTAGATTACCATCATTGATGAATAATAATAATTAAAAAAAGTGTACTAGTAATGCTTCAGAAGTTCTTACTAAGAAATGAACCGAGTTTTCCAAGACTTTAAATGTCATTTCCTGTCTCTGCATCCTAGAAGAATTTTACTCCCCTTTTTTTTCTGTTCATTCCTCACTTCAGCTAAACGTGCTTTACCTACAGTGTCTGTAATTCAGCAACATCAGAAGGGTAAAACAAAAGTGGGCTGAAAACCCGTGCAAAATATCTCTGGCTTAAAGGAGCTTGAAGATGTTTTGCAGGCTTTATATTTTTGCTAGATTTCACTAGTACAGAATATTTCTCCTGGAAATCCTCTGTTTCGTACACCTTGTCTTTTTTTTTTTTTTTTTTTTTCCCTGAGGTTACAGGTTACAATAATTTTCAGTCTAAATCTGTGAGAGGAAAAAACACAATATGGCTTAAAATTGTAAGACTGATTTCTGCGTGAACCTAGTGGAACACCATTTGTTTTGCTGAAAAGGGCAACGCTTGTGACAGATTTTGAGATATTCTTTTCTATATGTTTGTTCATATTGTCCTTTCTAGGTCTTCAAGCAATTAGTTTGTATTTGCATGCATTACTTCACTGCTTTGGTCCCAGGATACAGTCTCTGCTTTCTGGCTGTCCTATCAATTTTTTCCCCTCAACTTTCTATTTCAGCTTTTTACTCATTTTCTGTAGTCTTCTGTTCAAATCCTGTATCCTCAAGGCTTTTTTTTGCCTCTAGTGTGCATTTTTGTGGGGGTTTTGCTGCTTGTTTTTGGTTTTGAGGTTTTGTTTGTTTGCTTTTTTTGTTGGTTGTTGGTTTGGTTTGGTTGATCCTCCTTTCTTAGTTTTAGTTAGTGGCAAGTTCTGCTGCTTATTAGTGTAAGAAGGTACACCACTTTTTTTTTTTTTTTAATCCGTGGAACAATGACACCAGTCACTTATGTCGCTTTCCTTTAATGAACATTGCCTTTTTTATTATTCTTTATTCATATTACTGGTTTGGGTTTTGTTCTCCATTCTCAAAAAACCACATATGTATAGGGGAAGAAGTGATTGCTTCACAAGTGAATTCCAAAAGAAATTAGTGAGTTAAAATAGACTGTTACATATTCAGTTGCTTCATAGGTTGATTGATTTTTAATTTGGTCAGGACTGGTCTTGGTATTTGTTTGTTATTAGAGATTAATCTAATCTCTTCACAAGGTGATCTGACTGCATAATCACTTTATATTCAGAATCAAGCCTCAAGAAAATATAATTAGAAAAAATTAAGATATATTACTTTTAACTAATGCTGCCTTAATGAAAATGTTTTAGTACCGGTTGAATACATATCTTGTACTCTTTGTTTATATTTAACTGTGAGCAAGTATTTATAAATTTAATAAAATTGATGTACTTTAATGTATTATATTTGAGAACAAGTATTTTAGAAATTATAACATGGGCATCAACTGTTATTTCACCTTGTTCCCTCCCCTCCCTCCCCCCAAGTAGTTATTCCTTTCAGCTATACATGAATATAAATAATTGAGATGTAAAATAAAAATGTTTGGCTTGCATTTTGTTACTGAATGGGTTTGCAGTAGGAAATTGTGTCCTCAGCTGAACAGTACTTTGCTGGTGCCTGTGAAGTTACTCTTTATTGCACACGTATGTTAATGTTTGGAGAATTAGAAGTTGATTCTTTAATTGTAAACTTTTAAATTCATTCATATCTCAAGTAAACTAAAACTTTGAGTGTTGTGCTACAGTAATAAATGACAACAATCTAGAGTGACTTCTTTTTTCCTCTTCTCCAAGTATATTGTATTCTTTAGGCATTCAATTATTTAATTTCAAGGTTTTATTCAACTTCAAAAGGTTCATGTTCTTTGACCTATTCAGTCCTCTTAACACCAGCTGGAACTAAGAAATGTTTTTGCAGGACAAATAGACATGAAAAGAACAAAGAATTGGATGCAAGGTGAGAACAGGACATTCTGGTGCTATACTTGGGCTGTAGGATGTCTTTTGAAAGTAAAAACCTCATGTTCAAATACAATGAAATTTTTCAAGGTGAACTAAGTTTCCTGATGCCTGAACTCTTTTTTTGTCACTGGGAAACCTAACTGAACTTATGACATTAAGTGCCACTTAAAGTATTTGTGGACTGGGGAAGAAGGCCTTTCATTATTTAGAATGTACTTTTTCTGGTTTATGAGGGTCTATAGAATGACTTATCTGGACTTAAAATTCACCTTCATACAGAACTTACGAAATAAGAGCAGCAGAGCTAATTAAGTACAGAAATAGCTAAAAGAACTTACAAACCTGCTAAAATAACTGGACTTGCCAGCATGATTTATAGATTTGCCGGGATAATAAACTCAGTTTGTACTTCGATGGTTGTATTCATAAGTAGAATTTAAAAGCCTAACTTCATTAGATTACATTAAATTGCTAAATGCACCCATATAACCTAAACCAGGAAATACCGAAGATTTATCAAGGTTGTAGATTTCTCTTTGTCCCAGATCACATATTTTTCTTGTTCCTTCATTTCATTCCTACATTTTTCTTTGTCAAAAAATTGCTTGAAAACTGACAACATTTAAAAATTAAATTGAGCGTATTAACATGTTAATGTATATTATGGAAATATACATAGCCTTTTCATTAATGTGCTGATAACAGATGTGTTTTTATAGAGTAGTCTCCTGAGTTGAAGTACCGTTGCAGCCTTTGTGTTTGGCAGCTCAGGAACCATAGGAATTACTAATGGTATGTAGATGTTCATTTGCATATCCTTAGTGCATCAGTTCAAATAGAGCTACTGTCACTTTAAAGTATTTGTAAAATGGCATCTTTTATTCTGGTATCTTCATTTTTTTATTATTACAGAATAGAGAATATAAATATAGTACTAGCATTCCTCTACAACTATTTCAGGTGTCAATTGTGCTTTTTTTTTTTTTTTTTAAATTTGAGAAACTTTAACATATGAAGCAGAAAGGTCTTTAGGTAACTGTGCAAGATTAAACAAGCTAGTAGGTTCCTCCTTTTGTCAGAGACTGCTCCGTAGTTTTACCTTTCTTAATCTCTTCTGCCCATTCCTCATGAAGGAATCAAAAATAATTATTTCATCAGAAAACTTGTTGACTTTTATTGCACTTTTTTTTTTTAAGCAGAAAAAAAGGGTAGAATTAGATGCCATATTCTTGCACTGATTTTTCTACCCGGGGGGGGAAGTATTAGGCAAGGAAAGAATAATCTCTCTGTGTGTGTTTGGGGTTTTCTTGCAGGGTCACTGTTTAGAGAAACTTTATGGAACAGGGAAATAGAACCGTTTGTTTAAAGAAAATATGTCACACAACTTGCAGAGAAAGAGAAAAGTACAAAGACTTGAAATGTTATACATCCTCTGGGAATTTTACCTCATTCAGTTCTCTTTTGACTGGCATGTTTGTGCCTTTCCAATCCTATTAATACAAAGTATACAGATACTTCTATAAACAGTTTATATTAAATACATGTTCCTAGTTTGTTAATTAAATATAATAAATGTATTTTTACAGTTGAGTGCATAACATGAAACGTCAGGAAGTGCATATGTTGCCCAATTTTCTTGACTTTAGAGAAATTAAAATTAGCTTGTGTACAATAGTATTTTAAAAATATGGGTCACTGTTATTGTGCAACTCTTTGAAGAAGTGGATATATTATTTACAGTATATTATGTTCTATCATAAAGTATTTTTTATTTGGAACAGTAGATGAAGCAGAATTATCAATTGGGATTACTAAGTACAATATCACAAATTATTTTAATCTGGCATTCCAAACATTTAAGATCAGTGAAGTGGAAAAATAACATGCTTCTTAGGCAACACGTTTCAGTTCTGATATTCATCAACAGTAATCTCATGGGACAACTAATGAAAGACTGCTTCAGGTTTACTGGCTCTGTGGTTATAACACAAATCACCTGATGGTCATTCCTGCAAGTGTTTTGGTCCTTAACATAGATCTTTCCCTGGCAACATCTTGCATCTCTATTTCAAGTTAGTATTTTATAATCTTCTACCAAAAGCTCAATGAACAAAGACTGTAGTTTCATTACCTCCAATCCTCTTCCTCCTCTCTTCCCACCTGCCTCTGAGTTAATTTGTTTGATGTTGCACTAGCACTGTAACGAACAACCTCCAGAAATCTCTTAGAATCTGACTTTTTTTTTCCTGAATCCATCGGAAAAAGTATTAGAAGAAAGAGACATCTTTTTATAAATTTAGATTTGATCTTTCTGTGTATTTGTAGAAAGTTTTGTAAATTGCAATGAGATATGTGAAACAGGTTCATGTTTGTCGTTGTTGGGGTTTTTTGGGGGGTTTGGTTGGTTGTTTTTTCTTGTGTGTCTATGTTTTGTTTTTTGGTTTTGTTTTTTTGGAGTGTTTTTTTTTCGTTTTGTTGTGGGGTTTTTTTGGTTTTGTTTTGGTTTACTTTTTTCTTTTTTTCTTTTTTTTAGAAATATTCTACAAGTTAATAAAACAAACCAACCTCTCCACCCTTAAATTAGGTAATGGTACTAGAACTAGTAATTATCTTTTTTTTTTTTTTTTTTAATCAAGAAAATAAAAGGAAGTGGTCAAATATTCTGATAGCCAGTCAAGTTTTCATGGCTATTAAGTAGGTGTTTTTCTTATCCAGAAAGAGAAGAATATTGGATATAGAATTTTTTGAGACAGTAAAATGGATGGCCTGTACAGAGTATATCATATATATGTAATATATAATTAACGTGGTTTGACACATAATCCAAAAACTAGGCTATTGAGATATCAAGACAGAAAGTTCTCAGGCCAATGCAGATATCCTAGTACAGGGCAATATCGTAAGTCAAACACCAGGAAACACATAAGCTTTGGCTATTATAGACCAATGAACACTTACTATTGTTATTTGGCCATTAATTCATAATTTGACTTATACAGACACATTGAAGCTGCTCTCTAACTACTTCTTTGATTAAATTGTGATGAAAATAAATGATCCAAATAAAATTAGTAGATTCGAGGACTGCTAGATCATACTGTATGATGGGTTTTAAATAATTCAGTCTTTAATGGGTATCTAATATGCTTAAATTGTATTCCTAATTTTTCTTTAAATAGTTTGCATTGCTAATTTGCTTCTAAGAGATTTCTGCCAATCAAGTCAAATACTTTGTGCAAACTGCTTACATTCCTGTCAAAGTATACTTGTTATACTAAGCACCCACATTCTGTTCTAGTTCCATTTTAGTCACACTCTCTTTTTTTTTTTTTTTTTTTTTTNTTATATTTTTATTTATATATATATTCATTTAATCAGTTCAGATCTAGACAGTAGCTAAAAAGCAGGTCCTGAGAGCTGCATGGGGGTGGTCTCAACTCACTTCCTTCCAGAGCTGCTGTTCTGCCCCAGCACTTCTGCCACGCTTGCAAGGGGGCACAGTGCACACCAAGGTCAACAGCACTGCTCAGTTCTTCTTGAACCCCTCCTAGGCAATATTTCCTTCTGATATTTCACCTCCCAGATATCAAAAAGTGTCAAGTAAACAGTGGCATTTTGATAGCTCATAAGCCCACATGAGAATAAATGGTCATTGGACAGTGTACTTGTGTTTGAAATGTAGTGCGGGGAAGATTTTTTTTTTTTCTCAGTAGATAATACATTCATATTAGTTTGTGTATTATGTTACTGCATGGTAACAGTCATTATCCTGTGTAAACATTATATTGGGATAATAAGAACATTGCTAATGCTTTAGAAACACTCTTTACGTCTCATTCAGGGAAACATTAAGAGATTTTAGCTTTAACAAGCAGCATTTTCCCCTTGGGAGCTCCAGTATAGAAAGCAAGCCAGCTCAGCTAGTTTGTCCACTATGATAATTTAAGGCAAACATAATATATTAATGCAAAATAGCAGCATTAAGAGAATTTATAATTTTCAGGCAGGTTTTCAATCTGCTCAGAGTGCACAATGTGCAAATGAAGGGAGGATTTTTTTTTTCTTTTTTTTTTTTTTTTTTTTTTTTTTTTTTTTTTTTTTTTTTTTTTTTTTTTTTTTTTTTTTTTTTTTTTTTTTTTTTTTTTTTTTTTTTTTGGCAGTGAAGTACCTAATAAAAAGTGAAGGTGTTGACCCACTATTCATTTCTTATTTAAATTCTCCTTAGCCAAGCAAAATTCTCTTTTAAAATTCATCACTTGGCTTCCATTGAAGTTTTAATAAAAGAACTTCTGTATTTGTTCCCAATGGTGAATTCTTTCATTTTCTTTCCTCACACTTTTTAAAAGGAGCTTTGTGTGTATTGTACCATGATGTTACATATGTGCTATCATTCATGTTTGCTGCAATTCTTCAACAGCAGCTTCCACCATGTAATTTCCCATTCATTCTTTCAGCTGCTGAAGAAGCTTTCAGGGACTTGTAAATGTGTGTTATGTGGCAATTCTAGACAATTTCAGCTGCCAACTGAGAGACTCTTCCACAGTAAGTTTCCCTGACTCTGCATTTTTTAAAGATCAATGGTGGGAGTAGTCTGTAATGCAAATAAGGAGGTAGTTTGTCCTCTGTCTCTTATACTTAACTCCAAGTGATTTGAAGGGGGAGCTGCGTAACAGTAAACGGGAACAAATTGCACCACAGAGGCCCAAATGCCCTTTCTGACTTTTCTTGGATCACATATAATCGTGATGTTTTCATTCATTATCACAGTATGCTAGAGATTGGAAGGGACCTCAAAAGACCATCTAGTCCAATCCCCCTGCCGGAGCAGGAACACCTAGATGAGGTTACACAGGAAGGCGTCCAGGCGGGTTTTGAATGTCTCCAGAGGAGACTCCACAACCTCCCTGGGCAGCCTGTTCAAGTGTTCTGTTGCATCTCCTGCTACAACTGGTTCCAACCAGTTGTCATGTGATAAATTAAAGTACAGATCTACTTTATTTATATCAAGTTAATAGCTCAATGGAAGTCATTTTAGCATGCACTAGTGTTAAATAACTTTTACTTGCTCTACAGAATCCAGAAATTATTCTTCAGTGTTGCCTATCCATAAGGCACGTATACCTAGCTGGCTATGTAGGTCCATGCTCTAATGGCAACCAGTACAGAAAATAAATTAATAAACAGGAGTATGTCGGGATTATGTCCTGTGCGATGTATACCAGAAAGACATGAGGTAGTATAAGGGCTTCTGCTGAGTAGATATTTGGAAGGTCTGATGAAAAATCTGCTGGGGCAAAATGGTTCCTTGTGTCCCCAGGACTCCGTGTCAGCCTTCTGGGTGTTTTTTTGTTTGGTTATCGGGGTTTTTATGTAGAGGGTGGTGGTGGTTTGGTTTTGTTGGTGTTTAGTGGGGGCATGTATTTATTTAGGTTGCGTGTGTCATCTACTACTCTTTAAAAATAGTCTTTTTAGCTGATGGTTGGGTTTTTTTGATAACTGTGTTCAATTAGTGGCTTTTTTTGTTTGTTTGTTGTGGGGTTTTTTTGGTTTAAAGTTTGTATTAGATCATCATTTGAAGAGTTCTTGTTCTGGAGATCAGCTAACAATCCTAAACACCTTCAGCTCATTATAATTAGGACATAACAGAGAATTGCTTCAAAAAATGGAATTCAGATGGTTTATCTCAAACAAGTCTTCATTACTAAGATTATTTTGTCTCTTAAACTGTGGTCTGAGCCTATATTTGCCACCTATGTTGCCTCATGTCTCACCTGTTTGGAGAATACCAGCCTCTGGGACAAAAAAACCTGAGAAGTGTGGTCCTACGCAAGGACACATTACCAGGTTTTCAAAAGCAATAACTGCTTTTATTCCACCTCCTTCATCTGCTTTTTAGGTCATTGTGTGTAACACTCTTGCATGAGATCCAAGCCCTTACCTTTAACGGTAGCAGAATCTATGAGAGAAAAGAGATTTATTTGTCTGTATTTTGTAGCTGTGCAAAATTTATGGCTCTGGAAGTTCTAGTAAGGACTTGATTCTTCCAGTTCTCTTGGTATCAAAAATATGTTTGGAGCATTTACTGTGCCTTGTTTCCCTCAATGCAAATACCAAGGTCACAACTCCAATGTGCTTTTGCACATGTATGGTTTTGAATTGCAATGCATGTAACTTACAGTGCAATTTAAATAACATTTTGATATACCATAGTAGTTATTTCCATTACCTGCTGTCTTCCCCCCTGCCAATCTTGCTGTATAAGATTCTAGACAAATTTAAGTCTTGATCTCTAATATTGATATCAGAAGTTACAGTAGGTTAGAGATAATTGCAAAATGTCCTTTCATTTTTCTGGTTTCGTTTTCAAGGATGTTGAAGTTCAGATATTTTGGAATTAATCAACAGCAAAAGCATTGTTACTATGAATTTAAAATGTGTTGGGACATACATAATTTTCTGGTTTGGATTTATATTGTTGTTCAGTCAAATCTACTTTAGTCAGCTGGGGTCCATTAGAGGCACGCTTTGGCTCAAACTCGTAATTCTCATGTCTCTTGTGATTCTCTTAGTTATATTGTATGGCTTCAGAGTGACAGATTTAAGTCTCTTCATAGTTCTTGAAGTTTAAATTTATCTTGATTCTAGTCTCTCATTTTTTAGTAGAATCTGCAATAGAAATAAAATTTTACACCTAGGAGAACTCTCTGATTTCTGTTTCTTTTATTTTCTTTTTTTTTTTCCCTAGTATATTGAATATGGCGTTCAATAAACTTTTTAAAATCATCTGCTAGAGACAGATCTTGAGAGGGACTACAACTTCCTATAGTTAATGTTTCTTGTTAACACAAGCATTTTAGTTTAAGTCATTTGAGCTTCTGACTGCAGTTGTATCAGTGGCTTGCAAATATTGAAAATAATCAAAGCATTTCATCACTGATTACTGTTGATGCCTTGGTACCTGTTTTTGGTGTCCACTTTCAGTGCTGGACAATTTTTCAATGGAGGGTTTAGAGGAGTACAATATGCATGTTACTTAACAAGTAATTGAAAAGAGTATGAGTTCTTAATGGGGTCTTTCGGTGTTTTTTCTCATCTTCATATAAAAAGTAAAATTCTTGTGCTGTCCTAAAATAGGTCTTGTAATTATTGGGGGTTGTAGTAGCTTTTATTAGTAATATTACAGGTTTTACAATTTATAAGGCAACTTTAATTTGCTCAGTTATCTCTTGAGGAAAATTGGGCTATTTATTTCTCCTACGTGCTTTATGTGAATGAATACACGCTTTCTTTTGTAAGTCACTAAAAGGATAACGAATAAGAGTTGTGGATAATAATGAAACGAGAACAAAATAAATTAGTGTTATAAATATTTTTATGAAAATATGAGATTTTTTTTTAAAGATCATTGCATTTTTTCAGTTTTGGCTTTAAAATACCTGACATTAAAGAACATGAAAAAACCCCACACAACTCGACTTCATTAAATAGCTTCAATAAAGAACTCCACATTGTATTCTCAGAAGTGGGGTTTCAGGACTTTAACAGAAGTAATATGGCAACTGACTATTTCATTTTAGAAACTGGTTTTGGAGCCCCAGTCACAACTGTTTGGCAAAATTTCTTAGCAAAACCATGAGTAATTTTTTGTTGTGTTCCTTTAGGTATAGCAGAGCCATTATTTGGTTTGTTTAACGGAATAAACTGAAAGTGACAATTCTACCTGCACAGCAAACTTCACTACAAAGAAGTGTTGAGGATATCTAAAAAAGTACAATAATAGACAAGCTTAGTAAAACGATTCAGACTTTTTTACTGATGCATTTTATATAAATCCCTGTCTTTTTCAAGGTGCTTAGCGGATTTTAGAGTTTCTGAAGTGACAAACAGGGATACGGTCTTGAACAGCAATCATTCCAATTCGCATCTAAAGACTGCAACCAGAAACTTTACACACACATTTAATTAGTAATTATTATTTTATAAATCCTGATACAAAGAAATTATTAATTTAGCTTATTTGCTCAAGGGATGCATTTCTTCTTGAATAAGATAGAAGATATTAGCAAGTTAATATCTTCCTACTGTGGTGGAAAGTGAGTGAAAATTAATGAAGATAATAGGCTTTACTCAGATCATTTCATTATTGTCATAGCTTTACCTGCCCTGTTTTATAACTGCCTTATTGTCTGCAGTGGAATTATTATCTTAGCTCTGCCTGAATTACTTTATAAAACAGCTAAAAGGGATCAAATTACATAGATTAAGTATTTTTACATCTTGTTGCTTTCATTAATTGCTTATGTGTGTTGTGGGGTTTTCTGTGTGGCTTCCCTGATATCTATACAAGTGCAGGGGAGGTACTTTCGGTTTTGAATTACATGCTGGGCACATACATTAAAGTAACAGTTTTCTACTTGTGGACTCTGCTGATTCCTCATTTTTCAATGAACCACATGACTGTGGAGTAAACTTCATTTCCCCAAACAGAAATTGAAACTTTCTCCTTTCTCAGATGATTCACTCCTCTGAAGGATGCTAAGATTCATGTGTCTCCACTAGGACACAGGAATAAATAGGGTATGTAAGTTGATGGTCTCCCTAAATAGTTGTTCGCAGTAACACTCAAGGACTCTACTAAAGATGCCAGTGGATGGTGACTGATTCAAATTATGACCTTAAGAGCAAGCAGAGTTCATCTTTTTCCTTTTAAATTTTGCTGAAGTATTTAAGTATTTCAAGTTAATTCTGTTCTCACGAAATGTGTCACCCAAGTAGTCCAACCTGAACAGAAAAATATCTGAATTGGTCCAAATGATTTGGTTTATTTCCAACATCTAAAAGATAATTGAGGCATTTAGACAAAAATTAACAATGCCTAAGGGAAATGTGTTTTTTGTTGGAAATTCATTGTAGGAATTGAAAAAGCTTTTGAAAGAGAAAGTTCTCTACTAACTCTCTGGGGTAGGTTACTAACCTTTTTTGGTTTTGCTGTTGTATTAGTTCAACAAAATACAGTAATATGAACACATCTACCACATTTTTCCGCGTGACATAAAATGCTCCCTTAACACTCAATTCAAGTAGCATCACTACTTTCTGGTAGTAGCCAGAGCATAGCTCGTGTTGCCAGCCAGCACATGCTTTTGTATTTAGTTTGCTAGGCATATTTGCTTTCCCTTCAGCTCTCCTTCTCTTTATGGCATGCCAGCATTTCTTAGTTCCTTCATATCCTTATGCTTGCTTTCAGTTTTCATTTTTTCTTGCGCCAAATTTTTTGCCCAATGTTTCTTGTATGGATGTGTTTGCAGCAGGCTCTCTCCAAGTGTCTGTGTTTCATATTTAAACAGCTCATCAGTGGGCACATCAACTTCTTTTGCTGGGAATTTGTTTTCCTCCTCAAAGAGATCTTTGCAGCTTGATGTTGACAGCTTTTGTCTTCCCCTGAGGCAGTTTTCTTTAGGGTCTCTGGGTAGTCTGTCAGCTTCTTTTGTAGAAAAAAAAAAAAAAAAAGGCAAACAACTATGCTAATTGCTTCAAATATGGCTTGCATGTAAAAATCGCTACAAGTGGTGAGGACATTGTTTTGACCCTTTTTTCTGGACATAATAATTCAGACTGTGTGTGCGCTGTTATACCTTGAAATTATCTAGGTATCTTTCCAAAAAGTTATTTAAAATTGTAATATTTCCTAGGCTTTTGATTTCTTTATAAAGCTCACAGCATCTGTTGCTTTGAAATACTCCTTTAACCAGGCTGAAAATGGAAATGTTTCCACTCGTCTTCCTTTCTCTTCTTCTTCACCTCCTTGCAGATAAATGACAAAAGCAGGCATAGAAGGGAGCAAGGATGCTTAGCACACTGACAGCCCCAGATCACTTTGCATTCACAGATCGACAGAAAAAGCTCCGTGAATACAAGGGGGTTAGGACTGGGGGAAGCGCGAACAGGATTTGACTTCCTGGCGACATTGGAGGAGGTGTTATGTGGCAGGTGGCAATGTAGCAGTCTTGTGGAGACCAGTCAGGAGTAATGGGCTGGAAAATCCAAGGTCACCAGTGCAGTATCTTCCTGGTACTTACCACTGTTGTTGTATAAAGCAGTGGCTCAAATTATTTAAAGCACAATTGGAAGGTGGAAGAAAAAAAAAAGAAAAAGAGGGAGCTGGGGGGGGATGCACAATGTTGCTTTCTGCAGCGACTCTGTTCTTTAGGTAAGGCTTGTTTTATTTTTGTTTTTAAAGGCAGATGTTCAATTGGTCTCCCCTTTGACAGTGGAACGCTGTTATATATGACAACTGTCACCATTTCCTGAAGTCATACAGGCTTTGTTGCCAGGTAATGGGGAATCTAGCCCAGAGTCCGTTTTGACCACTGTTGATTTTTATTTTTTTTTTTTCCTACTTAATTTCAGAAGTATTTGCCTTTTCTGAACTGAGATTGAAAAGAATAACCAATTTACAAGAGCAAGAGAGGTACTTACCAGTGAAAGGTTGTGGACAACCAGATATTAGGTGGCCCTAATGGACAGGAGATTTGGAACAGATGACCTCCAGAGGTCCCGTCTAACCTCAACTATTCTGTGAAGTCCAAAATCCCAAAGGTGGGGTTGGTTTGTTTGGTTGGTTGGTTTGGTGGGGTTTTTTTGTTTTTTCTTTTTTTTTTTTTTGCTCTTCCATTTGAGCACAGTGAGCTTCTTACTCTTAGCTTGCTCCCACACTTGTGCGTAGGCTGGAATATCACTCTGATGTGTTACTGGAGACTGATGAAAGATGTCAGACTAAAAAGGGGGGAGAGTGATCTCTGCTGCAGAACAGCATTTTTGCTTTTTCTATTTGAAGAACTAATTATAAAATGTTTTCCAGATTTTGCTTAACTGTAATGGCAGGTATTTGCAAGTTCTAGCAGCAGATTATACAAAGTCACCCTATACATTGAGGTAGTTTAGAATATGTTTTTGTTTGGTTGGGTGTCTTTTTACAGCTTCATCAGTTCCATAGTCTTATAGGAAGACTTAAAAAGAAAAACAAGGATGAATTTTGCAGTAGCTGCCAAAAAAGCAGTTTCTGGTTTACATGTGTGGATTTTGAGGGGCAAGGACAAGCGGTTTCAGGCTAAATCTGAGAAATCACACATCTGAATTCTCTGACAAATAAGAACTTTTTGTCCCTTTAGATTTTTAGTTGAAAATGATGTCCTTGTCAGCATCCCAGATGATACCAGTAACGAAACTGCCAACTTTGTCAGCTCCATTGGGCCAGCTGGCTGTTTCCCTTCAGGTCTGAACATCCAGGACAGCCCTGCTAGCAGACTCCCTGGGGCTATTGCTCTGCAGCTTCAAGAGTCCCTGGCTCTGGGCAGACTAATAAATTATGTCTGACTTAAGCCAAAAGGTGCAGTTGTCTCTGGCATCCAAGCAGATACATCAGGAATCCAGGTAAATGATTGAGCAAAAGTGGTGATGCCTAGTATACTTAAAACATGTCTATGGATCATCTATCTCTTCTTTGAAGAAATTTGTTTTCTTATGAATATCCTTAACAAGTTTTGCCTTTCAATCCAGCTCAGACAGATCTGGTATGGTTGCAAGCACTGGACTATGCAGCAGAAGCTGTGTAAAAGTTTAGTGTAGCTATAGAAGAAATAGGATGCTCAAGCCTATTGAACAGATATCTTTTTAACTTTCAAATCTGATCAATTCAGCTCATTAGATTATTTGAAGCAGAGAGACCCTGCCTACATTTTGAAGCTTACGCAACTGAAAAATGTTTTTGCTATATTCTAAATGTCTCTTTGATTTGACTTCTGATCATCTTCAGCTATGACTCAGGGAGGGCAACATGAGCTCACTACATCTTTCAGTCTTTTACATCTGCCTCTGTGGCTTTTCTTGTTCTCACCTGAATCTACGTACTCAGAAGACGAGACAAAGTTGTCCCACAAACCATCTCTCTGGATCAAAAGACTCAATTCTTTTTTATGCTTCATCCTCCCCCTTTATTATACAGCCTACCAGCCTCTCCACTTTCTCTTTCTGACTAGTCCATTCATGTCTTTTACCTGTGCATTCATCCTGTAGCCTTCATCATCCCTATTATCGCACCTTTTCTGAATTCACTTGCTTATAACCTGTGAGTTTCCAGAAACAACCTCTTACCAGCTACATTTTCCTGTTCTCACCTCTCCAATACCTGAAAGTAGATGCTCTTAAAAGGCATTCTTTAGAGAAACTGAGAATAATAACTCTTCTGGAAGTCAGTACAATTTTCTTGAGGAGGTTTAGAGTACTTCTGCTATTGAATTCTGAGGCACTGCACGCAGTACACCTGTGTTATGTCTGTGTTGTCTTGGCTGAATATGCCATTCAGTGTAATCATGTAAATTTAAAATTAAAAAGTAAGAGTTTTATTTCTTTAGCAGAAAATTAGAGGAGCTAAGACAGCTCATTTGGCATGGCAGCATTCCGCTGAGCTGAAAGGTAATTTTCAGGTACTGCATCTTTGGTAAGTGTTCCTGCAGCAGTGGGGTAGTGATTTTAATGTGCAGTGCTGCATTTTAATAGCCAATTGAGATGGCTATTAAGATATAGCATTGTACGTTCACATCACTGTTGCACAGAGAGCGGCTGGTGACTGCTCCTCAGATGACAGCACTCTGCATTCTGCTTCATAGCAGTGGTTCTCTTAGTAGCTCCTCTGATCTTCTGCAAGGGAAATAAAAATCATTATCTAGTTAATATTTCACACGGTGGTGGGTATCCAAATCTCAGGAAGAGAGAGCAGGAGAGTGGTGATATGATACTGGGTGGGGGCAGGGAGGCAGAGGAGGAAAGAGTGTGAGAGTGACAATCTGCTTGCTGAAAAGAGTATTTCTTGTTTTTTGTGTAGTAGACTCACCTTGGTTCAGTACAAATGTATTTCAGTAACCGTGAGACTTGGGATACAGTACTTAGGGGGAGGACTGTGTAGCAGAGGGAGCTTTGTGTAACGAAAGAAGCAAGAAGATGCTGAAAATTAATAAGGCAGTCAGAAAGATGAGAAACTGCAAGGAAAAAAGGTACAGCTGAGAAAGCCTATATACTTGAAAACTTTTTGAAAGTGTTAAAGAAAATTGTTCCACTTACAGTCTTTGCACTTAGAAGAAGCTAATAGACAGTAAGGGCCTAAACAGTTACCTGCCACATTATTAGGCATTTCCTTGCCTATAGTTTTCTGCTCTGTGAATGTGAAAGCATTTTTCTCACTGACAGTCTATGCAGTTCACAAGGCATCTCCTAACATTTGCCTTGCTGAGATTTTGAAACTTTTTACCTGTGAAAAGAACCCTGATTGCACCTGAACAACCTTTCTTGCAAAAATACAGAAATCATGAGAATAGGATCTGTGACATTGCAGTATTCCATCTATCTGGTAATACTTGTGAAATGACTCTCAGAACAAGGGAAAAGATTAGTCCCTCTGACATCCTCCTCCCCCTAACTTTGTGTCCATGGAACACGTAGACTAAATCTGCAGATAACCTAGAACAGGGAAGTATGCTGTTGCAAACAGTTGGCATAAGAGAGGGAAAGATATATTCAGAAGCTGCCTTGAATGGCCTTACTCTGGCTTTTTGTCTGTACATTTTCTTTGGGAACAAGTTACAGCAACTATCTCTCTTATGACTTATCTTCTGAAAATTCATTTGAAGCAGAGATAGAGAGGACACTGAAATCAGTAGCTCTGCTTTTCAAGTTCTTGTAAATTCATGTTCTGTGGAATAGAAATGTTTAAGAGTTTATTTGGTAGCTAACAGATTTTTTTTTTTTTAGAATTTGCTATAGAAACTTACCAGGAAATTGTTGATTCCTTTGGTTGAAAAACACATACATATTTTTGCTTAAAAATAAATTGCTATCTGAATTGTCATAATATTAATTCCAAGACTACATGAAACTCTACAGGCTGAAATTACTGCCTAAAACTTCAGCATATAAGTGTTAACATTTTTGCTAAGCATTTTGAAAGACAGAGTCAAGGGTTTTGTTTTTGGGTTTTTTTGGAAATAAAAATATCAAAACAGATTTAAGAGGAGATGCACAATGAGATAACTGTTTAATAATTAACTTGCTAAAGAATGTATTAAATTGCCCATCTATCTGCACTTTCTAGTATCATAGTAAATCCTGTCAGCTGTGAGAGCCCTCTTACAGTTCTCTGGGTTATGAGATGCCATTTCTAAGAATAAGGTAAAATTAGTACAGTGAAATTTTATTTTGGTGTTTTCATTTTTAGGAATTCATTTATCAAAACTGTCTTTTGTTTTAAAATATTTCACAAATACAATGATGAAAGTCTTTTTAACGTGAAGGACTAATTCAGGGTAAAGAATATCTAGTCTCTAAGTACCTTCTCTATGGAAAATCATAGATGGGTTTTATCTCATTCAGTATCCAGAATATGCTCAATGAATTAGTGGCTGATAGTACCAGCAGGCTAAAGCTTAACTGCGTAGACTGATTAAAAGCACGGGAGAGAGAAAACAATGTGGAACGGTAAAGATTTGGGATTTTTTTTTAAATTAGTCTAATGTAATAATGTTGCCACAAGGAACTGGGTTTTTTTTGTTACCAAGCAAAAAGTGATTAAACCTTCAGTTTCTTTTTTCTGTGCCGTATTCTGATTTTCTTCTAATTCAGAAGATCCAGTTCAATGTATGTTTGTTTTTCTTACGTGCTATTGTTAAAACTATGAGGAAATAGAGCAGTAGTTCAGTGTTTTCATGCTGATATGCACCACTAGAGGCCATCATATACCACCTTAAATATTAGATAGATATGCAAATTATTCTAGAGATGATGTGAATACCCGATGAATGTAAAAGCCTATATAAAAGGGCATGGGAAAACTTTTTGAGAGAAGACTATCACAGCTGATTAGTGTGAACACCACATCTTCTCAGGCAAATTCTCATTGATTCAGACCACCTGTATTTTCTCATACTTTCCTGTGTAACCTTTCAGTAGATCATGGAGTATGTGTGATTAGTGAATTCCGGAGATAGTAACTATTCTGTGCAATCTGTAGATCTGCTAAATCAGTAGGTACAGTAAAGCTTAGAAAATAAAATGGGAATATTTTAGGCTAATTTCAATATGCTTGGATTAGTAGTTTGTTTGGTTTGTTTTTTTTTTTCCCCTCAGTCTTCCCATCTGGAAAATGTGATGTGATTCTTGATTACACACAGGCTTTTTATCAGGATTCATTAACGAACTAACATGTAGCTACTGCTTTAAGTAACTGATATGTAAGTCAGTCTTTATGTTAAACAGTGATACTTTTTTGAATAGTGGAAACAAATTACTGACTTTATAGATGAGGAATGACAGGTAGCATTATTCTAATTGGAAAAAAATTAACATTCATTTTATACTATCAAGAGGTGCTGCCAGAATTAGTATTATAACACAAAAGGGTGGTAACTAGAAAGAACTGGTGTTACAATGGGTTTGGATGACTTTATAAAAGGGCTATGTTGTGGCATGGACCTTATCAAGGTAAGCTCTTCTAGTCCTTTGGTTTTCAGTTTCACTTCTTCAGGGAGACTAACCACTCAAAGAAATGTTAGCTTATTTTACAAATGTTGAAGGGAGATAAAAGATCAAGGTAAATAAATAACAAATGTACAATAACAAAAGTTAAATAACAAATGTACTACTGTAGTACCTCCCAAACTACATGTATGATAATACAAGTAGCAGTAATCTACATGCTCTACAGTGTATTCAAGTATTTTTAAAATAAGAAAAGGATAATATATCATATGTAGCCAAAAATGAAAAACATGAAGTATAACAAAAATGCTTTTGTCACAACAGTCCAGGCTAATTTCTGTATTGGAAGCGGGAGGTGGGGGGGAAATCTGTTTCATAACTCTTTGTGGTTTTATGAAAATGAATTTGTACTTCAATATTATAATGGAAGACTACTCAAAATGATTACAAAAGATCACTAAGTATCCCAAGGTTATGAGGAAAAGAAGTAATGCACAAGATGTCACAATGGCAATATTTGTCACTAGATTTGGGGGGAAAAAAATTACAAATCTCAGGATCATTGATAAATATCTTGATAAAAGAAATAAAAGTTAATATGTTATTAATCACATGAAATAATAAAGCAGTAAAGAGACTAACATGACAACATAACTCAGTATCCAGTGACCTCTGAACTGATGGATAACACTGAATATTATTCATTCAATATATTCAGCATTTGTAACTTCCCTTCAGAAGGACAAGCGAAATCTATCATTTCTGCTATAATAATTTTGAAACAAGTTCATTCTGGAAACGTTTTTCCCTGGAGGAATTAAAACTGTGTTCAGTTTTCTTGCTCTTTAGTTTATTGTATTACTTTTCAAATACGTACATTATTCTTCATTTTAAACAGGTTTCCCAAACTGATAATAGCAAATTGATGCACAACATACCATTTGCCTTCACTTTCACATCTTTTCTGCTGTGAAAATATGGGGATTTTTTGACCATGTTTTGGAGTCCAGCTCAAAAAGACTGCTGAGAAGACAAAACTGTATACAAGGTCCATTCTTCACCTTGGGGATAAAGAGCACAATAAAAGAATGGAAGGAGAATTTTTGAAGAAATCTGTTGGATCAAGTCTTGAATAATTTCTGTTTCTGCAAGACATACTTTTCATGGCTACCTGTGCAGCGTGTCCTAAGTTGCCCAGACTGAATGGAAATGAAAATGTGGTGCAGACTTCTGACCTGGATATACTGTAAGTGTACTTAATACAATGCTTACTTTCAGAGCTTATTTTCTTGGTAAAAATGGTGCATTTCCAGTCTGCGGGGCTTCTGGACCCAAACTTAGCACATCAGCATTTGTTTCCCCTCTGTCAATTTATCAGCTTAAATGTTTGTAAACTCCGAGAGGACTGAACCATGCCTCACTGTATGTTGTAGACATGTGATTTTGATCATGTTGCTTTCATCTTTGTGACTCAATTTCCCTCCTGGGAAATGGTGATAACAATGCTAATGTGTCTCATTATTGTCTTGCCTCTTTAAACTGTAAGCTCTTCAGGGCAAGGACTGTCTCATACCATATGTCTTCACAGAGACTGGCAGAATGAGTCACTGATTGCATTTGGGGTCTCTTGGTGCCACTATAATTAAAAGAGAGACAATAATATTAAAAAATAAGAAAAGGGGGAAGGTAGGTCTGGTATCAAGAGGCTTGCAGATTTACTGGTAGCAACCCAAAAGAAAGAGAAAAGTTTATCTCCAAGGAGAATGCTTGCTTTTTCAACTTTCTCAACTCCAAATGTCATAGTATTTTTCAAAGAAGTAGGGTAGGGATGCTTTGCAGGCTGGGTAATCTAGAAGCTAGTGAGTGGTATTTTGCCATTACAGATCCTAACTGTAAGAGAAGGATTAGTAATTTGAGATACTGCAAGGATGTGGGTTGGAGAACAGATCAATTTTTTATAGAATTGCACCTACAAAATTACAGCGGTGCCTCCTTCCTCATTAGAGGATGAGCAGATGTTTCTGAGAGTGGATGAGGAGTTTGCACTCAGGAGTGGAGAGAAGCAACCTGATGTAAGAGAGGCAGAGGTTGATTTGCATTCTGCTGGAGCACATCAGTTACTGACAGAGCTGTCTTCTGTCACAGTTCGTGGGAAGAAGTCTTTCACCACTTGCTTTATGCCACAGGATAAGACAACTAATGAAAGGTGTTCCTGTGCTTCCTAGACACAACTGTGAAATGTAACCATATGTCCTAATATCTCCTGCTTTGGCATTTCTAAATCCATGTCTTATTTGAAAATGTTCCTAGGATTTAGGTCCAGTACCAATTTTGCTCTGCAGAACTAATATTTTCCCTCCATTCAGGACATGATCATATACACCATGTATAGTAAATCCCTGTTTATACTTTGTCCTTCTTGTTGAGGTCTTCAGATTGCTTCAGCATAGTCCATTCTACCACTAGCTGATCTTAAAACCAAGAAGCACCTTCTGTGTCAAAAGGCCAATTTTTTTCTCAGTTTTTCACCTGGCAATTATTTAGCTAGATTTGTTCCTATAGTCTGTAGGAATACTTCCCATGAACTATGTGAAGTGGGCAGCAAATTGGTATTTGCTCTGTGAAGGCTTTTATGAATTTCTGTCCACATCCAAGGTTTGTGCCCTGGCACAGAGAGCGAGAAAACATACATCATTATTACTTACCAAATCCACATTTCAGGCTCTTGTTTAATACACAGATGTCACATCAATGGCTCACAGTGTTTGCAGAAAGTATTAGGACCATGGTTGTAAGGATATTCTGTGCAGAAATGACAGATTACAAGAGCCAAGGTTTCATGTCATTGTGTGCCTTTTATTACTTGTAACAAACCACAAGTTTACATCAAAGTTTTTACAAGCTTCTGGTATCAAATATAAAACAGACTACTGGCTGTGCATTAGATTTTCCAAAATAGGGTTACTGGGTTAGTAGAATAATGAAGAATTTCTAACTTTTTGCATTCTAATAGTTCAAACACTATTTGCATAGAACTGGAAAACTCTAAAATTTGTCTTTTGTTGTAATGCACTCCTCCAGACCTGCACAAGAGGACCTCTTATCAAAGTAAGTGCTTTATGCGTCTGATATGCAAATGGAAATATAGGGAGGGAGGAACTTGCCTGAAAGGAAACTTCTTTCGTTTACATTAATATCAAGCATTTAAACAATCTTTGGCCATGCACTCAACCACTTACGTTTTATATTCTCTTCTTTCGTTTAGTGTATTGAACCTTAAAAATGGAAAGCAATGCTTGTTCTCCGTCAGAAACGACTTAAATTATATTGGTATTCTCCACTTGATGCTTTAACATCTTGATCTTGTGTCCTTATCTCACTGAAGTGAGAACTGTTATTACAGACTATCAGAAATATTTAGAGTAAAGTTACTGAATGTAGCTTTTATTCCTGACTTGGATGGAAAATTATTGTTTACAGAGAAACAAATAGCAAAGAAGTTATCTGTAACAGAGAGAGCTCTGGAACTGGCTCAGTTTGCTCTTGGAGGCATGATTTCTTGAAGAAGGAAGGATTAGTGATATCTCTAACCTTCCCTTCCCACTTCCAGCAGTGCTTGGGCAGGTGCTTCTGTATCCTGTAATCCATTGTAATATACCTTTCAGGCTGAGGGAGGTGGTATGTAGCTGGTTTAACACGCCATTCTGCTCAAGAGTTTACCTGCTTTCTGGAGACTCCCCTTGTACCTGGCTGCAGCAGTGCCCCGTGATTTATGTTGTTTGACAAACAGCTTCACATTTTTGGGAACTTCTAAGATTCTGTAATTGTCTCTATGACATATTTTGATTTTTAATGGGTTGACTTAAACCAAAAGCACAGTCTTGCACTGGTGAGACCTAGTGATAGGCAGAATTACAAATTATAAACAAGTCTGGCTTCTCCATAAAAGGTTATATTATAGTTCAGTTTGTTACTTACTCAAGAATAAAATATTCCTCCCCCTATTATTTCTAAATGAAATTAGTTTCTATTTTTTTAACTATCCTCTGACAACTAAAACATTTGATGATTAGCAGTAGAAGCTCTCATCAAATCTTCCTTTTCCCATCATTTCCTCCTTATGCTAAAGAAAGAATTTTCTTTTTAGAGAACATACCTTCTTCAGTTGAAAGATGTAACTGAAAAATAAAAGCAAAGTATATGTTGATTGGGAAGTAGATACAATATATGTGAGAGTTTTGCCCCTTTTTGTGACAACTTTTACAAAAGCAGAAAAGATTTCACCAGATGAGAAGTCTTTGTGAGTGGATGTAGACTGGGAAACAAACCTTTAGTCATATACATAATTCTGTTTATCTGTAAGTTTTGCTTTGAGTACCTCATCACTATCGCTTGGGAATCTTATTGATTCTTTCGTAGTCAGTATTTAAACTTTTATTCATGACCAGAAAAGGAGAATTCTTTAGACCAAGTTATGTGTGACTATAAACAAAGGCTACAGATGTTTAGCAAAGTACAATACTAGTAGACCCAGCTCCACTAGTTGTGATTAAGATCTCACTCTGTTGTCTAAGGATATTGTCCCTGTTGTCTAAGGGTAATAACTGGTTTAGATTTGATTTGTTAACTTAGAGCTGCAGAAAGTAATAGCAGTTATTTTCAGGCGCTTTTTTTTTTTTTTTTTTTGGTAATTGATCTCCTCTAAATCATTATGGCTTGTTATTTTCAAGATAGGTTTCAAACAAAAAGCCAGATTCAAATTATTCGCAGGATCTAAACACATGCTAAAGTTAGTATTTTACTTTTATGGGAATTTCTATTGATTTCAATAGAACTACTTATTATGCTCAAAGTGATTATTTTCTGGGTCAGAGGCTAGTATCATATAATTCTTTAGAAAATAACCACATTTATTAGGTTCTCTCTAGTTAATAGGGCTTAGTTAAAATTTATCTGTGAAGTTCAGATAAGCAGGCAGATTGAAATTTCCCCAGTATTTGGAATTCAGTAGTTTTATTGGAGATCATCTGTGGAATAAATTTCAGTTTTTAAAAAGCATCTATTATCATGCACATTTATTTATCTAAAAAGATCCTCTTTTAAACCCATAAGAGCTTAATGCCATAATTGCTTTTAATGTCTTGGCCAAATGAGAATTAACAAAACCCATTGGAAAATGTGATTATCCGCGTCCTTAATTATAGGGCGACCCTTCTCTTTGTGAATTCCAAATCACATCATTATATTTAAGTCCTACACAGGTAACACCACTGGGTAAGGTGTTATGGATCTCCTATAATATCAATAATAATTAATAATAATTACTAAAGAAGATAGACTCTTTAGCTTGGTATGTAGCCAAGGCACTTCTGTTGGATTGACAAGTGTTTTGTTTTGTTCCATTTTTATCATGCTGTTTCTACTGTGCTTAATTCCTATATTATATTTTACCACAAGTAAATAGGTAGGTAGACTCTGAAAGCACAGGCATTTTATGTGAAAAAGGTTCCAACCAAAACCCTACAGTGAAAATGTAGGACATGAAGGGCATAGGAAAGCTACAGCTTCTGGACTTTTTTAATCCAATTTGATCAAATTTCTCTTTATAATGAAGCCCTGATTATGCTAATACCCTTCCCCTGATTGACTGGGAAGCCAGGATATGAGCTTGCATGGGTCAAAAAGATCAAGAATTTATGAAGCTCAGTGTTTGGAAACACAGTTTTGTGTTTTGTTCTGCTCTTATCTAAATATCTAATCCAAAAAAGTATTAGTAGATTTTCAGAATCACTATTGGAAAACATGTCTGCTGGTAGTGTCGTTAAATGTTTAGCATCCTGATACCCTGTTCAGACTGGACCTGGAGCGCAGCACAATTGTCCTTCATCCTTCTAACATGCATGAGCTTGCTTCTCTTGAAAGCTAATGTTTAGCAGATAACCAGAAGGAGATCTGATAATTCTCCTTTTTCTAAAACTGGAATTCATTCATAATGTAGGCAAGATATGTGCCTACAACTGTGTGTTTGTGTTCTTTCAGTTGTACACAGCTCCTGATGACCTTCAGGGAAAACTACTGTTTTTTCAGTGTGTTTTATTAAGCAGGCAAATGCCATAATAGTTAATTTTAAAAAGAATCATAGGGAAGAACAGTGACTGTTAGGGTAGGGAAATGCAATAAGTAAGGGTAACATTAACATGTTTTACTATGAAAATTACTGAAGCAATTTACCCAGAAACTGTAGCCATTATCAGGATTCTTAACACCCAGATTTCTCATTCTCTTTTGTAAGCATTAATCATATTTTATTTTTAACCAGAAACCTCAAAGCAGAATTAAATTAAGTGAAACTTTAATAATGAAATTGCATACAGTATTATTCAGAAGTTATGCAGAGAAGCTTTAATATACCCCATTAGGCAGAGAAAAATGTTGAAAGGATATGGTTAATGTTCATCTGCAGTCAGTTTCTCTTTTGATTACAAGAATTTTGCTATTGACTTTAATGGGACGAAAACCAGACTCTGCTGAGGTGGTATAATACTGTGGGTTAGTCTCCTGAATCACTAGAAACACATTATAGAATAAAATCAAACTGAATAATGATGCTGTTATTGCAGAGGAAAGAGGATATTTATTAAAAAGAGCAGAAGGGTGGCTGTAGGGCTGAACTGGGGCCAGCATTTGGGTGATGGTCCTCAGTTGGGATGTTGTGGTGGTGCCTTCAGAGCACAAGGAAATGTACCTGTGGGGCTGGACACTGAAAATCTTCATCAGCTCTATCAGCTTCAACTGGGGCAAAGCAGGGGCCCTGCTCCTCCAACTGCCTGGTGAAAACAGGAGTTATGTGGAGGCTGTGTTTAGCCTTCCTTCTCAAGTGTTCTGCACAGGGTTGAATGGAAAGGGAAAGAGGAGGAAGGGGCAAAATTTAAAGAAACATAGAATCACTTTTCTTCCTTTTTTGAGGATTAAAGCTGTGGGATTTGTAAAGTATTGAAATCATTGGAAGCACCATGATTGTTGGGGAAAGCTAGCAGCTCCAAGGAGAGCCCTATGTCTGACTGCATGTCTACCATACACTTCAGCAGCGTGCAAACTACATGCTCCTTTTTAGTGATTGGCTTTGTGGCCTCACCCAGACCCTCAGTCAGCTTCCTTATAAGATTTCTGGCAACAATGTAAACGTTATATTTTAAAGACTTTTTCTCTGTAAATGAGGGGGAGAAATGACACTATTTTTTGTTAATTTCCATTTTTTTGCAGAACTGAATTTATCCATCATTCTCAACATTAACATCAAGTATATCAATATCTCCAACCTGAAGAGAATAATGTTTGTAGGGCCTGTGTTTACCAGTGTCCTGGTTTTAGCTGGGATAGAGTTACTTTTCTTTCTAGTATCTATGTTTCACATTTAGTATGAGAAGAATGTTGATAATACATTGATGTTTTGGCTGTTGCCATGTAATCAAGGACTTTTTTGGCATCTCTTGCTCTACAAGGTGCACAAGAAACTGAGAGGGAGCAAAGCTAGGACAGCTGATCCAGGATGGCTAGTATATATATAATAAATTATACTATATGTAGTGTGTGTGTGTATATATATATATACACACACATATATATAATACGTTGTACTATATATAGTATATACAAATTGGAGGTTGCCAGGGCAAATGCTACTGTTCAGGAATGAATGGGTGTTCAGTGTGGCAAGGAGTGAGCAGTTGCATTGTACATCACTTGTTTTGTATATTCTATTATTATTATCACTATCTTCCCTTCCTCTGCTGTTCTATTAAAGTGTTCTTATCTCATAAGGATTTTTTTGTTTATTTGGTGGTGGGTCTTTGTTTGGGTGTTTTTTTCTGTGTGTATTTGGTGGGGGTTTTTTGTGGGTTTGTTTTTGGGTTTGGTGTGTGCTTGTTTGTTTGGGGGGGGGTTGGTTTGGGTGTTTTGTGGGTTTTTTTGGTTTTGTTTGTTCGGTTTTTGTGGTGTGCTTTGTGTATGCTTTTTCTCCTCCTTCCAATTCTTTCCCCTGCCCCACTTGGGGGATGATGAACGAGTAGCTACATGGTCCTAGCTGTCAGTTGAGGTTAAACCATGACAACCAAACATGTTTACTTATGTGTTTATTTTGTTGATATTGCTGAATCTTACAGAGAAACAGAAAACACAAGCAAATGCCATGCATGGCCAAAGCACCTCCATCCAGTAGGATGGCCCTGAAGTGCAACTTCGGGGCTGAGACCTTGCTAGAGCTGCTCTTCAAGCTGAATGAAGATGGTCTTTCCTGTCCTTTGACTTCTTATTGCTAAGCAGAAATAGGACATAACACACACCAGTTTTTAAGAGGATGAAAAGAAATGAACGTGTATTTAAAAAAGAAAGAACTCAACTGCTACTATGTGCACATCTAAGGAAGAAGGTAACAGTTAAGTGTTTAAAGCCACAGAGGAAGACTGGAAGAACCGGGAGAGTATGCTGCTCAGTGTTACTGTAGCACAGCAAGAGGTGAGTGTATTAATGAGAGACCAAAGACGAGACTTTGGCAGTGGGTTTTTAACGTCACAGTTCCTCACTCTCCATCTCCTTTTTAATAACAGTAGAGTTCAGCTGATACTGATAAAGCTGTAGAAGTTAATGGGGAAAAAAATCTGGGCAAGGGAAACATACAGTTGTACTGGCAAAAGAATATACCCTTGGAATAACTGAGTGTATGTGCAAGGCATTCTGGAAATTTCAGACGTTTAATGAAATATATTTAAAAATATGGGGGGTTTCACTTTTCCCTGCCCCGGTAATAATCCTTAAAAACAGTAACGATTTTACAACGTAGTTCTCTTCCCGCTGTATATATCAATAAATTGGGCTCTTGGTGCTCAGGTGTCCAGAATGGCACAACTCTAACTGCTTTATTTTCCCATTAGATTTCAGCTGCTGTTTTTCCCTCCTTTCACTCATCGCATACTATTAAGAAAAAAAAAATAAAAATGAAATGTTCAGTGATGACTGAAGAACAAACTAAAACAAAAGTTATAAGAGGTGGGGTTCACAAGCTAGCTTGAAATGAACAGGGAAACATGAGTTTCCTGATAACAAATAAGTGGGGTTTTTTTCTTCCCAGTTAATTGAAATCAGTGTGAAGGAAAAGCAGCTGGCTTGGAACAAGTAGTTGACAGCATTTTATTTTCATATAAAATATTACTGCTGTCAATGGCCCAAGCAGTGATCAAGACATGATGTTGAAACTGGGAAGAAGACCAAAAAGAACTAGTAACACTTTTTGTGTGGGAACTGTGACAAATGAATAATAAGAAGTAGGCTATAACACAATGATAAGGGCAAAAAAATTGCTGGTGTTCCTGCTAAATAAATCCATAATGTCACTATAGTAGTTACAGCACTATTCTTATATTGATATTATACCTACTAATAACTCCCTGCAACACATTGTCCTAAGTTGTCTTTAAATGGTACCTTTGGCAGCATGTGTATAAATTCTGTACACCATGATAACTGTTTCTTTTATTAAGTTAAAATGACACATCACATTCTTGTAGCAAAACCAGGAACTGAGTTAGAGCACTTCGTTTTGTTCCAATGAGAAAAATTGCTTAAATAGCACACTTGAACTGTTAGACTGCAAAGGTTTACTTTGAAGCCACATACAGTGGAAGAAAAAGCACCATCTGTCTTGTCTCTGTAAAGTTTCAAATACTCATTTTCACATATAAAGACTTTGAGATTCCTTTGGCATTAGGACAGTAACCTTGTCATATTTCAAATGCACAATCTATATGGAAGCTCTTTTTTCCAAATGATTTATGGCTTTGACTTTCCAGATACAGCTGTGAGTTAACAAATCAGCTGTTACACAGAAGTTTCATGAAAGGTAGGTGGCATCAGTGGGGTTGAAGGTTAGATGTCTTTGAAGCCACAAACACCAGTAACAGTGGTCAAATAATACATGCCTTCTGAGACCCAATTCTTCTTTCTATATATCTTGATACAAAGTTGGACTAAATACACAAGTAGTGCTGTAATACAAACGTATCAGGAAATAATCTTGTAAAACATTCTACCCTTTCTATTCTGCATACCTTAAGCTTATGATAGGCCACAGCTGGTATTCCTCAAATACGGTGTTAACAGGTAAGATTGGCAGCTACTTTATCTGTTACTGGCATTTAGAGGTAGCTACTTCTCTGTTTTAAGAGTACAAATAAAATAAACCTATAATGTAAACTAACTTGATTAGCATCCAATCCAAGGGGAATGGGAGGAGCCTGCCTAAAGTAAATGAAGTTCTTTAGTTGAATAAGCCTGGACGGAATTATTTGACCTGAAATTTGAAATAAAAGTAGTTCTAACATTGGTGGAAATTCAGTTCCTAGGATAAAATTGTTAATGTGCTGATTTTGCTGAAATTCTTTTCTTAGTGGAAGGAACTTTTCATTGCAAACGAGATTGTTTCCATTGAGTAGGAATTTTTACTTTGGGTTTTCTGGTGTGTTTTGTTTGTGGTGGTTGTTTTCCTGAAAACTAATTGAAAAAAAAAAAAAAAAAAAAAAAAAGGTTTTGCCAAGTAGTAAAATACGAGGACAGATAGGCATCTGGCAAAGCTGTCATTGCTCCAGAGAATTCTTTGGAGCTGTAATGGTGTCTGGGTTTGTCACATCGCTTCTTTCCGCTGGTAGTTAGGGGTTTTCTGTAATGATCAATTAGTGTACATGCACTATGTGTGATTTGGCATGTGCCCAATATGAAATTGTGCCTCTATTTTTTCTGTAGATGCTATCAGGTTGCCCTGGGGTTGTCTTCTGGACTCTCTGGAGCTGCTTTTGGCAGTCAGAATTGTAGATTTATTCTATTACAAATAAATGTTATAAACAAAAGTTATAAACACCATCACACCACCTTTTTTTTTTGGGGGGGGGGTTGGCGGGGATTAGGGAGAGGCGATAAATGATAAAGAAATATGGTATATCAGACTCTGGTTTTAAAAGAGAAGGAAGGAGTCCTTTCAACCATCCATTTGGAAAACACTGATTTGCATCCCTGAGAATATAATAGTTCTACCAACGCACTCAATTTTCTATATGATGAAACAACAAAGGAAGCTGTAATGCTTTTCAATAAGATGAAAGTCTTGAAAGACCTAATAATGTGAGGGTGGAAATTCCCCCAGCCACATGTGTAAAATTCAGAAGCATGTTCACACAGGTACACATGGAGACTGCAGATATAAGGCTATCTATATGGGTATTTAAAGGGTTTAATAACATCAGTTTCATTACATGTGGTTTTCTCTTCTTTACTTTAAAGTTTAAAGGCAGGACTCTATTACTGGAATTAACTTTTTAAATTCACATCCTTCTTTGATTCAGTATTTTTGTTTTCAAGATCAAACGTGATGTCTTTAGTTTTGATGATTTTTTAACATGAATAATGTGAAATACATGAAAATAATGTAAGACTTTTAAAACCATACCTTCATAAATAAAGGCATACTTGAATGCATGTGCATGAATACTTAAAGGTTTAAATCTGTCTTTGAGAATAAATTGGAATATTACAGAAGGTCTACGTTTTGGGAATAAACTAAAGTTACACTTTAGTTATAATCCTGTAAGGTCACTATATTGCTGATTATCAAGTCATAGAAAAAATGTGCATATTCTTTTCAAGGAAGAACTAAACTAGCCCAAAATACATAGACGTTAGGAGTAAATTGGTAAACAAGCACAAATTGTACAAGTACAGACTATCATGCTCTAGTTTTGAATAAAATTTCCCGAGTTCAGAATAAATAAAGTTCATGTCATACTTTATGGGCAATATAGGAAAGAATTAGTGCCTTTCCCTGAATGAATGACTTGTTTCCTTTACCTTGTTGAAATAGTCATCTTTTGCAAATTTTGTATTACCTCTCATTAACAATCTAAGTATTATTTCAGGCTATGTCCTTTGAACCACTGTGCTTCTTTTCCATGCCTAGAGGAAACTTTCTGTTGATAATCCATTAAAAGTGCCATTGCTGTGCCTGGTTTGCTAGTGTAAGGACCACACTCCCAGCTGTTTGAAGAAGTTGCCATGCCCTGATATTTGTCATGCTTGTGTCATGATACACCTGCTGCTGCTTGCAACTATGCTTTACCTTAATAATACTTGCCAGCATATAATATGTCTCTTTCCATATACTTATATGGGTAGAAGGTTAAGATATGGTAATAACATTTTTCCATCATTCATCACATGAATATCAGCAGAGCATTTTGTCTGGAGAGCAAACTGGCCTAGAACTCCATTTGTAGTATGTGGGGTTTTTTTTTTTCCTTAATTTGGGATCATGTGATTTTTGTCTCTTTGTATTTTTAACTTTTAATGTCATCCATAATTTCATATATCTCAATATGAGTGAATCTGTAGTTGGAACAGGCTTCTTAACTACTGTTTGCTGAACAGTGGGAAGCTTTAGAGTTTCGGAACTCCATAACATTTCTTTGAGTATCTTTCAGAGTCACAGCAGGATAAGTTTGTCTCCTCTATGGATTTTCCATCAGCAAACTCTCACCCACAAACAGATGCTGCTTTGGCATAGGAAGACTGTGAGCGCAGTTGCCATCTGCTCTCTTGCTGTCCAAGCAGCTCCAGCTCTGGTGCCTCTATCCTCAGAGGTCTGTGCACACTCAGACAGGAAACACTCAGAAACTCTCTCCTTTACCCAGAAGATCTCTGACTACTGTTTATTCTGCTGCAGAAGGTGATGAGCTGCTTTGTGGCAAAGGAGGGGAAAAAAGTACCTAAAGACTGTGCAGAGCTTGTAACACATCGTGCAGTGGTAGACTATAATGCTTGTTAGAAGGATAAAGAGGGTCTGGGGGAAATATTAAAAACTTGCTTTGAGGTTCCGCAGGCCACTAATTGCAATACTTGCTCCCCATACTGATTGGGCAAACATGTTAAAAAGCGTTAGGCTTAAAATAGTTGAAGGGAGCACTGAGGTTATCTTCAGTACCAGGGTCCTGTAGTGAGGACATGTACCTCCACAACAGAAACCAAGTACTTGTAGCACCTATTGGTAAGGTTGTGTAGACACAACTCCTTATGGAGGCAATAAAATGACTCTTTGAATATGTCAGTACAGTTTGGAAGCATGACTCCTGTATTCCTGCATTTACTCTCTGTTTTAGAGCTCTATGTAAGAACATGTTTTCTGATGCAGCGCCTTCTGTAAGTTGAGAGGAATTTTTCCAAGTGATCTGAAGTGCTCTGGTCATGGCAGTGGGAAGAGAGGGCTCACCACAGGGAGCAATTCACAGCCCTGCTGGAAGTCATTGCCTATATCAGCGACAAACAGAGATGCTGCAAAGCAGAGCAAACTGCTCGACAGGAGGCTGTCTGACCTCAATCAGGGTATGGAAGAAGTTTGAAACTAGAAGGATGGGAGAAAGAGTGCTTTTAATTACTTGACGTGTTGTTTCCATGTCTTTGATATGCAGCTTTAGCTTTTTGGTTCCTTATTTTTTTTAAATCACTGGAACCAACTGCACAATCCTGCATAATAAGTATACCAAGACGTTGTGCATTCTTTTTTCCTCTTTATTTTTTAGCATGTTAAAAAAACCAAAACAAACAAAACAGGCTTGCATCAACATCGGCTGCGCTATATGTACGACATACGGTATAAATACAAAAAACACCTCAAGGAAACAATCCTCAAAATAGCATATTGTCAGATTAGTGCCTAGAAAAAAATTAAATCAATCCTAAAATCCAGTTATCTGAGAAGGCCTTAAATTACCTCTATATTTTAAAATGCAACAGTACAATACTTAACTGTTAGATGTGCTACGTTTGGTTTTAGGTAGGCAGGAATTTGCACAGAACCTGCTAAAGGCATGAAAATATAAATGGTTTTATGAGTAGGTTTAAAAAAAAAGCAAAACTGAAAAGTGGAAATGTTCTGTCAGAAGACAAAACAGAGGTGGGGAAAAAACCTAACAAACAAACGAACAAAAAAAAACCCCACCCAAACAGAAAACACCAAACAAAAAAAGGCAAGAGAGTATTCCATTCCTCTAGTTTGTGAAAAGAGGCTAAGTTGTAGTTAATCAGATCCTATTTGCCTCACAAACATGCATTAGTATTTCTTGAGATTTTAATTCCTTTGTTTACAGTAACAAATAGTTTGTCTTTGACAGCCATCAGAGACTAATTAGTTATTTTTTAATTCTTTTGTGTTGTTGATCTAATACGCAGCTTAGCTGATTTTTGAGGTCACTCTTACTCTAATTTGTTGTGATTTTTATGTATTGTAGAAATAATTCAAGGAATTACTATCTATACAGATATAGCAATGAACACTTTAATAATAAATCTGTGAAGAAGTGCTTGAAAAAAAGAATAGATGAGTAAAGGTAAAAAGAGAGAAATCAATTGGAAATAAATTGGAATTTAGTGTAGCCTGATTACGTGAGGAAAATCTGGGAAATATCTGAGGAAATGCAACAGTCATAGAGTCGTTTTCCTGGGTGGTGGAGATAAAAAACTCTACAGTTTTACTTATCTGCAGGGTCGGTGTGGTGTATTAAAAAAAAAAAAAAAAAATCATTTTGCTTATTCACAGTTTACATGTCCCTGGTGGCTTTCTCAAGGAAATATTAAAGCATCTGAGAATTGACAATAAAGTATGTTTTATCTTTAGGAAGTACCAGATCTAGACTGAAGAGAACTGACTTTCATCTGGGGAACAATGGATATTTTCCCCTCTGATTAGCTCACAGCATTACCGTTTTCTTTTTACACTGTGATGGGCTTTGCCCAGCTATTATGGCTGTTCAGATTTTGTTTCCAGAGTAGGTCACTGAAATTTCCTTTTTTTTTTTTTGATTTTTTCTTTCATGAAGCTATCTTTCTTATATCCAGTAATGGCTGAAACAAGCATTCTGAAGGTGACTTGTGTGTATAAATGATAATTAGTCATCAGACCCCTGTATCTTTTAGGTCTGGAAAATGTTGTACATACTTAAGAAACCACTTCTAAAACAACAGTTAAAAAGGAAAACAAAGCCCCAAACCTTACTTTAGTGATGTGCTCTGTATGACCATATATGTATGATAGTTCTTCAAGAAGAACTATGGCAGTTCTCTAAGAACTATCATTAAAAAAATACTTTTTACATTATTTTAATATTTCAATATTTACAGCTCCAGGCCAGAGAGGAGAGGGGAAAAAAAAATAAACAAAACCCACAATGCATATCAACTGTTTTGTTGATTAAAGCACATCAAACTAGCTGAGGTCTTCTCAAGGTTAAATTCGGTCACAGATTTATGTGCTCTCAAGTTTACATGTACCTGCTTGAAGAAAGGGTGCGTAACTGGACTTGTAAGTTTAAAACAAAAAATAGCTTGGTGACCTTGCACAGACAATGACAGGTTTCAGTGGAAATTAGAGTAAAACTTTTAATTGATTTTTTTTTTTTTTTTTTTAGTTTTATCAGGTTCTATCTACTTTAAAAAGATGTGAAGCTATTTACAGATCTTGCATTTCCATTTTTCGTAATGCAAGCATTGAAAATATCATGAGGATTACTGAGGCAGTGCCCAAATTATATTTTATTTTCTAAGTGGCTAAAGTACCCAGAGCTTCATCTCTTTGTTTTCGTGTATGTCATGAAAAAGTTAATCATACTTTTACAAGATTATTTGTATTTTCTTTTAAGTGTCCCGTATTTGAATGTGGACTCAGATACAGAGCAGAAATATTCCAAAATTAGCATCAAAGTGATAGTTAATTATCTGCTCTGTTTCCAATAGCTTGCAAGAAATAAAGTTTTTCTTTTTATAGAGTATCATAGTTTTAGAAAGCAGGAAGAAGCTGGAAAACAGCCAAACACGTGACACAATTCCCTCAGAGACTGGAGGGTGTCCAGATAGGAACATCAAGAGGCTTTAGTGTTGTTCAATTTGAATCAGTTTCCCTTGTGGGAGGGGGCTTCTTTGCAGACAAAAAATAAAAACAAACTGCAATAGAGATTATACCTACTAGGTCTGGTATAGTTGCTTACTGAATTTCTGCATTTCCAGTCCTCCCTAAAATACCGCTACAATGAATAAAAACAAATCTTTCATTGAACAATTCTACTGCAATGCATTTTTTTCCAACAGTTAACTTAAGCAATATAATAAAAATGACAATAATTATATTAAGCTTCTTACAAGTATATTCAGTTAATTATTTCATGTGGATTCAGAAATGCATCTTCTCAGGACTGAAGAGAAGGATGTTTCAAGACAGACCTTAAGTGGAATGAGAATACAGTATGTCTTTTCACTGCAGCGTATGAAGGATAAAAGGTTTCCAAGGTGCTGGCAAATTAGTTGTGAGAATTTCAGTTATTGTGCCTGCTAGCTAAAACCTGAGTAGAGTGTCAAAGTTAAGATACTGGTGTGAACATTTAGATCTAGAGGTCCTCAGTGTCTGAAGTTTAGTAAACAGGCAGTCGTATAGTGAACTGTTAATGGTACATATTAAACCATAAAATAGCTATGAATGGAATAAACCAGATAATTGCGATGTGCATCAAAAGTTTTCCAGGTCCTTGCATTAAATTATTTTTTCCTCCTCTTCCCAAACATCTAAACATCTCTCAAAAGTGCAAGAGTGAAAGAAGAAAAATAGGTCTCCAATTATACTGATTTCCCCTGCTTTTATTCCAGTAAATTATTTAATTGGGAATGAGGGCTTATAAATTAATAAAGTTTTGTATGGATTTGTAGGGTTTCAGTTAACATTCTGTCACCTTAATTCCTTGTTTTCATTAATTTAGGTTGCAAAAACAGATGTTGCCTCTCCTCTAACACGTGAACAGGTATTGTCCCAAAATGCAGTTTAACTGTGGTGCCTTATGTCACTTTCTTCAACATCACTAGTAAAGATTTGGGACATTAAATGATATCCGTGTGTACACTTCTTTAGAAATATTGCCTTTAAATTATGCTTTTAACCACTCATGCAAATCTAACTGCAATCAGCATGTTTTTATGGATAAAAATGGAGATTTAAATGAGAGAGAAGAAGATTTATTTTTTTTAGGTGTACATGCGGATGCAGGGCAATAGAACATCCAGTATTTGGCAGTTGTGTACGATTAGTAAAAGGGATATCTACACAGAGGTTATTATCAAAAAGTCTAGGGCTCTATAGAACATACCTCTGTGTTACTATAACCTCGATTTCTTGTATTGTTTAGATTCAGGATTTGAATAGCTTACTACTGATCAGCAAAAGAAAGAATCAAATGTTTTAAAGCTAAAAAAGACACAGCATAACTGTTTACCCCATGACCAGTCGCATTTAGTCACAGGAAGGGCCGATTTTATGCCAGGACTTGCACTTATGGAAATAACCTCTAGGCCCACTCACCATGCGGTAGACATCCTTAGATATCAGGGCATGCAAATAGACCACACAAGTATGTTTGGTCACACAGTGAAACAACTCAAGAAACGTCTGTCAGCCACATTTCAGAGGCAGCCAGCCCCATGGATTTGAACGTGCCTGTCCCCTGGTATGGCCAACTCCGTGGCCTAGTCATGTGGTGAAGCACAAGGTCAGCCTGTGTGAGCTATCAAGGAAGCCAGTGCACTCAGTTTTGACCTGTTACAAGTTCAGTCTCAATACCACATGTAAAGAGAATTGTCCACATCCCTAGACAAGTTCTGTCACTGTTCATCTACATTCAATGTGGGATATTTTAATTTATTAGGTTTGCCAGCATTCACCTTCCACTGAGTCTCCTATTAGTACTGGAATGTTACTCAGACCTGTAGGATAGTTTCATATTTTGTTTGTGAAATGTCACAGGAGAATGTTTTAAAGAGTTGCTTGAAGAGGGGCAGGGTGAAAAGAGAGAAAAAATTAGAAAGCAGTATGAAAAGCAAATTAATACCCTTGTTCAAATCAGCTGCTTATAAAGATTTAAATTTGACTTTCTCATTTTACAAACAGTCAGAATGCCATCTGTAAAAGAATGCCAATCACCTCAGTCTCTAAATAAAGTTACTGTGCTGACATAAAAGCTGCGTTTTGCTTAAAAATCAGAAAGCCATCACACATTGTCCCTGATGTGTTACAAAACCAAGTTCTATAATTACAGAGCAGAAAGTTACATTTTCAAAGGCTCGTTTTTTCAGTCAAAAATCAGAGGGATGAGAAGATGACCCCTGACAGCCTTCAAACAGAGATTTTCGACAGGACAAGACTTGGGCTTTTGTAAACAGGATCTGTCCTTCAAAATCACTTCTCAAAACCAGGTAGATATTGAAATGAGCAGGTTGACAACATGCAGTCTATGGAGTAGTTTCTGATATTTTTCTCTAGAGGTAATAGCTGGGACATCTATCTCTATTACAGAACCCATCCTCAGGAAAGCCAGCATTATCTGAGACGGGATACATAATGTTTAATGCTAGAAATTAACTCTATTCAGTTGGAAAATGCCTATTAGCACTGTATTTTGTTGCATACTGTAATTACAAAGTTAATTTTGCAAATCTCATAAGCTGAGCACTTTGAAGGTTCATTTGAATTCTTTAAATACTGGACCTAATAATGCTGCAAGTATTTTGAACAACTTTATTAAACTAAAAAATTATTCTGAAGACTTTAATTAAAAAATAAAATACTTAAATTCTATTTTTTGATTAAAAAATAAAATTAAAAGGAATAAATCTGGAGATGAAAATAAGAAAAATTTTGAAGGGAATCAACTGTTTTTAAAAATTGATGTTATATTATCTGATCTTATAATTTCTTTTATCTGCCTCCTGTTTTATGCAATACAAAATAATTCAGAAATGTATGCGGTTTTGATTCTTAACCCTCAACAGAACTAAGGAATGTTGCTGAAAAGTCTTGGAAGCAAGAAACCCTCAACAGAACTAAGAAATGTTGCTGAAAGGTCTTGGAAGCAAGAAAGATGGTTTATCTTCAGTCTTCGGAAAGGAAAGGATGCAAAAAGGCAAGTAACATGGCCATAGAAGACTAGGAAGCATGTCAGGTTTAGTATTGACCAGCTGTGTTCTGATACCAAAGCTACTGAGAAGGAAATTACAATAACTGAAAATGGGTGACAAGAGTTTGGGCAAAACCAGCATCCATGCACAGAAAGATGAAAGGTTGTTTACTTTAGCTCTTCTTCAGAAAGTTTCTTCAAGATTTAGGTGACATATATGAGGACAGAGAGGTGTCTAGGTTAAGAAATAAATAAGTCTGAACATAATCTTTAAGTCTATGCTAAAAAAAAAAAAATATTGACAGAGATTATTAAATACTGATTGAAAATTTGATGTTAATGTTGGTATCAACCTTATTACAATCAGCAGAATTAAAAATGAACTTTTAAAAACCGTTATTCCAAGGGACTTGAAATTATTATTATTATATTGGAATAACTACTTGGATGTTGTAGGTCTGCATGCATTTTCATTGGAATTCCACAGCTAAAAGCTATAACTTTTTTTTTTCTTTCAATTTATTGCATCTTGTCTTTTAGCATGCAATATACTTATAAGATGGAAATTTCAGTATCTCAAGTGTATTTATATCAGAAGCAGAATTTATGAGGATACTTGAAATGTCATATAAAGGATGCTACAGAAGAGCTTTGAAGGCTTCCTTCAGCCTTTCCGATGCAAGAGTGACCCAAAAATCTAGCTATTGAAGTGCTTCTAAGCTGCACAGGAATCAAAGCTGCAGATTACATCTTCAGATGGAAATGTCTAGAACTGATCAGAGATATTCCAGGAAAACATATTCGGGAAAGTGTTCATTTCTTTCATACTGACTTTCACTAATCATCAGGAGACTTTACCAGAAGGATATGGGCAAGAAGGGGAAGCTGTTGAAGTTGCAAACTCAAATCATTGAGATTGCAAAGAGATTGGGTTGCAAACCCAGGAGCAAGAGCCTGCTTTGAGACCAGGCAGAGCGGGTAACTGGTTTTTGCATAGCTCGTGTGGATGGAGAAGTCTAGAGGCTGTAGGTCCACTTTCTGTTTCAGTGGCTCTTTATACAGACAGCAGCTGAGTAGTTGGTAGTATCTGTGTAGACTGTGGGAACAGTATCCAGATTAACTAAAAGAAATGTTTTTTGGGGCAAATGTTATGACCTCCAAGCAACTAGGAATCTTTTCCAGAGAAAGCTTTAAGAGGATCTTTTATTTTCCTCTAATGAGCTACGAACCCAAATTTCAAAGTGTTTTCTGCTGCTTTTGGAGAAGCATGATTTTTTTTTTTTTAAATGCATTTCAAGCAGGTTCTAACCTTTCAGAACATTATTACAGCAGTCCAACCTACACCATGGGGTATGCATAGCATCTCAAAATTACTCTGTTACTCCCCTTCCTTTTTGAAGACTCACAGCTTCTGGTATTTTCATGCTGTGTAGAAATTAAGAATGAAAGGAGGATAAATGCTTTCAGACTGTATGATAGTACATGTGGTTATAAATCAAGGAGGCCTACCCATTCTTAAAGGTTTCTGAGATGGTAATCTGTTCCATAAATTTATATATACGCGTGGTACATAAAATTTAATGTCCTTGATAAGGCACCCTGGTTTGTCCAAACCTCACTCAGTGTCAAGAGAGCAGGTAGAGATTGTCTTATCCCATCTGTGGTCACACAGAGAAATATTGTGTGATATGAGCAAAATAGCACAACCACTTCTAACTAAGGTCAAGAAAGGCTCTAAACCTACTAAAAACTCTAAACCTACTAAAACTGTTCTGCACAGTTAGAGTAGCAGAACTAAATAAAACAAAGCTATTTGAGAATTTTTTTTCCTAAACTGAGAAGGTAGGTATTCTGTCATGATGTTAGGGAAAGGCCACTGCTAAATTTTTCTGATAAATGTATGTGCTGTAGACAGCTACGGAACAACTATAAGTCAAAGAAACAGGGTTTATTGAACAAGTATTTAAATGAATACTGGAAACTGTTACTATATATGCTTACAGAATAGCTTTTTACTGCTTCCTTTATGTTCTTTCATCCTTCTCCCCACCCCCCAAAATATTGTTTTATTCCCTCGTTTTCATGAATGGTGTTACAGCGTGTGTGGATTTTGAAGTATGTGTTCTTGTCTGGATTTTAAATTTGGTTCACAAAGGGATGCAAATCTCCTCTTTAAAAAAAAAAAACAACTGCTGCTCTACTTTGCTTGATCAATTTTAATTTAAAGGTACCAAAAGGTGTTGCACTTCAGATTTCAAAGTAGGTTACTTTTTAAATACTTTCAGCTCTGCGTTACTCTCTTTAAGAATTTAATTACAGATATTGTCATACTGAAACATTCTTCCATGACAAAAGTTTGCTTTAATGTAAACCTAATTTTCATTCTCCCAGTGAAGGGAGACAGCATTGCATGTTGTCCCAAATGGAGATGAACATGTGACAAGCTGGGGATAAAAAAGTGGAAATGAAATCAATTTTTCCCTATTAGTGTTGAATTAAAAGCAAAATAAACTGTAGAAGTTGCAGTAGCAGAAGTGACAATTGAAACAAGTGTTCCAAACAAACAGGACCAATAGAGATTAAGTTTACATTTGTTAGGTGAAAGGACCTTTGGTGGTACTGACCTTAACAATGCACAAGAGAGTATCTGTTCAAATTGCAAAGCTGCAGCCAAAGACTAGATATGAACAGGCAGGAACTTAGATATAAATATGGTGAAAATTATTGAGAAATAATATTTATAGTATTTGAACTGCTAATACATGTTCATTAAGGTTTACAGTATATGGTATCATTTTAAAAATGGCTGATTTTCACCTTGATTTGAATTCTCTTACCTTTCCAAGAATTTAAAGAAATCTTTACATGAAAAAAAAAATAGCCTAGAAATCAGGTTTCTTCTTCATTCCGCACCCCGTCACTTACCTGAGCTGCTTCTTGTAATTCTCTCAATTGTCCCCATGTGCCTCAATGGTATCAAACTTTATTTTTTTTTCTCTTTCCCCTTTTCCTTATGTCTTCCCCTGTATGTGCTGCCTGACACTCTTTCCCTTAATTTACTTCTCTTAGGTGGCTGCTTTTCCCTGTGGCTCGTGCTTCTGGTTGATGCCTCCAGTCATTTACAGCAGCTATAGCTTCAGCCTTCTCTTCAAGCCCTTGGTGGCAATACCTTCTCTTCCCAGCTTCCGTCAATGTGTGCCAGCCTAAAAGGCCAGGTGCCGCCATGGAGAGGAAACAGAAATATGTAGTAGACCTGATCTCTCTAGATGGTCTGTAAGTACTATGAGAGACATTCAGTTGGGAACTCAGGGACCGGACTGTGGCTGGGTGGGAGCTTGCTTGGTTTGCTGATCTCGTGATGAGAAGCTGATTCTTGTGGCAAGATGTGATATATGTTAGGGCCACATCACACTCTCTGTATATTCTCTCAGAGAAAATAGGCATCAAATATTCTTCTCTTACAGAAGAACAAGTGTAAAATCTTATACTTGCTTCCAGATTGCTTTCTTTCTGGTTGGGACTTTGATGTCCCAGGTAGGGAAGGGTAAATAGCTGAACCGTTCTAGTCTGAAAGCTCTAGAACTCCGATCCAGTCTCTGTGACTAAACATCAGCCTTCCAAAACAATGGCAGTCAGTCCCTATTTTGCCTTCATTGTCTTGCACAGGCATTTTTCCCACTTAGGGCGTAATGAAATACCTGTGATCTGTGTAGTCCAGGAACGCCGGTGCAATTAATGTCCAGATTCCTGGACCATAATTACCCTAATCACTAATCCTTGGTCCGTGAATGAAAGCAACAGCACATGAACAATGAAGAGACTGAATTTCTATGGTTTACTGAATGCTTACCACATTTAATATAGGCTGTTTTCATAACTGTACTTTTACAAAACTATAGATTTTTTTTAATTTTATGAAGAGATTTGAATAGGTGTACATTATCAAAATAATGTTAGGAGCGCTCATTATTTTTACCAATGTCATATGACCGGACCAGTGATTCTACACTGTCAAATTTATTTCCCTGCTCTGTTCCAGCTAGAAAAGGAAGAAAAAGACAACATGTTAAATGCAAAATGTTCAAAATTAGGGAAAATTTTGAAGTGCCGTTGAGGACTTGAAATAATTTTTCAGCTATAAATTTAGTTGTTGCATAATTAACATAAATTGACATAACCAACATTTTGTAATTAGATTCTTTATTAATAAATTCTAATTGTAAAAACACATGGATTTAATTGACATTTAACATGTTAGCTATTGCAAGTTTGATATCAATTAACACACTTATTAAATGTCAATTACTAGTTTTTCAGTTTTAATTGCTGTGAAATTGACTTGCCATGGGCTACCTTTTTAAATGTTAATGTATTAACACTGTTCACAGATTTGATGTAATAAATACGACATCTAATGTGCACTTATTGCTTATGCAATTTGACTACATTATATGAAAAGTTAAGTGTATTTCCTTCATACTTATTAAACAACAGTAAGAAGCCTTTTACTCATTAATTTACCATACAGTTGAATTTGATGCCAGTTTGAAATAATTATCCTATAGCCTTCAGAATAGTTAGTCAAATAGACAGGTCATCATTTTAAACCAGGACTAGCAGACATTACTAGAACTATTTCTGAACACTGTATTGTGCTGCCAACTTGCTTTTCAGTAGCAAATTTCCCATACACTCCCTGTATTTTCCTGTCTTACCTATATGAAGTAACACTAGTTTATATCCTGTGTTTGTTTTGGGGGGCGGTACAACACACCACAGCCCTGGAAGTCCAGCTACTGATAATGATACTGTCAAGTGAGCTGAACAAATGTGTTCCTTCCTTTATTTATGGCCCTACTGATGACACTGGGCCATGGTGCTGATACAAGATTTTTGATGCCAGAAGCAGTTTTGCTTTGACAGCTTTATCACTGGCATTATCTTGAAAGATGGAATTTCTACTGTGTGTAGAATAAGTTCATACATAGCATTTTATTTTCATTAGTAGAACTAATGAATTTTATGAATCTAGGCACTATCCCTGTTTTAATGGAGAGGAAAGTGAGATGCAGTAAGGACAAGTGGTCTACCTGTAGTCCTGAAGCTTGTCCATAGCAGAAGTAGGGAAAATAAGGTCTGGTTCAAGCTACATTTTTGGTGTGGCAAGAGGGTCAGGCTTTCCCAAAGGCAGGATATAGTGGTAATGGATGAAAGGAACATTAATCACAGGCCTTATGGAAAGGAGGGCTGCTTATTTAGCAGAATAGAATGAATATTTTAAAAGACCTTTCAGAGTATTGTAGAATAACTGCATATATCTGTAAGTTATTATGGCTCAAGGGCTAGCTATTAAGTGAAAGAAAGGATCAATACATCAAATAGTAAATGCAGAACTTTTAGAACGAGAACTACATGAATCATGATCTCCCACTCTGCTAATGGGACACACGAAGCCAGAGATCAAACTTTGTGTCTGACCAAACTGTTGGATTAGAGCTGTGTGGGTTCTTTGTTTGTTTTTTCTTTCCCTCCAAAGAAAGACTGATCTGCACTGCTGACAAATTTTATCAGTAATGGGGGCGAACTCTCTTCTTGGCCTCTGGGCTCAAGGCCAGCCCCACTGGGAGCAGCCAGCTCTCACTGCACCCTGATAGCCAGGAACAAAAGGAGATGCTTTTCAGGGATCAGACAGAGCACTTAGACCAGCGCTTGGCCAAAGGACATCAGTTATTAGTGAGGTCATGGCCTGTGAATCAAATCCACATTTGCCATTGTCTCCAGGAGTAACATCTAATTGAGCTGTTAGTCAGCTGTGCAGTCACTCCTTACAGTGTTCATCTGTGTTTTCTGCTCTTCCATGCTGTGCTGTAAAACCTCGCCAGCAAAGGTTTTTAGCATTGGCTACTGAATTTGCTAGTCCCTCTGACAGGTGGCACTTTGGAACTGTTTGCTGAGTACACATTTGCTGAAGTGTTCTGTTTCCTTGGAGGATTATAGCTCTATTTGGATCAAATTAGATAAAAAACTCATTTTAAGCACCATTTATGAGTCGGTGGCCTTGTTGGGTCCAATAAATACTCCATCCCTGTAAGAGTCAGAAAGTCATCCTGTTCAAAGTTTTTTAATAACCAAAATCTAATCACATGCTAAAATGCATAAATCTTAAGCTTGTCATTGCTTCATACATGTATATTTTTCCTGGAGGACCAGTTTGTCCTCTTTCAGAGACTCAATCCCTTTTTTTGTGTTAGGATGGAGTCTACTCGGCTGAAGTCACTTGGTTGGGTCTCTGATAGCTTATTGTATCTCTTTGTGGACTTCCAGACTCTTGCCCCTGCTGACAGGAGAATCTCACCACTACATTGCATATTAAAAACAATTCTGGTCTGCCAAAGTACTGATAGATCATCTCTCTTGCAGTTCTCCCCAGTAAAAGTTAATCCCCACTCTTGCAAAAGTAAAGCATCTAGAGGTTTTATAAGGGTTCAAGTACAAAACGGGGGGAATAAGAGAGAAACCAGAAATGACATGTTATGATGCTTTCCTGAAGATCAACAACTCTTCCTTCTACTGATGAATGACTTCCTAAATGATCCCACCTGCTTTCTCATCTGAAATTTTCACATATTCTGTATCATGATTACACGTGAGAATTTTTAAAAGAACAATGTAACGAATTGATGAGCGATTTCCAAATTAATCTATTGCCTTCTTCCAACTTCAGAAGTCTCTAGGTGCCAATAGAGTTTCATTATATCTATTAGTTTACTATAGCAGTTTGATTGCTATTACTTTATCAAATATATTTCAGGGGAAAAAAAGTATACCCCAATGGTGTCAAGTCAAAAAATAATATTAAACCATCAGCTCTACGATGCTCTTGTGTCTCTTATTATTAAGAATCATGTTTCATCTGAACTTTTTTAGTGGAGTTTTTGGGGGTGAAAATGTTGAGTTGCCATCAAGGATGAGTACATTTAATTAAAATGTCTCTCTTTCCCTGTTCCTTCCAAAAAATGTCTCAAAAACAACAGTAACATTTAAGATTTTATTTAAAGATAATGTAATAGAAAAAGTGAAGCTCTACTAAAGCAGACTTGCTGGTTGGAAGAGCATGTGTCAGGCAAGAATTCATGACAAACGTGCGAAGTGTAAGATGATATTTGGCATTTGCACAGTTTATAAGGCAATTTCGTCTTTATTAAATATTTTTATTGGAAAGAACAAAACAACAATATAGTTAACTGGAGTATTCCATAATATTGAGTATTCATACTGCACGCATATAAGATGTGAGTGGACGAAAGGAAGTGTGCCTGTATATGAGTCTGTGTGTGTGTGTAGATATATATATAAAAATATATAATACAGGATTGTATGAAATAAACGTAACTAGCAAATGGCAGGCCAGGAAGCTTTGTGGTAGACTCTCAGAGCTATAGGGTAAACCACTTATATTGTGAACTTTCGATTGACTCCCTGGCATTCTGTCCTGTAATCTATCTCTCCTGAGACTTAATTTCACGCTCCAAACTCTGAACAGCTTCAGACAGCTGCCATTTAAAAATAAACTAACATAAATAAACCATCAGTAACAAAGCCCTTTGCATCTCCAGACTACCACACAGAAGCTCAACCTGATCAGAAATAGGGCTGCTTTTTCTTTTGTAGGCAGAAATTTTTCCAAATGTGGGCAAAATCCAGGCATATAATGTCTTATGCTCATCTTGTATTTGTGGTCTGTTACTTTGAAATGGTACATAAGATTGTCTGTTGAATCCTAGAAGTATGTAGGGGTGCAAACTAGCAAAGCAATCTCTCCTAGGAAAGGAAGGCACTGGCAAAGAGACAAAGTGGGAGCCCTAGTTACCTCTGTTATTTTCAGGTTACTGGAAAGGCTGGAAGGTTATAATTCACTGTTTGATAGACCAGTATTCTGATCTTCTCCTAAAACAAGGGGAGTCATTTAGCTTTTGTACTCTTCTTAGTTTCTTCTTTTCTGTCTATAGCACATAACACAAATTATGAACCATAAAACGTTATGCTACAAAAGAGACTCCAAGGTTTCAGGTAAGACAAACAGTACTCGTCTGTGAAGTTGTCTGAGGTACCTTTCCATATGACATGCTTGTAAAGCTAGCTTACATTCCTTGGGAGGTTGGCTGAGTTGCGCTGTGAAGACAGAGGCTGGGTCACGTATAGCCGTGCAAATCACAGCCACAATGACCTTCTGGGATTTCAGGCGGAATATGTGACTTGGATGGCATGAATGTCACTACCAGTTTTACTGAATTCTCAATAAAACCTGAAATACGTGACAGTTAACAAAATGTTACTCTGATAGTGTGTCACATGAGAGGACCAAGTCTGCAGTGATCTCAGGGTTGACTTCGAGAAATGTGTTGTGATAAGAATGTTTCTATCAGTGCTAATTAAAGACAGTAAATCTTTGATTTTTCTGCCGGGACTAAAATTGATAAAAATAAGTAGATGTCATAAAATACCATTGCCACTCCTGTACAGTGTTTACTTATAAACATTAGTTATGTAGGAACACAGAAGCCCGTTTGGGTATACATGCATGAAACGTTGCACATCTTGGAAATTTGCATGATCGAGTGAACATAGGAACAAGACAGCTGATTTTTTTACTTCTGCTGAAAAATATGTTAAAGAAATGTAGACATACATTTCATGCATGGTATATGAAACCTACATATATGTAGGAAACACTAAGTTATAATTTTGAGCTTCTTTTATTAATTAGAAACCTTTTAGTGGCTTTTTTCTCAGTTAAATTGGTTTTAAAGGACACTTCGATACTCAGCCATCCAGCTTTTCTCTCCTATCTTAAACAACTATGTTGTAGACAGACTAAAACAAACTGTCCATTCATGCTCATCAAAGAATCAGATTTTTCTTTCCCTGTTCTCAGTATATGCAGTTAGGGTGGGCCACAGCAGTAAGAGATATCATCCTTAAATTCCCAACCTTAGCAGTAAACCAGATGAAGTAGTTTTACCCATTCTTTCTATGCATTTTTATAGACCAAATAAAAAGTACATAAATTTTGTTTTACTGTAGATATAATCATAGCTATAAAAATTTATCACTAGATTCAGTAACATAGCCGAAAGTGCTGGGACTAGAGACAGCAATAATATACAACAAGCAACCATTCCTTACTTTTACTATTTATTAGTGCTGTTACTTAAATACTCATGGTAATTTTATTGGAAATAGAGCTTTTAAAACAGCATGCAAGATGTTAAAGTGAAAGAAAACAGGAGTTTATATCTTACTTGCAAGTATTATCTTGGACATGTTGTGGCATCAGATTATGAAAGTAATAATAACCATTGATTGAATTCTTAATTGTACACCTAAGAAATAAAATCTTCAGAAACTTTCATGCTAGGTACAATGCTTTTCATTTGACTTATTAAAAGATGATTAACTGCTCAAGTGTTGAACAAGGAATAAATTAGTTAGAGCTGAGCTACAAATGAGAGGTATCTTAGGGTGATGGTTGGACTCAGTGATCTTAAAGGTCTTTTCCAACCAAAATGATTCTATGATCCTAAGTGGTGAGAATGTGGAAGTTGTAGAGAATGCTTTATAATGGTTTTAATTATTTTTCTAAGGGACTAATCGTTTCTGTTAATGATCAATTTTTGAACACTATTTTCTTGGTTAATTACTGTGATTTGTATTAGTGCTATCACATGTGAGACCAATAAACACCAGAAACTAAAGAATCCTTTGTTGTATGCCCTGACTTATAAAAATATTAGAAAGCTTTAGAAGTTTCATGCCTTTGTGCATTTTCCACTACAATAAGGTGATTTTTTGGAGTTGCCAGGAAGAAGCATGTATTTTCATGAATATAACTGTAGCTACTAAGTGCACTAGAGCAAGAAAACTCTCTGACAGTGGAAATGAAAGAGTGCTTTCATTCATTTCATGATAGTGATGAAAGTAAGAGTGAGAGAGTTAATTTATTACTGGTGCTAGGTGTTGTACATATGCAAACTAACAGAGGCTTTGCTATGGGTCTTGGAATGTTTTGTTTCAATGCTAGCAATTCTGTGCGTGTGTTTTACGAACAAAGCCTGTGCTATAATGTTTACATGATAATAGAACAGCGCTTTTGGTATCTGTTTAAGTGCTAAGAATTAGTTTGAATCTTTGAAATAAGTAAGTTAAAAAAATAAATACATTAGCATTTTGATTCTAAACTGTGGTATTATTTTAACTTATTTCATGTCCATATTTAGGTAACTTTACAATATTTTGTTGTTATTGTTCAAGCTTTAATCATTGGAATCACTTTTTCCCCCCTTCTTCCATCCTTCTTTTATGATTGCAAGCATATAATGCACAAGAGGATGAATGAAGTAGGAACATGAAGGAAAATACGAAAATAACATAAGATATATTTAAAGTAAAACTTCCTTATTCTAAATAAGGATATTCTAAATGACGGAAATCCTTGCATTTCTTCTGTATGTCTTTATTTTCACAAGTTCTTGCTTATTCTCATCTAGTGGTCAAAAATGCATTGTGATGGACATGAAGACGGAACACCGTTCATTACCTTGTCTCGCTTGAAAGGCATATAATTATAGGGTGGTAGTTTCAAGCTGAGAGGTGACAAAATTTGAGCTATTTGAAGAGGAATGAAAGTATTATTCTGACCAAGTTTATCAGGTGGACTAATACCTGATGCTATTTGACCTTTTCAATGTCTTACTGCAGTGTGTTGCAGGTATCTTGGTGGGAGACAGGGCAGAAATGCAAGATGATTTTGAGTATAATGCTATTAATTGTAACTATGTAGTTTCATATACGTGATTGTGATTCATTCTTCCTTTAAAAGAGCTAGTCTGTAGCAGAGTATATAATTTGAATAGTAACAAGTAGATTTAGGTATTTTCTCTGACTGAATCAGATAGGGATTCAGTGGAAAAAAGGTAGAGGGATGCCCAGATATATGTACATAACTACACATCCTAACCTAGTCAAGAGCAAAATCAGTAGTGCTTACTGGTATCATTGCTTGCGTATGATGGTTTGACTGAATCACAGTGGTGGTTCCCTTGTAGATATCAGATATATTCCCATTAAAATTTTCTTCAAATCAAGTCTTTTTCGTGAAATTTTCTAGTTTCAATTAAACTGTACTTTTTCCAACAATAAAATTCATCACATGTGCCAGCATATTTTTAGACCAAAATCCAGACTGAGAATCAGTATTTTAAAACAAGGATGAGGGCAATATCTTCAGATTAAAATATCCTGCAGTTTGAAAGAGAACAGATGATGTTTCACTTTGTAAGTAATTATTTTCTCTAAGAAAATCTGAAACACTGAGATTTTTATTGTAAAAGTTTAATATGTACACATAGACATATATACATGTATGAAGGAAAACAGGAAGACAGAGAATTCTTAAGTACTTATGTTTCATTTTATAATGAGAAAACTATTTGGTAAGCTTTCTTTTCATTCTCAAAGTAGTAACTTTAATTCCTAACAGTATTTTCTCGACCAATGTACTGGAAAACAGAACTCATCTTTTTGACCTTATGTTATTGCTAGAAATGCCTATTGATTACTAGCATCAAGTTTAACGCTATCCATCAACATCTGGATATTTATTATCTTTGTGGCTGATTGGGGATTTCTTTTATCTGTTTTGTTTATTTTACTTTTTACTCCTGTTTTCAGGATTTCACAGTCTCCAGAGAGAAGCAGTGGCTGCTGTCACAACTGTGAGTACACTCTCTAGTCTGGGGAAGAGGAGAAAAGAAAGAAGAGGGAGGGAAGAAAAGGATAGGCAAGCAAATATATGTAATATATATATATATATACACACACACGTATCTATCTATCTATCTATACATATATATATATATACCATTTCCCTGCTGCCATTAACAGGAAAGTAGCTGTGTATTACACTATAGAAGGAATTGTTTTACCTGATCTATTGAGATTGTAGTGTAGTGATATCTAAGAGGGAAAAATATCAGGACCTGAACACCGGTATGAACCAGTATGGGTGAACCTCCTGTAATCTAGGGGATCTGCCAGTAAGTCCCCAGAGTTCCTCCTCTGAATGAAAACAAGCCTCACTGCTGATGGAAATCTCAAGATTAGTTTTGGAAAAGTCATTCAGAGTTCTAATTCTCTTCTAAGGATCTAAAGATTAAAGATATACCTGAATAAAATTTTAATTTGTGTAACAGATTGATGGTCCTCTATGACTTATCAAATAGACCTGATGGCTCAGTTAGACCTTATTGTTGTTTTTATACTGCCTAATTATTTTCAGCTTTATACACCATTAAGTTTTGCCAGTAATTCATAAAGAGAGAGAATCGTACAAGAATGTCTCCAGGCAAAAGTGGGATGTTTTAATGATGTTCATTATAGTAACACACATTATGGACATCACTGTGACCTTTTTTAGTATATTAAAATTGCCATTGCACTTGTCATCTTGGCTCAGAATCCAAATGCTTTCACCTTTCCTGTGTGCAGGTGGGTTTTAATGAAGTACTAGAACTGTGCAATTTATATGAACAGTTTCATTAAATTCTTTTTTTAAATTGCTTTAAAGAACACATCACAAAAATTTTAGAATTAACATTGATCAGTGTAAAGGAGAACAGAAAATAAAAGATATTCAGTGCTTTGAAGGAAACTTGTTCATTTTACTGTTGTCTTGTAGTATGAAGTTGTATCTTGATGGAGAAAGAGGAGACAGACATAACAGTTTAAATGCTGCTGCTGCTATATATTCTGGAGTCAGCCTCTCAGGCTACATTTGTGCTAACAAGCCCAGGATCCCCTCCCAGGTATTGAAGCTAATGTGGCATGGAGCTCTCTACGTCGCTGCCAAACCCAAATGACTACGGGCAAACTGACAGTGGATATGGAGCCTGTATTATTCAGGCTCCTGAAAAGGGGCCAGGAGCTATTTGGGCGAATCCTAGTTGAAAGGAGCCAATTTTATGCTAGCGAATATTCTCACAGTTTCACTGTTATTTGTTTTCTACTGCACATCAATAGTCCCTGTCCCAGGAATGGTCACTGGCCAGTATGGACACAATCTTCGTGCAGTATCCAGGATTAGATCAGCTCAGGGTAGTATCCTGATACCTAATTCTATAAAATGCTGTGATTTTGCCAGTCATTGGCCTCATGCATCACTCTTATGTCATCTGTTTAATCTTTATTTAACAGTCTTTTATTTGCACCAGATGCTTGGCATCCACTATCTTTTATATTTCTTCTTATTAGATGTGCTTTATTTCTTCACCTCATTTTTAGGATCATATCCTGAAATATGTTATGGTACCAATAAATAAAATCTGAAAGACCATGAATATAAATGAAAAGGATTCCACTCAGAGTTAAATTTAGCAGACCACTGCCTGGGCCTATTATTTTTTTCCATTTAAGTTCATTGTTCCATCATTCCATAAATATTCCATTTCCTTTTCCAGCTCTTTTCTCCCCTTTTCTCCCCAGTATACTCTGATCATCATACATTGCAAATTTGTCTTACAAATTTCTAATACTTTGGCTTCTAATCTTCTATAGACATAATGATTCCATTTCAGTTCTTGTTCTCTTTCTTAATACTGTCTTTTGAGTTAATGCCGTTAATTAAGATTTGAATTGTCCATTTTTTCGAGAAGAAAATGAATACTTTTCCTACAAAACTGATGCCTTTCTTCAAGAGATTGCTTTTTGAGGTTGTATTTATTAATGTCTCTAAATGTATATTTATTTGAATCAGTTGAGCACTCATTTTATTACTATTTTTTTTCATAGAGCAAAAGTTTGAGATTTTCATATGATTTCTGCATAAATAGGTCTGAACTGATACCACTGTATTATTTCAATGCATCAGTCTAAAATGTCTTTAGTTTGCTTGTGTTAACAGACAACTTTTTTACAATTAACAAATACACTAGAAAAAATCTTTTGCCGAGCAACTCCCAAGCTTCTCATATTATTAAGAGCACTCACCGAGCATCATGCTGGTGGCAATGTCATTCTTTGTTCTCCCTGTAGATTTCAGTCTTGATTTTTTTTTTTTTTTTTTAGTGTTCAGTAGCTGGGAGCCACACCAAAGGGATCTGATAACACATTGCCTCCAAGAGAGGATTTAGGGGAGCAGTGCCTCAGAGTGTCTTTGCCTTTCATACTGCTGTTTCATGAAGTGAGATAATTATTAATATAAGCTTGTCTTGTCGTGTAAGCTTGTCTAAACCTTTCCATTGCAAGTGAAATCCCCTCTAGAAGTCTTCTTGAACATATAATGAACAACTGTGCTTACCTGTCTTTATTAGGCTGTTTCACCTCCTCCTGCTGTGATGAAAACAGGGAGAGATCTGCAAAATCAGTACTGTGTGTCTCAAAGGAAATTAAAACTTTGATTTTGTAAATGATTCATACTACTGAAAAATAACACAGTGCAGTTTTCTTCATACAGTATTCTGTACTCAGTGCTCTTACTCTGAAAATCTTGCTAAGCAAAATGCTGTTTAATATTTTCCAGCAAACTTTATGTGGCAATTTGAAGTATATCTATACTATCTGGCAGAAAAGGTTAGTACTTTAAATATGTATTGATTTTTTTTCTGTTGTTAGAAACGGAAAAGACAATCTGTGTTTCTTTTTAACTCTGAAGGAAGCACAGATGCCTCACTGATAGCTATCAAAAGTAGAACAGGTTGTATTTAACTAGGGATGGGACCAGAAAGAGCAGCAGAATAAGAGATACATAAGGTTGTAAATGAATATAGGTTTTTCTGGAGAAATTAAATGGGGCCTGCAATAACAGTGTAATTATCTTTCCTGGCATTTGTATCAAACTACAGTGAATAAGGGAATACTTTTTGAATCCAACAAGCCAGTCCAGAAACTGCCTTTTATTTTGCTTTCGACTTCCATTTTGCTAGTAGGAATAAAAAGACATCTCTGCCACAAGAAACATCAAACTCCTAACACCTTGCTTACAGCAAAGCGTATTGAAAATATTTAACAATGTTGTGTAAAACTCATATAAAGCATACAGCTGCTTACGCTTCTGCTTTCCTTCAGTGTATTATGTTTATTTATTTTTATGTTTTATTTTCTCTGTTTTGTATTGATTGTCATTTTCTTTTTTAGATTCCATCATAGTTCAACACATTTCTCAAATCAAGGTTATTGATATATACAGAGAAGATCAATTCCAATAATGCTGAATACTGTACTACATCTCTCAAATTAAACTGTTTCCATTCAGGACCAGTTTCTGCAAGTAAAGCCTTTACTTCATACACCAAGGTAGTGACCCTGTTTAAAATTCTACACATCAGTGGAACAAAAGTAAATGTATGACCTTGTTTTCATTAGTTTCCTTACAACTGGGGTTTTGAACAATATTTTCTGTCTTATAAAAGAAATAGGATCCTTTTTGTGATCAGAGAAAGTTATTCTTAGTGGTAGTTGTTCACTTTTGTAGCAGTAAATACCATGTACTGTTCTGGGTTACAGAGAAAGCAAGAAATAAAAGAGCCAACTCTTAGTGACCTCCTGCCATTTAAGAAGTGTTGCATTTCCTGTTTCCCTCTGGAAGCACATTAATTCCATAAAAAGAATACTAGCTCTGAAAAAATTTGTCATTACCACTGAAGGAACTAGTGATATGTGAAACAACCTGGCTGTGTGCATGCTCAAATATACAGTATTTATGAGCAGGGACCAGTAATGTATTTCATCACAGTCATAGCTATTCCTCATACTCACAAAATTAATTGTTTGCAAGGGTGCCGGCAGGTCTCTGAGCTCACCACAATTCTCTCTCTGACTTCTGTTTTCCACTCTTAAAATTGTGATGGATCCTTGCTAATTGCTGAATCCTCGCAGTCAGGACAAAGCCTGGATGTGAGGCTTTGCCTCAAGAGCCATGAAATGAATGAGCTGAATGAAAATGGAAATTAGTTGGGCCCCTACCAGAAGAAAGTCCTTTCAGTGGGACAGGATCTATGCTGGCAGGGAGCCAAAGGACACAAACCACCGCAGAAGCCTCCCCTTGAATGGACTTGCATGTTAATGGTTCTCCTGGGAACGAACGTACTTAAGGAGGCAAAGCTTTCTCTTTGCCAACAGTTAAGCCAAAGACTACTCTCTAAGGTAACCTTAAAACATTTTCCATATGACTGTTTCTGTTTAATTTTCCCATAAATGAGCACAGGGTGAATCAAGTGAACAGGCAAGTGCCCGTTCGATGACCAGACTCTTGACTGGATGTGTTAACAAAAGGCACGTTGGGAGGCGAATCAGCATCTTCCCTGACACCTGAATGAATAGTCAGTACTTATTTCCATGACAGCTGTGTTATTAATTTACAAATACAACTTTGTTTATGCAAAATATGTACTACTTACTTAGATATAACAAGCTCATCATTTTTAAAAAGGGGCACACTCAGTAGGAAAGAAAAATAGTGGTAACAGGGAGGTGTTCACATAAGCATGCAAGCACACTTTTTACACAGAAGGTAGCTGTTTCTTTTAAACAGTTTGGCAAACACCGCCCTTAAGAAGTTTTAGATGTGAATTTTAAATATATATGTATACAGAAAAAAGTACCAAGGAAGCTATTACAAACCACAGGAGAAATTCTTTCTGTCAAAATACTTGGGAGTTCAGCTGTCATCCAGTTAAAATGCCAACTTCTGAGCAATACACAGAAAACTCTGACTTCCCCTAATGATCCAGTTCTTTACAAACACTTTGGATTGGTTGCAAAGGAACATTTTTCTTCATGGGGTCTTCACAACACATTGGAAGTTTATTAAGCATACAGTAGCAGCAGCTCACTGCATCTCTGACAGAAGTACATTCAAACAAGACAACAAGCTAATCAGTTAAGATGAAACACACCAGCATTTTCTCATCGTGGAAATTCCTTCCACTCCCTTCTGATTTCCTGACTGGTTTAAGTCCCTTACTTAATGTTAATTTTAATCACATTTTCCTAGAGCACATAAAAAAAAAAATATGCAGTTCATCATCTTTATAGAGGACATTTGGAATAGAAAATGTTCACTGTTGTGTGTATGCAAGAACATATAAAATGTTGACCAGCTACAGGTTTCAAAGGTTTCTCGCCACTGCCCCAGTTCAAGTTCTACTCCTGATGTAGTTAGTACAGTTTCTTCTTTATGTTTCCTTATTTTTCTTTACTCTTTGTTAGAGACTCTCCTCCAGAATATTGCCAACGTTGGCCTTATGAAGGTTTTGCAACGTCTCCGTTTCTCTTGAACAAAAGAAATTCTTCCCCTTTGGTGTCGTGTAAGTAGTCATTTGATGGTTAGTTTGTGCATTGGTAACTGGTTTTCAGTGCTCATCATTGCTTCACTAGATAGTTATTGATATATGGCTTATAGAAACAAACAAAAAAAGCCCTTCAGAAAATTGAAAAAGGGACACAATCTTGTTTTTCCTTTTTCTTAAAACAAATACAAATATTTTAAAATAACTATTGAAAACACCTTTATATAGGATTAGACTTCATTTTTAGATAATACTGTGGAAGAAAGAAAACACTGAAAATTCTTGTGTTTAAATTTGACATCTAATTTTCACCTTTAGAAAACTGCTTTTTTTAAAGAAAAAAAATTGGTAAAGTTTTTGCACAACTTCAGTATGAACTTGCAGTTTTTGACTAATTGGTTACTATTTTTACATAATTTCCTCTTCTTTGTTTGATTTTTCTTGTCTGGGAAGCAAAGTCTTAAAAAAAAAAAAAAAAAAAACAAAAAAGTTGTACGTCTGGGTTTTGCCTCAGCAAGAAGCTGAAATGCTGCAGGAGTCTGCATCTGAAGCCAGGGCCTGGAATAGTTTCCACTTACTGGACAGCAATAACATCACTATCCCCCAAAGGTTCAGTACATAGGGAATGGCATTTTCTTGGGAGAAAATAGTTTTATAAATTCTAATACTGAAAGGAAATTATTTAGAAAAAGTGTTTTGTTTTGATTTTTCCTAGTGTTATTTTACCAAAAGAAGAAAGTATTGACATATTGTGCTGACATGTGAAACTTTGGTTTGTTTCAGGTCTGTTCTTCTGGAGTGGACTCAACACATAAAAGCCTAAATATTGTGCTGAGCTGTGAATAAGAATAGAGACATATCATATGTTTTGGTCAGTTTTCAGTTTTATAGGTCATAAACACAGTAAATAAGTGTGTATGTGTCATTGTTTGCAGGGGGTTACATTGCAATGGAAAAGACAGTCATTGTCTGTAATTATTTTGAGGGGTGTGGCAAAATGGAAAATATAACTTAGAATTTTTAAAAAATCTGTTTATAATGATTATAGGATTTCTGATATGAGTGCTTTAGAAAGATAAATCCACACATTTAAATACTGTCTGCTTTTATACTGCTTATGGCATCTGAAGAAACTAATGAAAATTGCCATGACACCTTTCTGTGTAATTCTAAATGGTTTTGACGGTCCTAACAATTCTACTATAGTTTAGCAGGTTTTCTGTTTTTAACAGTACAAGCACGTGTTCTATTCCTTGCTTTATTTGATTCCTATTTATTGAGACAGTCCTACTCTTTTACTTAACACAAAACTAATTTTCAGTCCATGTTTTTTTGTCTTTTCCAGATATTAAAAAATATATATATTTTATGTCTTGCACATTTATAGCAACTCAGATTTCAGTTTCAGTTTAATTAATTCATCCTTATAATGAGTAGGATTGTATTGAGAACAGTTCCTCCCATCCTGCTGCATCCTTCTGAGTACAGAGCAACTAGAGGGAACCAGCAGAATTGGTTCTATCAAACTGAAGAAAGTCTGTAGGCACTGCAAGAAAGGCAACTGTCAGTATCTGTCCTTATTGCTTCCAATGTCTGGAAATACCAGGGGAAAGACTTACATTCCCAGTGAAATACACACTGTCTACTCATCTTTGTGAAACAAGTAAATCTTCCAAGGAAGGTGTGTTATGCATTTTCAAAATTGTGGTTGTAAAGATTTCTTTAAAGGTAACGGTTTCTTTCAAATGCTAAGTAAATTCTTCGGATGTATTTTTGAGCAAGTCAGGATTAAATAGCAGGATGATGCATTTCAAATTCCTACTGAGAAGTTCAGTGGAAAATGCCAGTGAAGATTTAGACTGATTTCTGAAATCATTCCCCACTGACAATGAGCAGGGAGCTGTCTTTGACAACTCTTTTCATAGGCAAATGCATCTGAATGAAAATCAAATGACAAGAAATTAAATGTGTTTTCTGTGGTTTTTTAGATTATTTTTTTGTGTGTAAAGATGAAGAAGCGGTGAAGTTACTTCTTTTTGTTAGACTCTTTCTACGAAATGTGAGAATGATGCAGTTGAGAATTAGGATGATGGAAAAACAGCACACAAACAGCATAACTGGGCTATTTTTCATGAACGTAGAGATCTAGAAGTTAACAAACTTAAGAAGTAATTGATTTTCTGGTTTTCTCAATAGCAGAAAATAAGTCAGACAAATCCCAAGCTGCTTCTTTTTTTTTGTTTTGGTTTGGTTTTGTTTGTTTGTTTGTGGGTTTTTTGTTTGTTTGTTTGTTTGTGGGGGTTTTTTTGTTACAGTAAAGGAAAGTTCCCCTCACATTTTTTGTATCGAGTCAAGAGGTTTTTGGTAGAGATCCTGCTCCTAGAAGGAGCAGGACATATTGATTGTATACTTATACTGATTATTACTTTTCAGCTCCACACCTCATATGTGAGTTCTCAGGAAGGAAACCAGGCAATCGAGAAAAAAATATTCCTCTCATTTCTCTGTCTTTTAGAGATGCCTAGTAAAGGAAATAAATTTAATTATAACAGTAATTGTCTTTCATTTTTCGCTATACTTTTCTCAAGTGTTTTATAACAGAAGGATACATAAAGCTTGCTGGTAGCTGAGGCTCCCAACATCCCAGAGCAGGGGAGTGCCGAAGCAAGAGTTACAATCTGGGCCCTTATGGACGTGTTTGGTGTTTTGCACATGAGTCTACGTGATGACAAGCCCAGGCTCTCTTTCACTAGTTTCAGTTCTGTCTTTTGTTCTCTAGAATTCGTAGAGCAGATTTCTTACGTACTTTTTAAAGCTTCTTTGTCTAGTTGTTTGTTTGCTTTAATAGAGCTTCAGTTTTCAAATGGCACTTCTTGTGCTTTTTCAGGTGTTAATGGTGAGCCAGGTGCTTCACCCTGTCTTTACATGTAATACATGAGAGGTAAAAGAAAAAATAAAGTGGTACTAAGAAGGCTTAGTAGTTTCCAGCTTATCACAGTTATTTGTAATTTATCAGGAACTGAGGAAGATTCATAAAAACCTTGTTTAATACTGTCAGTATAAACAGGATGTTAAAGGAAACAGGAGTGAATTTGCTTGTTATACTCTAAGTCCAAACAAGCAAATCACACAAAAACACCATGAGAACTTGAGCAAGGAGTGCTGATAAGTATTTACACTAAATCTCTCAGGAATGAGCCTTAATCTTGGCACTCTCAGGGAGGTAAACAGAAAAGTAGCCAGGTTTTGCATACCAGTCTGGAAGAGCTCCAGGTCTTGGAGTTTTTATCCACGTGAAAGTTTCTCAAACAGTTGCTGCCACTTCCTTTCTCACAGGTAATGACTCATCTGCTTACAAGGCTGCTACTCAGCCCTGAGTTTTGGGTTCCCCTCACAGCCTGTGTTGTTTTTCTAAGAACTTAGGCAATTGCTTAAATCATCTCCATCTAGAGGAGTCTACTATTCTATATAAATGCATTTCAGTCATGCCTTACTCCTTCCATTTTGCAATGCAAATCAATTTTTGCCTCAATTTTTTTCAACAGGTATCTAATTAGGGCTGAAATATTGACCCTCTCTTTCCCTGCCCTTCTAGGGATTCAAGAGTAAAATATGAACATTTAATTTTAATAGAATAAAAGTGTTTCTGTGTTCCTTTATGTTAATTGCATGCACAGAAGTTTTATTCTCAAAGCTGAATATTCACATTATTTTTTTGTTTCCTTTATTAAATCTATAAAGCAGATGATGCAGCTCTTTTAAACAGTGAAAGCAGATAATGGGTTGGTTAAATATAGAAAGATATATTAATGCATGTCTTAATAGAGAAATGTGTATCTAGAGACAGAATTATTTTTTTAATATTCCTTTATTTTTTAAAACACTTTCATATAGTAAGAAGTGGGTCTGCTCTGTGATTAAACCCTTGGCATCAAACAGATTTAAATACAGATTATCTTTTTTTCCTATCCTGTTTTAATGAACCATACTTCATCTTCCCCAATGGGTCTGCAAAACGCCTTACAACCAGTTTTGATTAGCTGCTTATTAAAATGTATGTATCCTTCTGAATAATTTTTTTAAATTTATGTATGGTTTAGGACTATTTTCTGTGACACATCTCACCAACCTAAAAGTACAAAACGCAACTCTCAAATATCACTCAATCACTACAAAACATATGGATGATCTAATGTCCAATCTTAAGTGTCTTTAATTTGTAGTTAAAAAAAGTAGGTCTGCATTTTTTCTTTTTACTGCTGTAATACAGCACTTGGCTATTTAGTATGCTATCTGTTCAGCCTGGATGAAATTAAAAATGACTCAAATTACTTCTTTGGGGAAGTCAAGAAGTCAAGTTATTTTTTAATGTTATTTTTTCTTCACTGTATTTTGTACTCCTATTTTTGTGAGCTAAGCAGATAGACTCTAATAATGCCTATACATATGAAAAAAGCAGAATAAAAAGTATTTTAAAATGTGTGATTTGCAGAGCAGCTCCCCACGTTGTGTTTAACAGGTACCTTCCACTGTGAGCAGACGGTTCCAGCCAGGGCTGATGCACAGACTATACAGGAGGAAATAAACCTCATTGTGGTCTGAAAGTGTGTGGTACCAGAGGACACTCCTGGATCCCTAATTCGCTGTATGAAACACTGTGTGATGTGACCTGGGTGCCTTGACCCCCTGCCCCGAGCCCACGGAGTGGAGCTTTGCCCCTACTAGGGTGTGTGCTGCCAGGAGGGAACCTCAACATAGCAAAAAAGGAAAGAATCTGACTTGAATTCTGTTTCTGTGAATATGAAAAGTCAGTTACAGTTTTCTGATACAAATGCTGCTTTTGCTTTATGCCTAACAAAGAAAAGACTTTGGCCTTCCCAAGTCTTACCTTAAAAGATGTACATACATCTATATATATCCAAGTATATATATATATTTCTAAGTAGGTTATACATAGATACATGTATAAGATGAAGATACGATTGGAGTTTTATAAGTTATGGTTTTCACAGCTCCCTAGGGAATTTTTTTTTTCTTCTTTTTTTTTGGGGGGGGGTGGGTGTAGGGTGGGAAGGAATTTAGATAAACATTTTTCAGGTCGGCTTAAAATAAAATCAAGCATGCCGTATGTCTTGAAATATTGCAAAGACAGATAATATCTAGAACTCTTCCTTGTATAACTCGCTGGGTCCTAGAGTTTTTGGTCATATGTTTAACTGGCAGTGGCATCTGGTATTATAGATATATACTATAGAGTTTTTACATATTTTTAGAACTTTTGAGGTGGTTGACACACTTTATCAGTGAACGAGGTATTTTCATGGATTCAGTTTGTGTTGCAGTATATTTGGTTACTGTTTAAGACTTACATAAAAGAAATCTGGGTTTTACTCCGCATGTTTCCCTGTAACCTGGGCATGAACTTTCCATTATGGTTGCCATGCATACCCGTTTTCTTGATGCATAAGCATATGCCAATTAGAGACTCTTTATCAAGAACATCCTGTTAATCTTCCTCATTTAATGGGATTTTTTGATCCTTTTCTTGGTAATCTGGCATGAAGAGGGAACAGATTTATCAGAGCAGCTCCCTGGTAAATTAAGCTCTTAGACATTTAATGATTTGTGAACTGACAGAACTTCTTGACAAACTTTGTCCCTTCTAAGTCGTATTTCACTTACAAAGTATGTGCAAAACTGCTTCCTGTCACCTGTCAGTGTCTGAATATTTGCTTTGTTCCAGGTTACGAGCTTTCATCTAGTGAATTTGAAAAAAAGCAATTGATACAACTCCTTCAAGTCCAAACTATTAATAAGGTGAAGCAATTGTTTCACCCGATTTCAGCTGCAAATAATGATAGCACCATGCCTTCGGTGAGATCCACATGAATGGGACCTCTGAGCTACAAGGAACACCCACAAAATCAGCAGGGTTACATTCAGAGTTCTACTTCGTATACTGCATTTTAATATTAGCCCTATTTTTGATTCTGTTATATGTAAAAACACCCAGTATATTTCTGAGTAAAATACAAACACAACCAAGTCTTATATTTTGAAACACTGCATGCCACACATCAACCTACAGCAAACTAATTGCTCAGAAATACAATTTTGAAAAATAGGCCTTCTTTGGAAATTTAAACATATCCTTCCTTGACTAATAAGGCACAGGCAAGATGGTAGGCAATGTTAATGATTTTCCTGAAAGCAGTAGGATAGGGTAGAGGAACAGACTCAAAAGTTTCTCTAAATGAACTATGTGGGAACTGATTTTGAAATAAAATTTATTGGATCTATACAAGCTGTTACTCCATTGGGAATCTGCAGAGCATTTCATTAGAAATGAAAGGTTATAGGCATGCCAGCGTTCTCACAATTGACCTTTTACTAGATGACTTTCTAAAGTCGTGTTGAATGCCTCTAAGGATGCAAATGTATTTTCTTCAAAAGGCAGCAACTCTGAACCTTGCATGAAAGCAGCCTAATTGAGAGCATTACAGGATTGTTGAGTTCAATCTACTGTATTGAAGAACTCTATACGTGTTTCTTTGTAAAAAGTAGTTTACCTTTTCTAATTCTGATACAGCTTTTTCATCCTCAGCTTTGCCCTTTACATCAATACTGTTCCTCTTTCTTTCTTTAACTTCTCAGCGTGGGTTAAGGGAACCGAAGCTGAGAAAGCAAGAGAAGTTTTCATAAAACATCTGCTTCTGGTATCGATTGCTGGTTGGTGTTATAGATGATGGGTGGGTGAAAGACTCCAGCTGGTCTCTTGTTCCTGAGGCAGGAGGAATTAAGAATAAAAGGTTTCTGCAAAGTTGCTATCTGACCATATATTGGCACCCCAGGATTTGCTAATGCTTTCCAAGAACCGCGCCTTATTTTTTAGGTAAGCATTGAAAGTGTTTAATGAGCAACGGTGTCATTTCCTCTTCAAGGGCTGAGAGAAGATAGAAAGGATTTTATGCTTTTTCCATTGATACTGACACTTTAGAGGTACTGGGAGGGAAAATGAGGGGAAAAAAAAAAAAAGATAAAAGTTCTAATCTTCGTCTCTTGGCTGAAACTGTTTCACTTAAAGAGAACAAAGGTTAAATATTTATTGTGCGATAAAAAGAATAACTTTGTAGCTTTACAGCGCTGAGGAAACAAATCTTCACAGCTCCCAGCTAAAGGTTTTCATTACCGAACTGCTAATACCACATAGATGGACCTCCCATGATCTCGGAGTTTTGAGTATATTCATAAAGGGCAGGAATTTCTGTATGAAATGAAGCATCAACGTGATTTTTACTTCAGGCTTGAGAGAATTTTAAAAATGAGATTAAATCAAATACAAAAAAAATTCAAACCTATTAAAAATTTTTGTCCAATAATAAAAATCTTCTTTTATTCATTTACCTCTATGTACTTTTACAGAGTTTTTGCAAGTTTTTTTTAAACATAGGCTTACTTTATGAATAACCTCATTTTGTCTTCAAAATGGATACACGTCTGTTAGACCCCGGCAATGGCGCATTCTTGGTGTCACAGCAAGGGTACTAACTCAACATTTGGAAACATAACATGTCTTTTCTATGAAGATATTACAAAAAAGCAAATAGGTAAATCAATATCTATTCTTTATTTTATAATTGAAGAATATTGAATGTATCATAAAATGTCTATACTCATTTAGATTTGTTTTGAACAATGCTTATTATGAAATGTTCTACGGTATTAATTACAATAAAACATTATGAACTTCCTGGACAGAAAACAGTCTAATTGGCAGAACTCCGATTAACTTAAATTATGGCTAACACTGTATTAGTCTTAGATAAATATTTTTTTTTAATAATTAGTACTTGGCTTTTGAAAAACTGTATTAGGAACCAATTCAGGTTTGTGTCACATTACACTTGCAATCTGGGCTCAAACATGTCACTTATTTCTTAAAAATGTCTCTAAAATAAGAATTTTTTCTCATCTTGAACTTAGGTCTTTGCTGCTTTTTGTTATGATTTTATTATAAGAACTGGTGTGGGGATAAACAGCCAAAGTGTGATATTTGCTGTAGACGATCTCAGGGAATATTTTTAAAATGAATTTCGTGAATCTCTGATATACCATTAGTTTTACAATTTTGGAACACATTGGATATCTAGGAATGATAACAGTTTTTATTCAAGTGTGATACCTAAATTAGTCAGTAGTCCATGGCTGTTTAAAAATTAATTTCCCAAGATTGTGGAAAACTTTGTCCATGTAACGACAACAGTTTGCCAAGACCTAACTGGGAACGCATGACGAGTTCTTTCAAAACACCTAAATCTTGTGTTTGTTTATGATCTGATATGCTGAGTTCAATGACTACTGTGTTGACTCTTTTTTTTTTTTAAATTTAGTAAATTACATAGTTATTCAACATGATTTAGTTTAATATCGATATGCTTTTTGGATGGTATGTTTCATTCAATGCATGATGTATTTGATGCAGCAGGTACAGTGATTTTGATTCAATATATTAAGTATCTGATTAGATAGGTTATGTATCTGGTTCAGAATATGGCTGATTTAATAGACTATGCTTTTATTTCTGTGTAAGCTGCAGTAAATTCTCCATTTATTTAATTCAGTATATGATATATTGGCAATATATGTAGTTGTAGTTAATACATTTATGGGAGTATGTAATTCATCTGCAATATTCCTGAATTTTGAATAAGCTGTATTTCATATATACATTCAGACACTAGAAGGCAACTTTAAACTCATGTTACCAAGAGTATTGAGCAAGCTCATTTGTGGCAAATATTACTGGATACAGATCACAGTTTATAAATGTTTCTGTTTGTGAAGCATCTTGAATTCCAAATGGCCTTCACAGAACCTCAGCTACATGTTCCAAAATTATTGTCTATGTAAAAATAATCCATTAGAGACACTTGACAGCAATACCGTAACCTTGTTGGAGACATACTTGCAGCACTTCTTTTATAACCCTAAGAAAATATAGTACAGGCAATAAGCCAAATAAAACTCAGAAGATCCAGCCATTCTGCTGTCTGAATTCTGAAATAGTGTGACACAAGACAGTATCTTCATGCGGTTTATAAGATAAGGCCTAAATTAAGATTTTATATACAGTGTTCTGGATCAAATGTTTAACAGAAGAGCCGACTAAAAATAGCTAAGACAATTTTGTTAAGAATTCAGTCCTTAAATTATGGAATGAGGAAGGAAAAAGATTATGTGAAACCTGATGAGAGAGTAAGACAAAAATACAATATTTGGTGCTGAATTTGCCTCTTCTCATAGCTTCCATCCTGTGTATTTGTCAGGGCAGTTTCTAGAACACTTTTCTTAATTGCTTGACCACTTACATGAGTTTCTACAAGTATTTATAATTTGGTGTTTAAACAGCCAGACAGATTGAGAAAAATAGTAGTAGAACTTTCCCAAAAAGAAGAAATTGTAATCACTTTCATAATAATATTCAATCAGATGCGAACGTGGAAAACTACGTAGATCAGTGTTATATTTGCTCAATGAAATATAAAAAAATCCTAAAAACAATGGAAAAAATCATTGCAGTTGCTCAAAACCAGAATTCCATATTTCTTTTTTATTTCCTCAAATACTGAATTATTTACACTTGTCAAAATAAATATTTTGTAGTTTACTGTCTTTTACTGTGTAGAAGCAAAAAAGCACTTCTAGTCTCTCAGGTTGTTTGTATCTTAGGAAGAAATATTTTATCTGTTAAAGATTTGATCTGCTTTCTCTCCTGAAAAAATTAAGTCCCCTTCTGTTACTTGCTGTGCATTGCACTATATGCTTTTTTAACGTAACTTCCAAAAGTAGAAAATGCAATTCTGCCTTTCAAGATGTAAAAGGTAACTACACCACAATTTGGTTGGTAGGGTCCTGAAGCAGATTTAGTGTGTCAAGTACATAAATGTATCTCCATTTGCATTTCATGCCAAGCTAGAAAAAAAAAAACCAGATAACTAACTGTTGGTGGTGTTTTCAAGTACAGTATAAAATTAACCCTACTTCACACTTAGTTGATGCATTCTAAACAGAACAGTGACAGATGAACACTACTTTCCATTACTTTGTAATTATACAACAGAGTGTGATAAAATACTTAAATGCTTGTAATGAAGAAAAGTGTAAAACAGTTTAGATATTGGGCAGCTGGTAGTGAAGAGGTTTAATAATAACTGATGCTTAAAAAAAAAAAAAGTGGAAGTGGATGTAGATGGAAACAGGAGAGAAAACAAAATATACTTCCTGGAAATTAATGGTAAGAAGTCCAGAATCTCCCTTCACTTCATCCAGAGTAGTTGGACTGTTGCAAGAAAATGTTTCATTTTATCTTTCTCATCTAAAATTAACAAAATTTCACTTCAATTGAACTTTAATTTAAAAGATTCTTCTTGCTTGGCCCATATTTGTGTGTATGTGCACACCACTTATCTGTGGGACAAGTGGACAGAGGTATTGATTCATTACCTGTCTGAATCTTACCATGCTGCCTTTCACATTACGTACAATGTTTTATCACCATCCTAATTCACAGTGCACTTCTCCCACACATGCCTGTATGTAGCTGAAGAAGGGGTGCCAGAGATTTTCAATTATAATGAAATGTTTATATCATCCTACTCTGTTCCATGTGTTTCTGTAGAATAGGATGTGGAAAATGCAGGAAATGTACCTTTAGCTGAGTGCTTTAGGTAACATTAATTTTTTGAATCAGCCTCGAGGGAGCCATGACTGCTGATGCAATTTAACCAAACATTAGGACTAAAGTTAGGTCTACTGTAAAAAATTGCCAGTATGGATCTGTCTGTCAGGGATCTCATGAGTTCTCTCCACCCAAGGCAGGGCTGCTGGCAAAAATTAAATTCAGAGGCTGTTAAAGAAGACAACTAAAGAACACAGATTCACTTTCTCCAGTAAAGCTGTACATCCTGTAGGAGAGCTAGAATACCTCTTCATAAAATAATAATTCTGCTGATAGATGCTAGCTCCACAGGAAAAGTAGCAGTTTTCTCACTTAGTGGTTGACATCCAAAAGCTGCTGTCAAATACTAAGAAACATGTTGACTCTTAGAGTCAACAGGCAGAAATGGGCACCGTCAGGTAATACTTCTAGGTATGTTTCAGGGATATTTGGGATGATTAGCTCACTATTAATCCTTTAGCCTTACATGAGAAGAAATTCATCTTAGCAACATTTTGCTAATAATGTATTTCAGAATTATAATATTGATTATTAGTTGCAGCTGTAGACATGGCCTAACTTGAATCAAAAGCACAATTGCATTTTTACTGTCATACATCATCCCAATATAATCAATTATGTACTTTGAGGATTTTGTTATGAAGATAGATCCTAAGAATTCTTGCAAACACCTCATCTGTAAGTCAGTTTATTGTAGAATAGATTTGCACAGGATTCTGTTTTTGCAAGTAAAACTGATTTGTGTTTCATTCTGAGTTGCATTGTAGAAGTACTCTGCCTACATTGTTCATTGCTAGAGATTTGAGTAAGATGATACCTTACGACTAAGGAGATTCTGTTGGACACTGAATGAAAAAACAATAACTATTTTACTATTCATATCATGATCAGATAGCAGTTCTTTCCTTATCTGATTTAAAATTAAGTAAGATGCATTTTGAAGATAAGCAAAAATCAGATGTCATGTAATATTTATTTGAAGATATCAAGTTTTAAATATACCTTAGTGATTTTTCATGACAGATAATTTGAGAACTCCAAGCTTCTGATAACTTAATTAACAGAAATATCTGAATTTTAATTCAGTTTAAATAATGTATTTGCTGAACTAAAATGTACTTGCAGTTGTTTCTGTTTAATATCTTGACATCTAATATGAAGCCTATTTGAACTCAATCAAAAATCCCAGAAGCTGCTCTCTTGTTAGCCTGTTGGTTCACTTACATTTTTCAACAGCTACCCTGAAAGTTCACACAAAAAAACATAGTACAAGAAATCCATGCTACCTCTTGAAGATTTAGAGAAGTCTAAAGTGGATTCTACATGCCTATTCAAATTCTACATACCTATTCAAATAAATGGTAAATTAGTATCTTTCAAAGCATTAGCATAGTGTGCTTAAAATGATAATCAACTTAATTCAGAGTTCTGTCAACCGGTTTTATTTTATGAGTCTGGTAAATTAAGCAGGCATATTTTGTTAGTATTTTTTCAAAGTTACAAGTTGCTATATTTCAACAACGGTGTAGAATGCAGATTTTAGTTATTACTTGCCATTAGTAATGACAGTGCTCAATGTTTAGCCTCTCAAGGCTGTGATCCTTTCTGACTTTGTAGAGCTATGGATATAATGTTATTGAAAATCCAAGTGCTTACGTAGATGACTGCAATTAATGTTAAAGGGAACTGGAGATTTATATGTGCCACTGCCATTATCACTAATGGAAATTTCACATGTAAATTGCCATGCATGGAAATAATATGCTTCTTAGTACGCTTTATCTGAAAGTCATCTGTGCAAGCAGTCAATTTAAATCATAAATTCAGTCCTCTTACACCGTGGCAAATATTTCTTTTTAAAAAAATCAGGTTATCAATTTTAATGTTAAGAATTGTCTTTATATTATTTAAATTATTTAAAATTAAGGGCTGGCGTATGCCTGACTGTGACACGCAGCTTCCATTGATTTCCTGAGAACACAGGCAAATGCAACTTTAAACACAACATTGAGAACTCACAACTCTACCACAGCTTTTTTGGTGTACTTGCTCACAGCAGGCTGGTTTCCATTGAGTGGCAGGCATCAAGATCGGCTGAGTTTCAAAAGCTGATCAACGACTCCTTGGCACCAAAATGAGCTCTTGAAGTGATGTATGGCTGGGGCATCTCTGAAAGACCTTCTTGAGAAAAAAATCACACCAATCGCTTGATGATATGATGTAGTAAGATCTTACCAAGGGACATTATTCTCTTTCCTCTGGAAGTAATATAGACAATGAAAGGTAAAGAAATCAGGCTGTAATGTGCAATGCTCTCTAATGCCTGGGAAAATTGCAAATGTACTGTCATCTGCAAAGAATGCACAATCCCAGGATGACAGGGGTAAAAGTTGGATCACCCACCTCTCACTATTTCTAATACAGAAATGTAAGTCAACTGATGTAGGCTACTGCTTTGTCACAGTCGTTTTGACAAGATAAAAAAGATGTTAGCGTGTGTGCACAGTGCAAAAGGTTGTCTGAGATACAGATGTTGTGGTTTGGCAGTGTAAAACAATAGTGAAATAGTTCAAGAAATCAAATCCAAGTCTGACAAATTGCATTGCAGGGACAGCTAAAGTGATCAAAAAGCAAACTAAGCCAACAGAGCTGTCTGAAGTTACTTGCATTGCTAAACTTAAGACTGAACTTAACATGGCTATCAAAAGTAGTAGAGACATAGCTACTGAGAAGAAAGAGATAGGACAATGAACTTGGAGCCAGATGCCTGAAAAGTCTAAAAAGGAAGAATACAGCATTAATGGACAGCCTTGGTTTGCTGTCCTCCTCCCAGAATCTTTCCAATAGTTTATGCAATGCTGGCTAATCATGAGAAACAGTCCTTGGAGCCCTGACAGGAGCTCAGTTTCCTGCAGAGTAAATACCCTACTGACTGTCATATATTTCTGCCTTTTTGCTTCCTTTCTGCAAAGTGAGAACACTTCACTGAGGAAGTGCATAGCCCAAGTCAGTGCAATGGTGTGTGAGCTGGAACAGGCTAAGCTTGATAACCAATATTGTTTTGGGGTTATTGTATTTTAAAATGATGATATTTAATGCTATTGTTTGATCAGTTCCCTCTGTCTCAAAGGTAGAAATCGAAGTCAAGAAGCAAAGTTTTGCCATGAGTCTCAAATGTTTTTACAACTTGTAGTAGAATGCAGTGCAGAGATAATTGTACTAGAGCTGAAGGGACCATGCCAAGTAGTATTCTGCATTTGGAGTAATTAGCTCAGATATGTGAGGCTTCTGGCTAATATCGAGCATCAGAAAACAATTTCTACTGGATAAAATTCACGTAATAATACATATTCTTATGATGAAAAATTTGTGGAAGTATTTTATACATTTTTATAATGTTGACATTTATGTTTTTATTATTATTATTATTATTATTATTTTATTAGAGTTCTTCATGGAAATCCAAGATTCTAGATAATTTTGTAGGTTTTTTTATTTAAGCATAAAGACTAAACAGCAAAGATCTATTTTTGTTCTAGTCTTGATTCTGGACTTCATATATAATATACACATATAGAAAAGCCATTTAGTACTCCATTAATTTACGGGGTCCATGTAACAACTTGTTTAAATTTTAGTGGTATTACCTCTGCAGAACTGACTATGCACTTAAGTTATACCATGAGAAAGGAGCACACAGTTAATTTTTTCTACATTTGTACATTGTTCTTGTGCAATTCTGTCTTCTCCCCACTTCCCTCTCTGGAGTTAATCTTGCTTCCAGTTCCCTCTTGCACTTTCACTGCAGTACAGTTTCTGAAACCATGAATCAGCTTCTTTCAAGTGTATTTAAATAGCCTTACAATTCTGTACAACTATGTGGTTACTTTCATAGTTTTCGTTTCTTCTTCTCTGTCACAGATAAGCATTTTAAAGATTTTGTTTGGACCAAGATTATTATTTTACATTTGACTGCTTTTAGTGCATCATTTCTCTTATGTTCCTGCAATAGTGAGATCTGTGATTCGCAGGGGTTTTTTCTTGTTGTTTTGTTGGGATTTTAATAGGCTACGGTTTCCTTCATTTTCTTTATATAGCAGCACACATCACTTTAAAATGTAAACCATTATGAGAGTCTAAGCTAAATGATCATTTAATTTCCAAGGCTAAAAAGGAGCGATATCAGGATATGAAGGACTTAGTATTAAATAACACATTTTCAGTGTTTCAGTGTATAGTGTAAACAAAACCTGATGCATTTTCATGTGCTAAACTGCTCTAGGTAAAAAGTAACAGAGTAGGATTTACTTAATCTATTAAACAAGTTTATGAAGACATTATCTTTTATCTGCGCTGGGTGTGTTACCCAATGAGCTCAAACCAGACCTCCTCAGTTTAAATAATTCCGTAACAAAGGTTTAGACATAACCATATCCTTTTGCTTTCTGCTTTTGATGATATTGGATCAAGTTATTACATTTCCTAATAATATAAAAATAACGTTTGCTTGATTTACATGATACAAAATTCTCTGTTTAACTTTGTTTTCCCTGATAAGAATTTCAATTGCTTTTTGATATTATATTGCATATAACTCTTATATTGGCATTGATTTTTGACATATCTCATATTTAGGTAAGGCCATACTCTTAGTAAAGTTACTTTAAAGTGAAAAATGCCATTGCAATTTCACTGTTTGTTAACTACTCCCAAGTCTTAACGTCATGAAGGGCTTCTACTTTACATCTACAGCAAATTATTTGAAAGGTGCTTTTTATTCCTCTTCTTTTTTCCTAATCAGTTTTTCTGTCTTTCTATTTAACAAAAGAAGAATGAAGAAATTACAGCTTTCTATGCAAATTTATTTTAGCCTAGTGAAACAGTTTAGTTAGGCAAAGGGTATCTTCAAAGGTAGTTATAATCAGCTGATAATTTCAGCTTTTTCATTTATTCCAAGTGTTGCATATAGGATCTTCCTGGATGCTTTATGATAAAGCTTTGGGATTTTAGAGACAATTATACTAAATTACTACTTAAAAGTTATACATGTTAGTTTGTAAGTCTAACTTTTCTTTTAGTCTCATGTATTGAAGGTACAATGAAAGAACACAAACCTGGTATGATGATGAAAGCAAGAAATAAGGAATCATAAAATGCCAAGAATTGCACTTTTAAATCTCTCCTGTCATCAAAATCTGAGAGATTAACTCAAAAAGTAACTTTAACTCAATTTTCTTCTCAGCAAAAAGATCTGTATAATAGGTTTTGAGTTTGTTTTACACTGTTCTGAATCCCTCTTCATGTCAATTGTATCAAAGGTTATGTTGAAAATGAAAGAATTTAATTTATGTTTTGGCAGGGAGAGGGGACAGAAAGATCTGCTTTAGTGTGTCCTGTGCTTTTCCATAGCAAAATACATTTATTTTAACAACAAAACTTGTCTTTCAAGTGTAGGAGAAGATAGGCGGCTGAAAACAACAAAAACCTTTCAATAAGGGAAGCCATTTAGAATTTTGGGGACTCAAAGTATTTCTTGCCCAATGGACTTAGCTTTTATTGAGGACAGTCATAAATAACTTTAAAATATTCCAGTGTGATAGGATTGAACTGCAGATTATGTCATTATGGAATTATAGTTCCCTTGCTTAATGATTTTACAAAATTGCCTGGCAATCCAACAAAGAAAAGGAGCACAACGTGGTGAATGCAGGCTAATTAAACCAATAATTGCTTCTTGTTGTGTTCCCAGATAATGTGCCCCTGATAATTTTAAACGAAGTCTTGAAGCTGACTTCTTGGATGAAATGCTGTGCTAGTTAAAGCTTCACTAACTCAGTGTGCTTAGAAACTGGCCTACTTCTCAAGGTCCCTTGCATTGCTTAGGCAAATATTGCCATGATATGCAAAGAGTACAGGAATAGCTTTCCTGTATGTCAGGTAATGGGCCCCTGTATTTCCGTGTTTTCCCTCTTTGCAATATTGTGACTAGATGGTCTGATTTCCCTGAACAATTCTGAAATTAGAGGCTGTAAATTAAGTCTTTCATGTTCAAAGTTCTGCTTCCTTTTTTATTTTTTTTTAAGACTTAGGAAAAGATGCAAACTTCTACATATCTCAGGAATACTAGTATAAATCTAGAGCAACTCTGTTGAGATTTATGAGGATTTTTTTGAGTTAAATCTATGTCAAATGCAAGTATGTGACTGTTGACTGGTAGCTATGTTTAGAACTTGGGAAATGTTTCATGAAGTCTCCAAGAATTGCAAGGTGATCTTCAATAAGATATGAGGTATAATTGGAAACTTTTAATGTTTAATTTGGAGGAAGAGTCTTTATTTAGAGGAAGGGTCTTTATCAGTTAATCAGGTGAAACGACTTCTTCAGATGAATTTGAAGTATAAACTCTGCTACAGATATATATGCTTATCATGCTGTCTCACCTCTGCAAATAAATACATATATTTTGTATTTATTAAGCAATGTGTATTTTAGGTCACATATAGTCTGACAGAAAACCTGTTTTGATATGACTAACAATTTTATGAAACTGTAGGACTATCTGCCATTATATGATCTTGGGTAAATATGTTTCTTTTCTCCATTGGTGCTTAAGGATTTTTACTGAAATATTGGACTGTAGTCTGATAAGTTTCCAGATTTTTTTCTTTTCTGAATTATCTTTGCATTGTCTGAATAGAATGACATAAATGAAAAAACAGGTAGGTTCTCAAAAGGGTTGCTGAACCATTATCATCAGGTCCTTCAAAGTGAGACAAAATTTATGTTAGTGTTTTAGGAGCTGTGAATGTATTCTGTCTCAGTATAAGAGGAAGGTATGATGTATTAGACTAGTCTGAGAAGTGTAATTCATATTTTTGGAGGTGTGATTGCATTTTAAGTATCCAAAAATATTTCTTTAGGAAGCTAGAAATACAAAATAAAAACATAGATTTAATTTTCAAAGTTTATTTTCTAGTTCTGAGAAGCTATTTTAAATCACAGCTTCTGGAATTATGAATAGAGACAGATTTGTCAGTCATTCCCGGTACCTACCATATAGTTGAATGCATATATGATGTGTCCTCTGCAATCTGATGCAATATCTTAAAACCAAAAAATAGAGTCTGTTAGATCACAAGATCTACAATTCCCACTGGTATTCACAAAGTAGTAGAAGTGAAACCTGGCAGCAGAACTTGCCAGTAGTCACTTTTCTATTAATTTTTACAATACATGTTCATGACTGAAATCTGTAACTACACTGCTCAGAAAATGCCTCCCAGAATTTGTAGTCTTGTAAATTGGTAAGCATACACTTAGGAATTGTGAAACTGCATTTTTTGTTGGCTTTTTAATGAGACATAGGTCCAATATATCTTAGTTGGCAGCAACTGGGCAATGAACGGCAATATTGCTAGTGAAGGTTTTATTTCTATTTGCTCTGTGTCTTGTTAAGCTTTACTGATATAAAACCATCTGTTTAAAAAGCTGTAAAAAATAGACTGCCAACACACATAAAAGCTCAGCACAACAAAATAGTCTTAATATCTACTGGCAACGCAATGTAAAAATGGCTGAGGATGGTGGAATGGATGGAGAGGAAGACAAAATTATGTAGTGACAAACCTTAATTTCCAAGTAAACAGCTGAGCTATTTATTATTGATCGTAATAGTTTCCTTTCCCTTGTCAATATCTTGAGTTGTCTTTAAATAGTTTTAAATATTACATACAAATATATTTTTTAGCTTTATTGGACTATACACGACTTAAATATAATGCAAGCCAGAAGCAATTTAAACTGAAAATACAAATGTAAGGGCATACATGTAACAGCAATAATGTCACTCACACCAGGACACTGAAAACCTCAGAGTTTAATTGGGTCGACCATCAAGTAACTGACTGCTACCATTATCTCAGAAACAAATGGGAAAAAACTATAATTTGTCAACAAAAAGATTTTCCAATGTATTTGTCTTCAATAAGTTCTGAAGTAGTACTGGCAAAACAAATGAGGTACTTTGAAGTTACATGCATCAGTTTATGTGAATACCTTATTTAAATCTCTCATTTAAAATTGAAAAATTATTGGAACTGGCTGTAAAATTTTTCATAAGACCTAGTTGTGTTTCCAAAAATGAGAAATGGATAAGCAAGTGTTACATTATAGCTACAAGATCTTAATGACAAATGCATCTTAATAATGCAATAATTATATAAAACTAATATAGAACTGTGCATAGCAGTTAACCTTTTTATTCTGGATAAACATACTATTTTTTTTTCCACATGAAAAGATGATTTACTAATAAACTGAATTATTCGCAGTGATTGTTAGATCATAGAATAATCTATAAATAATAAAGATCCAAATCCTGACAAAGTACAAATCTCAATTTTGCTTTCATCACTATGGACTCCTCAACACGTGATGTGTAAGTTTTTTGAGATTAGGGTAAAATATGCATTCTGATTATTCATAAATACTATGGTATATTATATTGCATAAAATATTGTCTGTCAGGTCATATGTTGTCTATAATTAAAATACTGGGGACACTAGTGTACAAAATTGTTTTACAAAATACAGACACTTTTTATCAATAAAATCAATAATTGATCAATTAAGATGAATTGTTAACTAGGCCTTTTTTTGTTGTCTCTAGGCATCACAGTTCCACTGCTGTTGGTTAAAAAGGAAAGCGTTACAACTAAGAGAAGAAACAAGAGAAGCAATAAACTGAAAGAAGAGAAATCATCGTACAAATCACTGTCAGAAAGTGCAGAAAAATAATTGTCAAACCTAGGTCTTATGAGGTAGGAAATTTTAATTTTGGTTGATACTTTTGATTAAAAGACCTTAAAATTAAGAAAATATATCCAATAAAAATGTATTTTCAATGCAGTGTGTGATATGGGAGGGAGAGTATAACAACAAAAATAATGTGTAAACAGTGCCTGGAAATGAAAATATACCTGCACACAGCTTTGAACTATAATTATTACAGTATTGTATCCACTTGTGTCCATACATCATGAAGCAGCAGAGGATTTCGGAAGAAAAGAGCTACATGACTGATTCAGTCTGGAAAATATGTTTTGTAAAAAAAAAGATTGATCTATTTCATCTTTCTGTGAGAAAATGAAGTGACTTGACAGCCTATAACTACCTTTCTCAGACTTCTGACTGTAGCTTTCTTATTATTCGAATAGAAAAGACAGAATAAAATCTGGAGTCAGACTAAAAGTGAAGTGGCAAAAGTTGTGATAATTAGCATTAAACGTTTGGACACTTATTTATAGGCAACAGGATTTGAATATTTATGGCTCTTTATGGATACAGACCTTAATCATGTGTTTAATTTTAACTTTGAAAGCTGTAGATGTTAAGTACATATGCTTAAAATGTTTGATGGTGTATTTAATACCTTTAAAATATGGCTTACTGCTTTTTTACTCATTCTGCTTACAGAGTATTTATTTTGAAAAAAATACAGTCTTAAAATCAGTGGATATACCCACACTTGCTTTTTAGCAAGGCTTTAATATTTATTTGTATTTATTTTTAATGGCTAAGTAACAGATGGTTAGATTTAAAGCACCGTTCCCCCTGGGTATTTAAAATAGGCAAAGATAGGAGAAGAAATGAAAGGGAGAAAGGAAAAACAGATGTTGTGAAGCTGCTGCTGAGACATTGGAGGATAAACAGATGTCTTCCAACTTCACCAGTCAGTTCTGCAAAGGTGTTGACCATTTGTGAGAGATTATACAGTGACATTTGTTTCTCTGAACATGGATGAAATATTTGTCTAGGCTTTGAATTGAAAGGAAATAGGCTAACTGGCCCTTTTTCATTTGATCTTGAAACTACATTAAAAAGACTGCCACTTGCAGTTCCAAATATTGCTCACATTTATAAACAAAACTTCTTGCACATTTCTTTGGAAACTGTTCCTTCTCAAAACTGCCAGCAATACTTTAGACTTCTAAGAGTATTCTTAACCATCTTGTAATTGATAAATAGCACTTACTAGCAAATACATATGACATTTTTTCTATACTAGACGAATGAAAATGCTTGGTGGACTGACAGTTAACACAGCTTAATGTGTTAGCTGCTATGAATTCATGCTTAGGATATGACTGGCTGGTTAGGCTTAGATAGTTGCTTATTTACATCACTTACGCATATATCTGAATTTATTTAAATAGTGTAGTATAAAAAGTTATACTGAATCTTCAACGGACTTTTCTGTGTGGGCATAGTCTGATGTTATCGCAGCTATGCAGCCTCAGGATGACAAATGACCTCTTCCACCTAAAATGTGGCCAGAGCTGTCATGCTATCATATAGCAGGCTGCCTAGTGTTTCAGATTTCACCTGATGAAAAATCACCTAAAGCTCAGCCTTTGTAATTCTCTGTGTTAAATTCCAGAAGTTCCTCCTGTGATTCTAGTCTTTTCCATGAGTTGCTTTTCAAAGCCATGCTCCATGTCTATGTAGAAAGCTGACAGTTTCAGGTCTTCTTTGAGAAGCTGTGTTTGCAAGGGAAGTAATCAGTTTTTCATTTGTCATCATTGTTTCAATAGGAATATTTTTCCTAGAATCTTGAACTGTGCCTTGAACCGTAAGGCACTGTACATGTGAAGGAAAGAAAATATTTTACAGCCACCTCTTTGTTTTTTCCTCCATGAGACCTCATTATTTCAAGGTTTTTTTCATACTATGAAAGCAGAAGGTAGGGAGAGTGCAAGGTCTTATTTTTCAGTGGTGTCAGTAGCCGTATGTCTGTTCTTCAAACCAAAGAATTTTTTAAAGATAAGACAAACTAAGTTTTTTGGTTTAGTTTTGTTTTTTACCTAGACTTTCTTTTCCTTCACCTTCTGGTGGGTTATGTTGTAAGTATATATAAATGTTTAACTGTTGTGTTTCTAAAGTCATGCTGCTTCCGAAGAGCATACTGTTTTTGAAAACAGTGTACATAGTTTATTTTATATCAAGATTTAGATATTAGCAAAGACTTTTTTTCTTTTTTTTTTCCTAGTTTTACTTAACTAACATCTAGCCAGCCAAGCAGAACTAACAGCGCCCAGGTAATATGTAAACAAAACCGGGGCAAAAGACAGAAAGCCCAACAGTTCTGACAATGTTAACAATATTACCATTAATTCGAAGGACTGAGCTTGACTGGGTTTACAATCCTTAGAAACTTCCAAAATATATGATGGCATTCTACAAATGATGTTGAGATAATACTGAAGAAAAATGAATATACAAGTACAAAAACTTACTAATCAACTTTGAACAAAGCTGCAGTCTGGTGACAAGTTATCATCTATTAAAATACTGATATGCAACACCAAGACCTGCAAATAACTGACTGGAAATAACATCAGAAGCTTCATTCCTCTCTTATCACTAAGACATATGAGGTGCTAACGTTTATTTTCTTCCTGAAATCCAAGGAATTTACAGATCTTCCTGTTACAGGAGTATGTGCTATGTGTTAATATCAAATGTTTGGTAATGATTTATAGACTATTAAATGTATAGAATCTCCTTCTGTAGGAAGCAAGATTAAAAAAAGAGAAGTATATGAAGGGGAATGACCTCCTTCCTTGCAAAACTATCACCATCTCTGTTTAAATATAACAGAAAAAAGTTACTCTAGATACTGCCTGATCTGCAGAGAAGCACAAGAGTAAGATAAAGCAAAATACAAAAAAAATTTAATTTTAAAAAGGACAATTAAAGATATACTTTGCATTTAGACTAAAAATCAAACTGATTCCTGGATTTAAAAGCAGGCATCAAACGAGAGGAAGATGTAGTCTCATGACATTTTTACCTATGTGATTTCATAGAGTATTTGGAAATTCACGAGGAAAGTATTTGCTAGTTTAATCCCTAGAAATTATTCAGTAATTCTTTCTCTACTCCAAGATTCATCAAAGCTCTGCTAAAATCTTCTGCTTTTCTTCCCAAACTTTTAATGTAATAGCAATTACACTAGTAATAACTGAGTATAACAAGGCATTGTATTACTTTTCAGTGATTCTCCCAGGAACACCATTTGACATAAACAAAGCATCAGAATCTGCCCCATATTAGCAGTTCAACATTTTCTAAAGTAAAGAGATGTAAAATGAATCGTTAATTATTATGCATCTATCTATTCTCATAGCCTGCTAAGCCCCAGATTTACAATCTGCTTCTTCCCATTTATTTTCTCTACAAATCAAACCAATTCTATTTTTTTAAAAGCAGATAATCCACTGTGGTTAAAGCAACTGCTGCGGTAGTATTTGCAGTTTTTCATTCCATCAGCTCCAAGGATGTAGTGTCATTCTGGTCTGTACTGATCAAGATCTTAAAGCTAAACAGCAGATGCTTTGAATCACTTTGAGCACGGTCATCCTGCTTTAATTAGTATTATGTTCCATAATAAATTTAAAATTACCTCCACCAACGCTACAAAACAAAAAGGACCTTAGAAAACTCTTAGGTGCCTTCAGTTTAAAAACTGAGGAAGACAAATATCTTTACAATTCACTTGCTAGATTATTGTGCAGACTTCCTTTGCCCCACGCAACTCAAGTCTAGAAATGTTTTGTGGGTGGTTATCAAATCAATTAAAAAATGCATAAATTCAGCTTTTCTTTGAAGTGTTTGCATTTTGAGATGCCATCAAAAACATTGTCCACTAAAACATGTCTTAATATAAAGAAAAACAGCACAACATAAACAAAAATATCCACAAATATTCAACATATACAGTAACAACAGATTGCTATACTTTTATTAAATAGGGACTAGATGCTAGCGTAGGCATTACAGGTTCTTCCAAAGTGATTGTGAGGCTGAATATATTATCATGGGAGTGGTGAGAGCAAACTGAAGACAAATATTCTCCAAAGCACAGAAAAAGGAAACAATTCTACCCTTTGGAGGTTCATCTCTTTTTGTCTGTTTCTGCGAAGATAGAGCATCAAATCTTAGCATAGATTTAGGGAAATCTGAAATGAAACTTCAGTATTATTTAGGAAAATCTGAAATGAAACTTCAGTATTTGTCACTTAATAGTGCATTAAAAATAGCAAGACAGTGGTTGCCATTCGTTGAATAGACATTCTACTTCATTTTTGTGAAAGATTATGTAGTGTAGAGTTTGTTTTGCTTAAGTCTGATATATATTGCCCTGGAAGTCTCTCTTTCATTTGATTGATGGTTGGACTCTTACAATAGCTAACAATATGCTCTCAGTTTTCAAGTTTCCTTAAGCCCCTAAACAAACATATTATTTTCTGATGATATCTGATAAGCAGTTTTCAATTTTTATCCATTTGCCTATAATGTTAATGAACACACTTCAAAAATAATTCATAACTCTGCCTTGACACTGGAGTCTTTAACTTGTCTGATACTAAATACATTTTTTCTCTCCACAGAAACCTTTGAAAAATCTCTCATAGCTGCTCAGTCAATGGTATTTGTCTTTCTATGTGCTTCCTTCTTGCTAACATCCAGTTTTTATTTGCTGATGAGGTAATGGCTGCAGTCCAAGTATAAGAACATCTATATAATGCTACCATTCGTCTCCTGATAAGTCCTGGTTATCCAAACACTCATTGGAGCAGGTGAGGTGGAAACTCACTTGGCGATGCCATATGCCTTAACTGCTTTGTTCTCACCTCCTGATAACTCGAATCAGTAAAAGGATCTGGAACACTTTATCCAATGTCATCATAGTAGCTAAAGTAAATAATAACACCAACCACCGCTAACTTTTTTGTCACTTGCCTAATATTACATTATCTGTGAAAGGTTTCACTACATAGTATTGAATGCTTTGCTCTTTACAATATTTACTCCACTGTAGGATGTACACTTCGACACAACTTCAAGTATTTTCCTGTATTCCTCCATCTTCTGTAGGTACTTTTTTCTGTAATCATTAACATGTCTTGCTCAAATACAGTAATTTCCATTTTATCTGTGCATTTTATTTGAATTGATACGGTCATTCCAGTGTAAAAATGTCAGTCATAAGTTTTTATTTCAGTTGTGTTTCCATTCTAAGACATCACAGTATCTGAGCCCTTTTTGAAGCTAAAAGCTAGCTGAAGCTCAGTTTTAAATGCTCCTTGATTGAGACCTATTTGCCAGATTATTATCTGTGTTTATAATATTGCAGCTCAGATAAATCAATTGTATTTATGCTTTTAGATTATCAAGTAGTTCCTGAAACCAGGATTCTAGGCTTCTTCTGGAAAAAATACTTTGTATTCATAGGTAGTTTTATCCATGCCATTGTCAAGGTCTATGGATATTAAATATAGTAGACTTCATGGAGCACTTTGCATCTGTTCAGAAGTACAAACTGACACAGAATATGTTATGGCATCTGTGCAGGAGCACAGCATAGTAACTCTGTGTTTTACACTGGCTTCTGTGGTATTTGAAGAGTCTTTTCTGTTTCAAAGGATTGATGTTGTAGTCAAAACCCAGATGAGAGCTCAGTGGAAGTGGTGACGTGGAATTCTTTTGGTTTAAAAAAAGAAGCAGCAGCCATTTTCAAAACTTGTACCATGGGAACATCTTTTCCTTAATCCTAGATACAATGAGTTTGGATGTATGGTATGAACCCCATGAATTCTGTCTGCAAGGAGGATGATTTGGTTTTTTGTTGTTTTGTTGTTGTTGTTGTGGTTGTTGTTTGCTTGGTTTGTTTTGGTTTTTTATGTATTTTTTTCGGGGGATTTGTTGTTTGGTGTTTTTTTCTTTTTTTTTTTTAAAGAAAATATTACTATTGTATTGAGGTTTCAGAATAAAAAAAGAAAAGGATTGTCACTGTAGTCCTACTGTATGCTACAACGTAGTAGCGACAGTTGTAGTTTCACAATAGAATTTTATTTATTGGTTTGTTTGTTGGTTGGTGCACTTGAGGGTTTCTTGAGTTACTTACGAGTAGAATAACTCCATGCATCCATACAGTCTGGAGCCAGACTGGCTGAGTAGCAGGTTGCCAAAAGGATCTTGGGGATGGATGCTACATTGGATATGAGCTAATAGTAAGTTGTCATTTCAGTTAGGCAAGCTGAGCTATATACAGTTAGGAGACTCATGGCCAGGAGAACATCAGAAATTATTTCCTCATTCTACTTAGTATTGCTGCTTAGGTTGGACTGAAATACTGGGGCCCACTTTGGGAAGCACATCAAGAATTTGGGTAGGATCCAGCAGAAATCTACACCTCCTATGAAGGAAGAGGCAGCAAGGGGCAATGGAACAGCAGCCAGTGGCTCCTGCAAGGGCACTTACAAGGATGGTGAGAACCAAAGTCTGCCTAGTAGCAGCAGGTGGTAAAATTGGGAGCAACAGCCACAAGCTATGGCCTGGGAGGTTCAGAGCATACATTAGGAATAAAACTCTTCACTTCTGGGATAGTGCAGTGCATGAGAGGGTTACCCAGAAGAGTTGTAGTATCTCCATCCCTGAAGATTTTCCTGACTTGGGTGGACAAAGCCAAGGCTGACCTGAGCTGTTGTTAAGAGCACGAGTTTTCACTTCCAACCAACACTACTATATTCAACCAGTTAGATACACCTAGTATTATAATTCCTGTCAGGGTGCTTAATAAGTTTGTGTCTTTTAGAAATAAAAGCTAGTTATTGAATTTTAGAATATGAACACCTTTCCAATTTTATATTCATGAGTCCAAAGAGAAGTACCATTTGCCTGTGAACTTTCAGCACTGTGGAATGTAATGCCGTAAACAAACAAACAAACAAATCCAAAGCCTTTTATTCTTGCAAGGAACTGGTCTTCTAAGATTCTGACAGCTAAATGTTTTCCATTTCTACAGAGTAAAATCTTGTTCCAAAAACATTATGTTCTCTGGAAAGAGACAAGCATATCCTTAGCTTTGAGCTTATTATACAATAAAGAAAAGTAAGTAGAAAATAGTTGCAATTAAAAAAATATATATATTTTTCAGTTTTTGAAACTTGTGTAAGTACTGTTTATGTAGACTATTATTTTTTTAAAAACTTTTTGTGTCACTTTTAGGAAAAATACTCCTGAACACAAATATGATGTGATTACCTCTTTCCTGATACCAGCCTGTCAAAGAAAAGGCTTCTCAACATTTATGTTTCTCCATTTTCCTGGTGGCAGTATCAAGATTAATGTTCTATCATATGACTTTTTGGCCTGCAAAGTGCTGATATTGTTTTGACTGTAAGGACACAGAAAGGTGGCTGGCTCAACATTTAATTCAGATACATCTTCATGCTCAGACGAATTTTACAAGTGTATTATTTGAAAATTATTTAAATTCCTTTCCGCCTCTCTGATGCATTTTTCTTCTCAAATGACCAATTATATCTTATTATTAGTATTGAACAGCAGATGCATCTATTGTAACTCATCTCTCTTTCTGGTTTGCAGAAGCTGAGGGGCCCCAAATCTGACATTTGCTTACAGTTGCTGTGTCAGCTCTGTTATGCTGATGTCATAAATAAGTCTAATTCACAGAAGTCGAAGGTACTGCAAAAATGGAAAGTTGTTCTTGATTCACAGTTAGCAGGAGAGGAGTATAATCCAAATAGGAAACAAAAAGAATGAAGATGAAAAAATGTGTTGTGGGATAGCAATTTTGTGGTATTATCTTGTACTGTAACTTTGCATACAAGCACAGAGAAGTGGGTAAAACAGTAATTCTTCTTCCTCAAGCTGTTGAAGACTTCAGCACTGTTTGGCCCAGGTCCTATTAAGGGACTAAATATTTCTTTCTAATAAAAAAAGAAAAGTGGGAAAAACATGTAAGGCAAGTCCTAGAACAGCTTATGAACTCCAGATTCACCTGTCATGAACGCTTTTCAATGCAAGCTTATGCCCAGGTAACTAAAGTTCAGGTAACCTGAATTTAGATTACTGGAAACAGGATCAGGAGGAAGAACTAAGGTTTTTATGGGGACTGAAATGAATGTTCATATAGTCTGAATAGATTTGATGTGGGCAGGGTAATTCAATCCACCAGCATGGTTCTTCCCAAGGACTCTGATCCATACCTACAGCCTCAGCTGATAAAAGGCAACAGGGACAGAAGTATACTTGGCTTCCACCTCTTCTTCACTTCTCAGTTTAGATGTGAACTCTTATTGACTTCAGTGTACTTTTCTCTACTCTTGTGGGAAACACAGAAATGCTCTCACAGTGAGGTCGATAGCATGTCTCTCTAGAGACCCCCAACATTACACTGCTTTCTTATTTCCTGCTTGATCCCTTCACAGGCGAGCATTCCCCCTCAAAAATAACTTTTTTCCCCCTACAATTCATCCTTTTAAAGTTGTTCAATTTTAATACAGTTATAATAATTGCATTTTCATGTTTTATAAGATGGTAGATGCACACTGACAATTTATCATCTAGCACATGCAGCGTTTGTTATGAATCATTTCACTGCAGAAACTTCTCTACAATAGTCCTTATGCCTTACAATAAACCACATAACTATTTCTCATGTATAATACTGATATAGTCTTGCATGTATCTAATATATAACTGTATCACTACACTGAGATGATTTTGTTCCCCATTTTACACTGATCTTTTGAACTTTATATTTCAGTCAGTTTAGGTGTAACACTGGAGTGTGATTTCAATGCAGTGGTTCTGATCATGACCCATGGTAGCCTATGGGTACATCTTTTCAGTTTCTACTATTTGGATTTAAAACTACTATATCAATTTTTTATGATCCACTGACCTCTACAATTGCTAATGTCTAACACAAGAGCAAAGAGAAGCCTCTTGTCAGGAAGATATTTACATAATGCCCCAGTGACAAAGGACAGTCTTTCACTGAGACTGCTTGTGCTTCAAGTAATCATGAACTGGTTTAGTTTTGTCCTTCCTTGTCTATTATTTTCAGTACAGCAACAAAAGTTGGAATAGCTTTTTAAGATATGCTTCAGGGAATATGTCCAAAACTGTAAAGAGAATTCTATGTTTGGAATGCTTTTACTCTTCACAAGCTTTATTCTATGCATTTTTTATTTCTCCTTGTTCTTTGCAAAAGTACTTAACTCCCATACCATCTCTTCTTATTCGCTGTTCAATCCTATATAGTTATATCAGTAACATTGTGTAAACATAGCACAGAGTCTTCAGTCATTTTTTCAACATCTACTGATGCACTATACGTTTATTTTTTAATTCCACCTAGTTAGAAAACACACATACATAAATATAAGTTTAATTCATTGGCAAAGAGACTATTTTCATATAAGCTAGTAAAACAGAAATCTGACTATTTATATAATTAGAGAACTAATTTTTATATAATAACTTGTTTCTGTTTCGTTTATTACAAAAATCAGTTTAAGATTATTCGCTTCATCAGTAATTGTTCACTTATCCTTTTTAACAAATTGCAGTGCACTGTATTTCAAATCCTACCCTGAATGGTCATATATAGTCATTGTAAAGGAAAACTTCATGTATGCTACCAAATATGGAGGCTTAGGTCCCATTTGCTAAAAATTAAAAAATCGTTGTAAGTATTATAGCCAAGGATCCAGTTTATGAGATTTACCATTTATAAGTTTTACAGAAAAAGACATTTTATAGCCCTTTGCAGTTTACATCATTCGCAGCAATTACTTATAAAGGTAAAAGAAAGATCCCTGCCCTTTTATTTTGTCTGTAAAAGTCCAAGCTAAGGCTTCATCTGTTTAGTTGATGAGTAGGTAAGTGCAATGTCAGCCACAAATTCTGTGGCAAAATTATTATACAGGACTGTTAATTCCTGTCTTCTTTCCCCTTCTTGAGTTCCTCTCATTCCATAGTAACATTAAGAAAAGTAAGAAATTCTTTTTTGCTGGAGTATTGCAGCATCTGTTTTTATTCTGCATTGGAACAGAAGCAGCAAACTTTACATGGAGGAGAAGAAAATTTAAAAAAAAAAAAGGCCCAGTCTCTGGCAATTCAATAGACTAAATGACACATTCTTTTGAAAGAAGATGAGAAGTGACTTTATTATAATGTATAAATACAGTATTAGAAAGACAAAGACACTGAAAGGTTCCAAGAAGCTCTTTAATCTGCCAGAGACAAACACAACAAAGGCCATGGCTGCAAGGTGATATAAACAACAATGAAAACGAGAAACGCAGAAGCAATCTGCCGTCTTATAGAACTCTTCTCCTATGCCATTTCATAGGTAGGAAAATGACCTATTCATCAGAGGTGGAGTTTGGGGATTAAATGGAACGACTATCTGCAACTAGGGAAGTTGGTTTGTACAAGACCTAGGGGTTCCTACACACACTGAAAAGGAAAATTAAAGGGATGTTTTTGGAAGTTAAAGTCACCAAAAAATTGAGGGAAAATATCACCTCACTTTTTCCCATTTTTAATTCAAGAGCATATGTCATTCTGGAAGAAACGCTGGAGGGAAATATCTCATATTTTACTCAATACACAGGCAGGAATTTAAAGGATGTCAGATTTGTTACCCTTTTAGACCTTAAAAGAGATGTACAATGTAGGCTAATTGGAGAAAGTGCAAAGGAGAGGAACAAAAAAGATCAGAGCTCCAGGTAACATGACTTACAGAATTTAGTTAGTTAAGTTCTTTAATATAAAGAAAACTGGGAGGGTAGGAGGGGAGTGAGTTGCCTCTTAGAGGTGAATGATTATCAGTTTCCAAAATAGTAAAGGACACTCATGCTTTTGAAAACTGTTTGGAGTAGTGGAATAGTACCATCTCCGTATCAACCACAAGTCAGGCAAGAACTTTTAGATAGAAATATTCAGCTTAGACTTCAGAAAACAAACAAAAAACCTCCAAGCTCTCAAAAGGCACATGCAGTGAAACTGGGATTTCTCGTGGAGCCCTCACCACAGACAGAGGTGATTCTCCCTTTAGACAGAAGAAGATGCAAGCTATACTGATGTCCCTTCCAGTTTCCCCACACAAATGTGGGGAAAAGCACTGGCTATTTGCACTTATCAAGAAGTGAATTGTGTGTTTATGAGAAAAGAAACCATAAATTATTCCAAAATAATAATTTAATAATCATCATTTTCTGAAACTCCTTTTTTTTTTTTTTTCCCCCTGCCAGTTCTAGTCACAGTCTCATGATGTCGTTAGCACCACTACCTTCCAAAGAGAAAACGGCTGAGAAGGTAAAAAGTGAAGCTATGGTTTTAAGGGAGAAGATGTTCAGCTAGTTATCTTTTCCATTAAGTTTTTCTTTCTTCATCTTTTACAATGACAATAAAACAATTTTTTATTCAGTTATACCAAACTTTTGAAGTTTAATGATCCTATTAACTCTCAGATGAAATCCACAATATAGTCCTCATTATTACTTTGCCAAAGTAAATGGAAATGGTACTTTAAAATTTAATGCAGAATTTGCTTAATGATCTACACCATTTTGTGACTGGTTAATCCTCAAATAGTAGCACGTATAACATATCAAATAGCCAAAAGGGAAGCTAACAACAACAACAAAACACAATAAATCAGAATCCTTAATTTAATAACTAGCAGATTTGTTTAATTACAGCTGGGTTGAGTTCACTGGTCTGAGAATGCAACTATGTGCCTTGGTACAGCATTAGCAGCTCAGAATGAAAGACCTCTTTTTCTTTCCCTAGGATTTGAGACAAACCATGACAAAATATTTGGTCATTGTCTGTTGTAGGTGACTGGTTCTGAAGAAGAACCTTCATTTATGCATGAACCTTGTGTTTGCAGGGGCATGGCTGCTGATGTCCTTCACAGAGATTCCTGAATGTGATCTGGATTGCTTGATGGATTTTCATTTTGAATGTTGTAATATTTGTTATTTTTTACATGCTACAGGACATTTTATCATTTATTCTTTATATCCTACATAAACAGTATTTCCACAGAATCACAGAAGTGCGTTACATATATAAAAAATAACCATTTGTTGCTTCACATACTTAGCAGGTGAAGCTGTAGGCAGGATCCAAGATGCATATGTTCAATGCTTGAAGCAGTCAACCAGATCAAGCTTTCTTGGAAAATGAGTACGTGAACAACGCGTTTTACTGAGCATTGATAGACCACAGAAGCTCATCTCAGATGTTCCATGTAGAAAATCTGTTGCCTGCATAAGAGTCACTTGTGATTGATATGCATTATTGATTACTTACTGAATGATAAAGTCTCAAAATGCGACTTCAAAGCTTATTAACATACTGTAACACTAATGGATTATACATGTGGATATTTGCTGATGACTTGGGGCAGCCAAGTATTGCTGGAGGTTGATTATGAATGAAATTTGTATGCAAATACATTTATTGGATTGTCAAAGATAAATGCATACTTAAAATACATGTAATTAAAGCTTACTTTAATATAGCTTATAAACTTCAAATAAAATCAGGCAAAATAAAGTTTATCTAATTTATATAATAATCAGTAACTCTGAAAGCACTAACTTCTCATTTCTTACCTCTAAACATCTACAACTACAGTTGCATTTAACAAGTTGTGGATTCTGTGCTAAAGAAAAAGGATTCTATTAAATGCAGAACATTTTCATGAAACATTAGTAATACTAGAGTAAAAACGAAGCATTAAAAAAGGGAAAAGATAAATTACCTTTGGGTTTGCATGTTAAAAGCCAATTTGGAGAAAGTGTCAAGAAATTGATGTGTTGTATTATGTGCTGAAGTTTTGCAATCGTTTAAGTCAAAGCAAATGCTGTTGGTGCCTTTGGTAGGGGGCAGCTATTCTGAATTCCAGCCAAACGTATCGCACCATAATTATGCTCTGTCTTGGTATAGAAAATGTGCTTTGAATATCATGTGTTTACTGTGACATCCATGTAAGAGAAGGAACTGTGTCATATTTCTCTTTGAAGAAACTTCCTTTTCTACATCATGGCAATGTGACCTAAAATATGTGGTATTGTTGCTGTTTTCTGGATGGTAGCAGTAACTAGTGCATACATGTTTTTAAACCCAGAAGAGAAACATTAAAATTCTGAGTGGATTACAAAAGGAGGAGGAATAACATGAAACTGAAGAGTTTTTTCTAGCAGTAGATTATGAGATATTTCTAAATGTTTAGATTTTTTTTACTTTAGAAATTTAATAATATGGCCTTGGATTATAGCTATATTATGTTTAGAACTACATTAAACCTTGAAATATACATCTTCATATCTTTTATATGGATTGATATAGGCTTTTTTTTAAAAAAAAAAAAAAAAGTCCTAAGAGCTTAAAGTTCTCTCCTTTAGAAATTTGATTCACAATTCTTTTTAAAACAGTATATTGTGTTTTCTCATAGATTTTTCCAATAAGCGCTGTCCTAGAATCTTCATTCATTTTTATTCTATATGTTGCCTTAATTAGTATATGCTCCCTAGAATTCTTTAAAATTTGTTTCAAACTGCCAGCCTCTTTCCTATTTACAGTATGGTCTTAACTTTATATCTGTTTCTCTGGAGTTCTGTTGGCATTCTATACCTTACAAATGTGTCTTTCTTGAATGTTAAGCGAGATTATTTAATGGCAGCATTCATGATAGTAGGTCAAGGACGTGTGTGTGGCAGGTGACCTGCTTACTGTGGGCATTATCACAGAAATAACTTGTAACAAATTGTAGTTTCTAATTTAGGATGCCTACAAAATACGCAGGTAACTATATCGGCAGTCCTCACTTCATCTGGCAACACAACAAAGTATCATCCTACCATTAAGGTTGGTGTTTTGCTACAGTGTTATTATCCTTGTATCATCTCTACATCTCCGTTTGTTGAAAAATACGGTCATTGGCCTTTGTGTTTTAACCCAGAAATGTTTCTGGTTTGATGTGTGGTTGTCTCATAAAGTCAATTTGAGCTTATTAGCCATGGGAAAATAAATGTTTCCACCATTCTAATGTAAGTACCCCTTTTATCTTTCTAAACTATTTTAATTTTACACATATTCCATACTACTTAAAAAATCATTGCATCTTTGTAAGAATGTTCTTGTCTATCAGCATGCAGCAAGACAAAAAGGCATGATGAATATAACTAAAAATATTTGTTTAAATTATCTTAGTGAAAAATACTATCTTGTTAAGTTCCCACAGGAAAAAATATCTCTGTGAAGAGAGTCTTTCAAGTTATGGATGAAATCACTAGTTGAAACCAAAAAACAAATTTGATTCAGAAGAAACAAAAGCTTTGTGAGTTAAATACCTGACTAAGCCTTCAGAAATCTAATTTTATGTATCTGAATTATACTGGCAAAAAAAAAAAAAAAATCTAACAGGCTGAAAAGGTGCATTAGTATCTAAGCTATTGTTTATCCTAATGTCTCAAGGTATTAGCAGAGATGAGAAATGCAGTCAACCTTTCTGCATCTATGAAGAGGCGAAATACAGAATGCAATGTTGTTTGCAAATTTAAAAAAAAAAAAACTGCTCCTTTTAGAAAACATTTAGGAATACTTTAGCTATTATAAGTTGAAGTGTTTATCATGAACACCTTTTTACCACTGAAGGCTTTATATGTGACTAGTAAATTGTGTTTTACATGTAGGAGAAAGAAAAATCTATTTGCATATAAAGAGAACGCAATCACTATGCTTTTAAGCTTGTTTTTGATATTATTTTGAAATTGTAATTTATAATGTTTTGTCTCCATATTATTTTAATAGCTACGTTTTAATAAATAAAATCAATAATATGATAATAAAATGATATTGTGATCTAGTTGTGCTGAACCCACTATAACCAATTTCATAAACATATTTTATACATTTTATTAATTTTAATGCATAATTTTTCAACAGTCTTATTTGAATTAAAGTTGTGACATAAAGATCTATTATAGTGCATGAGAAACAAAAATATGCAAAAAAAAATAATATTATTTTGGCACAATGTTATTGTTTTAGGAGGTTGACCATAGCAATTCAGTTTAACTGCTGCATTTTGGAGGAGGCTTTTTATTTTTTGTCTCCGCAAAACAGCAGAAGTTCCTAGATTCAGGAATGGAGGGATTTTTCCATTTCCTTTTTTAATTTAAGCAATAGATTTGTATCTGTGATCACGTTGTAGTTTTGTTCGTTTTATGTGAAAAGTATTATTTTTTGTAATGTAAAAATAATATAAATCCTTAGCTAGGACTATCTGTACTAATGATTATTGTAGTGTATGTTATTTATCTTTCAGCTGTGCATATATTATTCCAGGCATTGGTAACAATGTCCTGGTCTGTAATAATTCATAGTTCTTTGCCTTCCTCCTGAAAATATGCACCTTAATGGTGTGCTTACATACCCTGTTAGTCCTTTTGAAGGCATTGGAGTGTGCTATCTGCATAAGGATGCACTTGCTTGCAAAATTAAAGCCGTAGCCTGCAAACATTTAGATCCTCAAATCCGTGTAAGTGCAAAAAATAACATTAGTAGAACATCTGATTTAATTGCTAAATTTAGTTTGCTTTGAAAAAATAGTAGTGCAAGCAAAAATTAAGCTGGAGAATAAGTTTTATAATAAGCCCAGTAAAAGATGAAAATTGGTTGATGAAGTATGTGTATTCAGTAGTGAGAATCAGACCACCTGCCTTTGAGATCATTTTGTGTCTTGCAGAAACTTAGGATTTGCAAGAGCTCTGTGCTTTGTGTTTTCATTGATATATCAACAATGTCTATAAATCTCCACTTCACCTAGCAATATTAAACTAGTGAGAGAAAATGGAAAGGATTGGACATTTTGTCTGTGCATTCTTTTTTTTTTTCCACTTCAACGTGTATTACTGTGAATACATTTTAAGGTTTTTCCCATGGTTAACCTTGTAGGAGGGGATAAGAAACACTCAGCATCAGTTTCTAGTAAAACGGATAATTTGACCTCAGAATCTGCACACTTGTGTATAGATTTCTTTTTGTGGGTTCTGTTGAGTATGCATTTAAAATATTGGTAAATTAAAGGTTAATCCCTTAGCAGAAGCGCAGAAGTGTTTCTTCACCGACTGCAGGTGGGAGATGAATATGCTAATTGGGCCAGCCTGACTTTCCAGTGATTTGCAGGTGAAAATGTAACTGGTGATAATTAAAGGCTAAGTACCTTTAGCCAGCAAGTAGGAACCAGGTGCTCTAAAGCATAAGAGAAAGCTTTTGGTTTGTGCTGGTAAGACCTCTGGGGCAGGTGGGGGGGTAATATAATTTTTAATTTTTTTTTTTTTTTTTTTTGAGAGGACAGATACAAACCAGTAAAATGTAACACTTAGTTTCTATAGCCTTGTGGGGGTATTTTTGTTCAATTTTATCATTTTCCTCAAGACATGACAAACCAGAGTTAGGCAATGTTTTGGTTTTTTTACATATTAGCAATATTACCATCCCAGGCAATGTAGTCTGTTATGAATCCTATTTTAAAAACAGCTTCTTCTGAGATACTTATTGCAGAAATATCTTTCAAAAGCTTCTGTCGATGACAGCTTTCAATGGCGCCCCTAAAAGCTGAACCCTGAGACAGATTTAGAACTTCCCACTTTTTTCCATGTTGCCTTTAGGGTAGGATGTGTTGGCTTTTACAGTCAATCTTCCCTCTGAAGGCTCCTGGGTCCAAAGAAGTTCAGGCTTCTCCTCCCAGGCTCCTTTCCTGTTTTACAGGGGAGGCTGGTCCCTGTCTCAAGTTTGTGTCATGAAGATCTTTCTTTGTTAGATTAGGCACTGTGTCACTTCCCTGGGAAGTAAACAACTCTGCATCAGGAGGGGGTAAACCTAAGCCTTTTGGTGACCTAAGCCTTTTGGTTTTTCATGCACTATATCTTTTATGATGGTTTTACAATTAAATACATATTCTGTTTAGACAGGGATATATAATTAAGTACTGGTTGATCCTATGTATCATGATAATTAATCACTTTGAATAGTAGATGATGAATCCATAAACTCATTTCCTTAACGAGCTTCCTTTTTTCTTGCAAGGTACTGGGGCTGCAGTCTCATGGACCAAGACAGGTGTCTACAATAAACATTTAGTCTTTACTGTTGCTCATTCTATCTGCACTTAAGCTCTAGGTTATTTTGTAGTACCTGAGTGTCTAACGTTCTTTTTATTGGGCAAGTGTAAAGGGCTGAAGCCTTAAAGTAGTAACCAAGTAAGTACCTGATTTATTTTTAAGCTATCTGCTTTTAAAATGCGGCTTTCTTTGGCTGTGTTATCTTTTTTTGCCTGGTCTGGTAGATATGTTCTGATTACACCAGCTTTAACACTGAGGATACAGAGAAGGGAAAGACCGTTGACATTTTAAAGCAACAGTTCAGAGGTTAATACGTTCCTGCAGGACTGAAAGTGTGAGAATTGCCCCAGGTTAGGAAAATCAACTTTGAATTTGGATGAGGAGAGGGACACATCCCATTTTCCACGAGTGTCTTAACATATAGTTCCTTAACAGATTATCTCAAAAAAATTTTTCACTAATTTATGTTTAGAAAACGATTATCCCCAAATGTGGAACTTCTCGTAACTCTTCAGGTTAAAATTTATTTTAGAAGACTAGAGATGTGTTTGTCTTTATTTGTGTGGCAGTCGCACAACCCCCGATGAGGTACAGAGACTTCAATAGGGCAGCTGCGGCTCTTTAGCGCCTTTTGTCCCCGCTGTGCCTGCCCTCAGGGACCCACCTTGGTCGGAGCCCACAGTCACATCCCCCCGCCCTGGGGCACGGTGGCTTCTCACGGTCACCTTCCTCCGGCTGGGGGGGCAGGAGGAGTGGGACCTTCGGTCAACAGACAGGGTCCTCAGCCAATGAGGTGCCCAGGCCCGGAGAAGCTTCTGGACCACGCCCGTGATGCCCACAGCTCGCTCCGCTCCGACCCGGCCCGCGCCCGACTCATTCTTTCGGCTTGTCTTCTCGGAGCAGCAGGAGTGTGGCTGGAGCTCTTCCCTCAGATCAGGGACACCATCTAAGGAGACTTCTTGGGATCGAGCCCTCACCTGCTTCTTGGTAAGTGATTACTTTTTCTGCATGTATCCTGGAGGGAGCCCTATGACCCCCTTGTTCCTCCTTGTTCCTCCCTCCTTGGGTACCCTTGGGTGGAAGAGGCCTTTTCTTTCTGCGAGTGGGGCCTGCACCCTGTGCATCCTCGTTATTCTTATGTGGTCATATAGTAATAATGCTCTCAACTGGTATCTGAGCCTGTGTTTCATAATGTTGTCGGAATGCTGAATAGTTTTGGAGAAACCTGATTTCTAGTTGTTTTGCTTTGCTAAACAGTTCTGGCTAGGTAAAGTCTGAAGCTTGTTGCCTGTCGACTTCTGGTATGCCTCTGTGACAACATGTATGTATATAAAATGTATGCATTTCGTTACGTATGTGATTGAGTGGACCTGTAGGCTGCCCGGTTACCAGCTGGAGATCTGAGGGGCATCTTTCAGAGGTAAAGTTCATTTCCAGCAAGTTTGTCTTCTTGCAAAAGTGGGGAGACCTTTAGGGGTAGCTGGTCAGGAGAAGCTTTGGCAGCACAACCCTGGGCAGGCAGGCAGGCCAGCCTTCTCAGTTTTGTGTTAAAAATGTCAATGGAATTGATGTGTCCTTTTGAACTTATTTCATTCTACTGCGTCAGCATCTTTTGCAGAAAAAAAATGTTCTTCTGGTGCATTTTTTTTACTAGATCTAATTGTAATTCTGATTTCCATTAGAAAGAGATTGTATGTTCTCATAGCCCTACTTCTAGCTGAAGGGAATTACGAGTCTTTCGTTTTTATGGCTGAGTATGTAAATAGAATGGAATCCAATACTGTATAATTACATTGATCACTAAGTCTGTGGTTTTGTTCCTGTACATCTCTCCTGAAATATTACACAGTAAGGCAGATTAAAACAGTACTTTTTAAAAGCAGCAACATAAACAATAGCAACAATAGTTAATATGCAATTATTAAAGTATTGAAACATTCAGATTCCCTGCATGTCAGTTCAAACGGACCTCACAGGCTGGAAGGAGGAAATCAAATTACCTTCCTCTTATTGAAAATACCTTACTCTATAAATTGAAATTTCTGTATTTAGCAGAGCAAATTAAGAAGAGGGACATTTTGTGAAAATTTAGCACTGTGATAGTACTTCAGCAGCTTCGGAACTTCTGTGTAAAATCTATCTTGTCCTAAAGATATTCTCTTTTATTAGTTTGTTCCATCGTCCCCTTTTTGGAGACTTTATCTCTGGAAATGCTTATGAGAAGAAAAAGAGTAAGTGTTTATTTCTTACTAGCATTCTCTTTAGTAAATAATGGGTCAAGTAGCCATTTATCCAAGTTTTCTCGAAGCTGCTCTGTATGAGAAGGCATGAGATGCCAAACCATGAGATGGTTTGGTAGTGAATTCCACAAAGCAGGTACTCTCCCACAACTCCTCAGTTTCTGTCCAGTGCCTTTGCACCCATTGAACTGATTGAAAAGGATGTCTACAAATGTTTTTAGATTTTCTTTTTTTCTTCGTAGCCTTTAAAAAAAAAAAAAAAATCCTGTTGATTGTTTTGCTCCATAACGGGCTGTCTCAGGTATCTGTTTCAGGAACATGCCTGCATGGCTTAAATAGTCTTTTGCATTTAATTACATTATAGCTTGCTTTATTTTATAGCATATCTCTCCTTCCCATGCCCATTTTCATTTGGGAATATTCATCTTTAACGTGTGTATGAAGAACAGGTAATCAGGAAAACTGAAAAAGTCTGACATAATTTTAAAAAACATTTTTTTCCAATTCAATCTATTGATTCCTACTGTAGTGTGATTAACAAAATTCAAAGATATTTCTGCAGCATAGAATAGTGTTATAGAAATATAGCTAGTAACAATATAAAATCTCATAAGTAGCTGGTTTAATTTTATCAGCTGTTTCATTTTATTCAGAAAATCTTGTGGGCAGAAAGATTTTCTGTTCCTCTAATGCATAGGCATGTCCTTGAATTCGCAGATACTGAAAAACGACTGTATCACACTTCAGTAAGTTCCTTATGTCCTTGTTTTCCAACAGTGATAACTTAATTTTCTCAGTGAAGTGCTGGAAAATGTAACATTTCACGAAACAAATTTTGATGGAGAAATAGAATGCGATAGAGAGGATATTTTCTTTTTCTTCTTTACGAAAAGGTTTTTATTATTATTGCTGTTTAAAAAAAGACACTGAAATTTGAAGAGTTTTCTTGGATTTGTTTGTTTTTTATCCTCAGGGAAGGAAGGTAAGGGAGAAACAAGCTTTTATAGTTTAGTAGGTGTTTCCTGGAGCTCAGTAGAACTGGTTAAAAACAGCAAAATGGGGCTAGAAGAAGGGAAGAATTGTTCTGTAATACTACTTTTTAAAAATTGTTTGATGCGTGTTTGGCAAAAATTTTCAAACCAATCCAGTGCCATGAATGTAATTGTGAAATAAGCCCTGCAGGCAACTCAGTCTGCACTGCTATTGCATTCTCTGTTGTGTCTACAGAGCCTGGAATAAATCAGCCAAACATGACTGGTTTGTCAGATGGAGGTGAAAGATGCATCTAGGTAATGTGATTGGATCTAGATGCAATTTTGAAAGCTGGTGTGGGCTGTGCATTTACCATTATGCAGGTGTATGAAGAAGAGAGAGATATACCTTGTGTATTATTTAGAAATAAAGATGGGGGGACAAAAATGTAGTGTAGCCTCAAAATACAAGGCTCCTCTCCATAGGCTGTGGCTCCTGCATGGGGTCTCCATAGACCAAATCTTCCTTCAAGGCACACCCACCTGCTCTTCTGTGGACCTCCATGAGCTGCAGGGGACAGTCTGCCCCATGGGCTGCAGGGGGGTCTCTGCTCTGGTGCTTGGAGCAGTGCTGTTTCTCTCACGTTTTTCTCTCTTACAGCTGTAACACAGCATTTTTTTACCCTTTCTTTAAATATGTTATCACGGAGCTGTATCACGGATGGACTCAGCTTCGGGCACATGTGGGTCTTTTTTGGAGCCAGCTGGCACTGGGTCTGGCTAACATGGGGGCAGCTGCAGGTCTCATCTCACAGAGGTCACCCCTGCAACACTCCCAACTATCAAAACCTGACCAAGTAAATACAATACAGTCATTTATGAGCATGCTAAAGAAAAAAAAAAGCAAGCATCTTTGAAAGATTCATTTTTCTGTTTATGAGGTGTATCAAATAGATTTTATTTCACTTGTGTCATGACCCATACTCAGAAAACGGTTGACCTTCCAGGGACCAGCTTTTCTCCATGTGGTGGTGTTTGATGGGTGATTGGGCTGATTTGCTGCCATGTGATGTTCATTTACATGGCTGACCAGGTATCTTGGGGAAAATCTGGGCAGTTCATGCAGTTTAAAGCAGATCAGTTTGGATTTATTTAGTGGCACAAAACTGAAAACACCACTTGGTGAATTATACCTTCACTGAAACAAAGAGTATCATGCTTACACATCCTTACAGTGAATAGAAAATTTAATGCGTGTAAAAGATAGAAGACTGATTAGGGAGAGGGGAACTGCTTCAGATTTGCTCACAATATCCTGAAATAGTCATTAATTTGTTAAAGATAATTTGATCAGAAACAATACAGTTTTCACTAATAAAATTCACTGGTTAAGAACACATAGAAGTAAATAATATAGTTGTAAGTTGTTTGTGCTGCTTTTAACCTGGAAAACTTTAATTAGAAACCTAAAGAACTTTTCTGTATTTCCATGTGTTAGAAACAGGGTGTTTGTTCTAGTTTTAATATGTGCTGGTTTATTAATGCTGCTATCGTTTTGGCTTTCAACAATGTAAAGATGTTCTGGTTGCTTTCTATTTGCCTGTGAGCACCTTTGTATACACAGAAGGGCTTTTTCCTCCTTTCATGGTAAGGCAGTAGTATAGAGACCCAAACCTGAGTGGAACTGGATAGCTACGCTATAAAACCACTAAGCTGTGCACAACCTGATAAGTGAGTGGAGGAACACAATGTTCCTTGAACACAGAAAGATTTAAGAATATCAGCTTTCTAAGGTCTCGGGAGGTCTTTATATAAGCAGGATGCTCAAATAGCTCCCCAACTCCATCTGCAGCTTCTTTGGCCTCTGGCCATGACCTCAAGGTGTGTGAGCATGCCTGCACTGCAGATGTGGCCCCATTGGAGCCCAACTGAAGCCCACTGCTTGCTCATGGGCATATTTTGACATGATATTACAAGGTCAGCTTTGTGTGTTTGAAGAAAAGCAGCAACCCTGTTGTGCATGTTCACAAAACTAAGGGCTACCCAGTGAATGCTGACGCTGATCTATCTTGTGTTTACCTCATCAGCTGCTTTAGATACTAATACTCAAACTCACAAACTCCCTTGGTGTTATAGAGAGGTCAACACCCACCAAGAGTGGCTGTTGGTGTCCTTTACACTTTCCAGTAGGTTGTTTTTGTTCCCCTGCATTACTGGGTTGCTATCCCTTATGCATGTTGCTGAAAGAGTTTATACAGCTCTGCTGTAAACTACCAGTAATCAGTTTCAACTCTAACAGGAAAAAGAGGTACTTAAAAAAACCAAACAACAACAACAACAAAACCCAAAACAAAGAATCCCTCCCATCTCCCCCCATACCCCCCAACCACAATGCACCACAAACAAGCAACTCCACCCTATATGTTTACAGAATTAATTCAGGCAATAGAAAAGGGGGAGGGGGAACAGTTTCTACTGACATAGTTGCATGTTTCCAAACTGTTTCACCTATGAAGGTGCTGTCTGTGGCAAAAGGATGAAAATGTTTTAAGTTACTTTTAGCACTATAGCACCTCAGAAAGTTGTGAGCATCAGAAAGTGATATTAACTTTTCTATGCATAGGAAATGTTTATTGCTGATTGATTCAAATGAAATAACCTTTTTCTTCGAAGACCTGAGAAGCCATTGGGCCAACCACTTCAGTACTTCTCAGTAATTTCTCCTCGGGAGAAGGTGAAAAGTTCTAAATATTTGTTTCAGAATTACATTCTGATTATGAGTCTACTTAATTTTGACCATTAAAGACAATATATGTTCACAACTGCAAATGCTACTAAACACGTCCTTTTAATCCACTAGCACTTTTTGTGAAGGTAAATACCATCACTTACAGTGTTAAAGTATTTAGCACACTTCAGTAATTTGTTGTTTCTTCTTAAATGCTTGGTAGAGGTCCTGAAGTAATTAACAGAAAAAGTTTGGGTTTCTTTTTTTGTTTGTTGTGGTTTTTTGTTTTGCTTCTTTAAATAAAAATATAAGCCATGGGTTAATTAAAAGACACCACTAAACATGCGTGCATGGCAATAAGATGGTCATGAAAGCATAACCAGTTTTACCTTTGACTGCAGCTCTGGTCTTCAGTGACCTCGGTACGTTACAATCCAGTTCAAAGTGTACTGGGGCCAAACCCAGTACGTTGTACAAATGTAGATCACTTGTATGTATTGGTCTTTCTGGGCTGACTGTGCCTTGATAACTTTATTCAGTGCTGGTAGATACCAGAGCTAACGAAGATCAATAGCAACGCACTCTGTCTAATGCTCACCGGGCGGAATAGTGCAGCATGTATAACCTCTAAGTCATTTGTATGTTATTGTCCATTTCTTTAGGAAAACCACCTGAAACATTAAGCAAAAAAAGGATGCAGCATAGCATGGAAAAGGGTACCATGCAATGAACTTCTTTCCACAGCCTATAAGGTGATCATGCATACATAAAGTCATCAGAAACCATATGAAAGGGATATGAGAAGCATAGTTTAATCTAGACTAATTGCATCTTTTTGGCCACACCACCTCATTTCCTAAATGGCTGCCGTTCTTGAAATACTGTTGCTAGCCTGCTGTGCCTAAATTCTTTCGTTTCAGTAGATGGTTTCTGTAGGATGGCCGAAGCTCCACACACTATGTGGCTACTCCCATACTCGATTTCATGGGAGTTACGTCTTTACAAACTTCTGATATGGCTCACAGTATTCCCGAACATGGTTTTTCATTTATTTGCAAAGTCGCACCAATCATACATTTTCATTGGGAAGAGAATGTGGATTTAGAATTAAGATAAAGTTTTCTTTAGTTAAAAAAAAAAAAAAAAGTCTGATTTCTTGTATCTGATAATCACTATAAAATAGGTGGAAATTTGTGTTGTTCAGTGAATGCTTTCACTCTTCGAACAAAATGCTGTTTCTGAATAAGTATTTTATCAGAATCATCTCTGCTTAGTAGCAAAACAAGCTCTCAAGTTTAGATAACATTTTGAACCAAAAAACTTTAGGATGGAAATAGAACAATTTTATTTTAGCTGAATGCGACTCTACATTTGAAATATTAGTAATTCCTTTAATATTTTCTGGCAGTACTTAAACAGTAGACCAAAATGTTCCTTGCTTGTCCCTTGATTAGTAGAGCTTATCTTTCTCCACGAAAAGTGTTTGGAGAAGTACATTAATTGTCAAGTAGGTGCATGATGTAAGTCTTTAGGTTTTTTCCAGATTGAAGAACTTGAATTAGTATCCTTGAAGAGGAGACAGTTATGTTAACAGCAGCCTAATGCTGATATTCTCATAGATTGTTTTCTGTCAAGATCTGGGATTTCTGTATGTATCTTCTTTTATTTATGAAGATTGGTTGCCTTCACATACAGAAAGTGTCTGATGTTGGCCTTTTGAAGAGCTAGGGAGCTCACAAAGAGACAAATTATCTGAGGCATTTCATTATTCCTATTCACATCACTTTCTCAGCTGATAGCAGCTTTAACAAGCTACTTTTCATCAAAACGAGGGTTGTGTCTAACAGAGAGGGATGCAGAAGCCCAGAGTCCTCAGAGCTGCGGGTCTGACCGCTGGCTGGCTTTCTCCCTGCCATGCCGCAAACATCAGCCGTACCGCTCAGCTGTCTGCAGAAGGTTCAGAGGGGAGCAATCTTCACAAGAGTGAGAGGTTCCCTGAGATGGGAATAAGTGTATTTGGAGATTAGCAATTATCAGGTGTCACACAGTCTCAGAATGATGAGCACCGAGTGCACTGACATGGTCTGTGAGTAATTATATCAGTGCTGGTTTTGGTATCACTTCCCTGCCTGAAGTCTGAGTGTCAAGAATATCAGGGCTTTTTGTCATTGTGTTTTGCAGTTGTTTTTGAGAGTGACTTATTTATACTAGGTGAAAGTTTAGCAGTAACTGTTTCTTTGGTAGCCCATAACATCCAAGAGAACTTCAGGTTTTCCAGTTTAATTAGACTTTAATTGTGCATACTAAGTTAATATTATGTTCATAAAAGTAATAACTTTCCCCCTTAATTTGAATGAAGTTGTGAAGAACCAGAGTCATATGTGCAAATCTCAATGAGGACACTTTTTATTACACATAAGCAGAGCTAATTACCAAAGTCTTTAATGAAGCAATTATTATTAATAATACTGGCACTTTTAATAAGGAAAATGAGCTTTGAATTGGTTATACAACCTAGACTTGTGGATGCATATGTAGGTACATGGGATTTTTTTTCTGTATTAATTTAAATATGTTTAGTCTTTTGTTTGGATATGTTGTGTTTAGCTGGCAGGAGGTTGTGTTGTGTGTTAGGTTTAAGGGTTTGGTTTTTTTTTTTTGTTTTTGTTTTGGTCTTTGTTTAAAAAAAAAAAAAACAACATGTTGAAGACAAATTATAATGTCTCATGTTCACTAGTTCTATGTTGTTTTTTATTACTGCTGTGTTATTCTGTAATTCCAGTGTAACCATCAAGCCTCCAAACCTCAAGAGGCAGCAGAGGTTTCTGTCACAGCTGTGTGGTGAGAAAGGCAGGGATCTTAACTCCAGGAAACTAGCCTGGATAAGGACTTTGGGCATAAAATGTTGAGACACAAAGTAGTTGTTCACCTGCAGAGGGGAGCCAGCTATTACATCAAATAATCAGAGCTAGGGTTGCTCTTGCAGTTTTCTCAGTTTGATTTGGCAAGAAAACTAAAAATTTCCTTTCTGGTGAGTCTGAAACTTACTAGTCTGGGATACAAACTAATTATAATCTAACCACAGAATTGTATTCTTCTATTTAGAAAAATTATTTTGCGTAGTGTATTCTTCTATAGTTTATAAAAATCAAGAAAAAGTGTTTGAAGTGCTATAGCTCCTGAATTTCTCTCTAAATGCAGTGCTTCTCATCAGGTCACTTATTTCCTTGTTCTTTAGGTTCTTCCTGTCCTTTTGGTTCTTTCTTACTTGAGACAGTTCTCATGCTGCTGATTCATCTGTGTTATTTCTGACTGACCTCACAAAGTGCTTTTTCTTTAGCTCACCAATTTTTTTGTCAGTTCCAGTAAGAATATCTGAATAGTTTATATATGAATTAACTTTAGCTCTTTGTGTCTAGGGACATTCATTACAGTTTTCAGTGCCTGTGAACAGTCATAAAAGCATTTAACATTAATGCAAATTTAAATTTAGTTGACTAGGTAATAAATCACTCTGTTTCATTTTTTTTCTCCTCCTTTTTTCTTTTACATCTCTGTTGCGTTTTTTATACAGCAGACATACATTTTATTTCCCGTTACTACTCCTACCTGATACAGCTTTAGCAAACCACTTTACATTTGTTTTCATATTAATAACCTCTTTTCTGGTAATAAGAATACTTGATCAGAGACAGGTGTTTATTATTACTGTCATTGATACATAGAAGGTCCCTTTTAAGATTTTTCTGGTTGCGTTTTTTTCATCTTCAAGACAGATGGCTCTGCCTCTGTGTGTGGCTTTGCCTCTGTGTGTAGTCCAACATTTTGCATTTGGGAACACTCCCTTGAAAACCCATCTGCCAGCCCTGAGGGACAGGTCACAGCTGCCTGGGTACCGTTTTGTTCACCCTGCTGAAATGGGATGAGGAAGCCGTATTTCAGTTTCACCCTTTCCCTCTCCCATGGAGGTGGGAAATGTTTGTCTTGGATTAAGAGTGAACCCTTTGCTGAAGGCAATCTGTTAGAACTGCACCGATAGTGATGTACCCTGCTTGTGTCAAATACTGCAACCGGGAAAACATTTTGCAAACGGCTGTGCTGGCTGGTTGCTGCCACCCAGCTCTGAGTGATGGCCATGGTGCAGCACCATGGCCTGTCAGTCAGAAAGGCTTGGGGAAGGGTCTGTCAGCTGCTCTGGTGTCACTGGTCATGGGAAGGAACAGCCCAGCTGCGTTCAGGGTCTCACTTTTCACTTCATGCACACCATGAGCTCTTTGCAGCAGAAACTCCTTCTAAACATTTCTACAGCAGTGGCTACACTTTAACCTGATTAATTTTTGATGGACACTATTTCAATGAACATGTTAATCAAGTGACACTGAGCCTCTAGTAAACCATGCTTGGACAGGCCTTGTTTACGGAAGTAATGCTGTTTACTTCGTCCTCTTCTAGACGATAGCTAGGTGTAGAAGACAGTGGAGATCCCTGACAAGCTCCTTAGAGCTTGTCCTTCTGCTCCTGGTCACTTGAGTCAAACAAATAACATTTCTAGCGGCTTTTATACAGAAGTGTTTCATTATGTTGTCAGGCATGAAAATTGTATTGCCGCTATGTACAAATGTTTTCAGAAGAAGTGACAGCTTTTTGATTTATGTGTCTTTAAGATTCTAGCTGAAGCTGGTGATGATATGTAGCACCAAAAAAGGAGAAAAGCTGTTTCACTGTGAGAACTTAAGAAGGAAAAGTATTCTTTGTTGCTCCTCACTATCTGAATTAAGCTTTCTGTTGGGCAATATGAGAGACATTTTAAGACGACATAGAATGAAAGCTCTTTTTCAGGACCATCCAAATATGACTCACCCTATTTAAGAGAAATGTTCCAGCTGTACTTACAGGTTAGTCTTAGCTTCCTTGAACATGTACGTGGCGGCGAAAGGACTTGATATGTAGCGAGTGGCTTTGGGATCTAAATTTTTCCCAGGAAAGTTCCTTCTTCGGGGGTGGGAAAGCAGTCGGGGGGAGAAACCTTTAATGCTAGTTATTGTAGTGTGTTTTGTGATATTTCCAGGGCTGACTAGAAGGAGAGAGGAGTAATAATAAAAGATAAAGAGAAAATTATTTGTGTAAAAGCCTGAGGGTCTTTAAAGCATGAATTAGGATATACACTCACTGTTTTAAATTATGAATCTGTTTCGTCGACACTTTTCTGATGGTCTAGATTATCTTCTTGCTGTGCAACTTGTTTTGCAACTAAAACACTTCATATTCATAAATGTTCCTGCTCATAAATTTATCTCTTGGGATGATTAGAATATACCAGAGAGTTTTCTGTCTTTTATGTACTTTGGTTTAGTTTCAAATGTGTACAATCTGTAAGTAAAAGGAAGTTAGAAATTTATTTTTCTAGTAGCAAGGAAAGGCAGATATCAAACCAAAGTAGTGTTGCTTTGGGTTTTTTCTCTGCCACACTTTTGGTATTTAAATATGAACTATCAAATATTGAAACTTATCTTGGAAGGTTCTTTGTGAAAGCTTTTTAATCACTGAACACATTATTTCCTTAAAAAAGATGAAACAACATATTATCTTTTCTATCAGTATTTGTTGGTGAAATAAAATCTGAGTAACCTGGGCTACCAAAATAACAACCAAGCAACAAAAAAGGATGAACAAATGAAACACTCAACAAACCAAGAACAAACAAAAACCCAAAACCAAACAAAAAACCCCAAGCAACCAAAAACAACAACAAAAAAAACACCACCACAAAAAACAATACAAAACCTACCCAGTAAGCAGAGTCATGGCTGCACTTCACTTCAAAACTCAAAACTTCTGTATTCTAAAGCAACTGTGAAACTGCAAGAGCCTGGTTGGCTTCTGAAGTGACACTTTTTTCTCCCTTAATGCAAGTTGCATGCAAGTAAACAGCAGATGTTAAGATTTTCAGATATTTAAGACATCAAAGTTTTCTTCCAGTTCCATATACAGGAGATTTAAATAGATATCTCATTTTAAAGTCAGCAGGAGATATCTGACGAACATATTGCTGAGAAAGAAATAAGAAATTTGCCCAGTACAATCCAGTCAATATATTATTGTTATGCTAACAGTCTGAAAAGAGTAAGATTGATATTTGAGAGCTTTTCAGCAGCAGTTATCTGGTCAGTACCTAAATCTGAACAGTTTTGTTTCTTCACAATAAATATAATTTATTTAAATGAAATGTATTAGTTGTGAAAAGCATATATACATATCCTGACCAGAGCATTAAGATTTTAGCATAGTGAATAGACCTCTCTTTCTCCCTAAGACAACATTAGCCTCCAGTTTCTTGATTTGTCTCATAACTTATTCCTGGACTGACAATTAAAAAATAAAGAAATAAATTCAATAAAGAGATCCAGTCTTGTTAGAAAGAATACAAGTGGGAGAATATCTACCCTGTCCCCTGGTATTTTTTTTTTTCTACAAGGTTAATTACCTGTGCTGTTTAAAGTTTGCTGTGAATCAGAGTACAGCTTATCGAAAGAATGCAGATCTCAGCTGCTTGGATTTTCTTTGTTGTCCCTTAATGTATTTTTTTCCTAAGCTATATTTAAAGAGTGGGCCAGGAGGGCAGAAACAAACACACATTTATTTCTGTCTTAGAACCTACCATTTGATCTTTTATTTTCTTTTAGTGTTGTATAGAGCCAGTTAAAACTCTTGCCGTTTAGAAGTGTGTCCCATTGATCTTTTGGAACAGCGCTAGTTTGGACCTTCAGTTCTCAGCCAGAGTTTGGCACCATGCTGATTGCTTCTGTGCTGTGTAATGGATTTGTCACAGCGGTATTTATAAAGAATCTTTTCTTGAAAATAAAAGGACATCTTCACCCTACCTCCCCTCCCTAAAAAGGGGGCTAAAGGAAAAAAAAGGCTTAAAAAAGACACTGCTAAACTCTGTGGGAAGAAGAGACGTAGGAAATAAAATGGGAAGAAAATTTGTTAAATCCAGTGCTTATGTAACAGCAACAGCTTCACTAAATTATAGGACAAGATAAAGAAGAGCCTGACAATCTGTGATGTCTTTCAAAATTAAAAACAGTTTAAGCAAAAGGATAGATCCAATATATTGAAATACCTAGGAAATATTTAGGGTTCTGAAGACTTACAGGTTCTATGGGTGTATTATTACCCACATTTTCCCAAACATATCTTTTCCCTAAAAATATAATTTTACTGGATTCTGGATTACTGAATATAGGATGTATGTATGTTGATAAATTAACGCTGCGTTTTTAAAAAGTTGCATCACAAACACAGAGGAATTTCTAGTTTAATGCCTAGTTTCTAGCTTTCCTGTAAGAATATATATAACTCTTTTCCTTTACACTGTCACTCTTCTTAGAAGCACATGGAAAATTATAATTGTAAATAAGCATTATATAATTAAAATATAAATCAGCATTAAAAAATTAAAATTAGTTTTCCTTTGAATGCCTTCATTTCTACTCTATTGCAAAATGATGGATTAATTTCCATTCACTCCTTTTAAATACCTTTGAGCAAAAGCAATGATTTCACTGCTCAAAATCCTAACTTCCTGCAGCAATTTCTTTCTTGTTATTATTTAATTACAGGTTTAGTGCGAACTATGGTATCTTATCATTAAACTTTATTTCCAGAGGAAAAAAATTACAAAACCTTTCCAAATCCTTTAGTGCGTACATTTTTTGTTTGATTCATTAAAAAAGATCATTAGTAAACAGAGATTAAAGCATGTTATTAGTGTCTGAAGTTCTCACCTCTAGCTAAAGAAAGATTTCACATCAACTCTATAAAAGCTCAGTCAGGCTAACTTCAATATAACCAAAACTGGACTTAATTTTGAAAGACTCCATGCCCATAGGACCTTTGTGTTGAGTTTTGATCCTCATGAAACCATTACATCACAAATGGGCACTGCAGAGTCCCACAGGTGAGCACATTTATCTCAGAAACAGCACATCTGGGCTGTTGTGCCCAGAAAAGCAAAAGAAGAACTGGGGAGGTCTTGAGGTGACTTCTTTGAGTTGTAGTCTGGCAAGACTTGGAGGAAGCTGAACAGTGTACATACACATCCCTCAAAGCCTATACACACGTTGCTTGTGGTACTGCCGCTTCTGTTGTCATGCTCTGAGCAAACATTCACACAAAGGACTCCGGTCTTGTTTATCAGCGCTACTACTCAATTGTTTATGTACATGAGCAACCAGGTTTCTGAGATTTCCTCAGCCATAAGATACTTATAATGTAGATGGTCCCAGAGAGATGTGGTTTTTTTAATTTGCCTTATGTAAGGGTCTTGGGGTTTAACAGCATAATTTTCTATACAGTTTTATATTATTTTATGCATCCTCGTGGAGGGTATACTTTGGTCCTCTGGAGGGAGGTGTTTCCAGAGACAACCTTCCCTACAGAAGGGACTGATCTTTCCAGTCATGTTCACTACATGGATTTTTAGAACAAGAAGTAGTCCAATAAAATAAATACTGATATCATATCAAGATCCCTTTGAGATTTCTCATTCAGATAGTTCAGTGTAACTCTGCTGCTATCTTAGCCAGGATGAACTTCCAAAGGCATACTGCACTTTTCAACTATTAATCACTTCAGTTCTTTGTAAACTGTTATCTACACTATGGAAGAAATTTTATTTCCTGGATAGTCCATCTCCCAGGCAATCCAAAGTGATAGATGCTGCATGCTGCTGATGAGCATTGCAACATACAAGTCGTATTTCCACAGTGTGATCCCAGTAACAGTGAATGCGTGAATAAAATAATACATTCTTATTTCTGATAGTTTTATGGTTTTGCATAAATGATCATAAAATATTCTTATGGACTTGTAATTATAAAAACATGTATATCACACTGATTGCAATCAAGCTTGTTTGAAATATTAGTCTTCATAACTCTATTTCAGTACTGTTTGGTGAAACAGTAACTGATTCCAAAGTTACAGTATTGATAGCATATGCTGTATATACAGAAAGTTGTTTTTATTCCATTATGAAAGACCTGTAAGCAACATTTGATTTGTGATTTTTTTTTTTTTTTTTTTTTTTTAATCCTGTACTTTGGAAGAAAACTTTTCTCCTAATGGTTGTATGTGGTATCTGATGATTTGAACAGTGCACTATATTAATAGTTTCAGCAATTCTTTCTTCCTCAATACCTTTCCTGTTGTGCTCTTCCTCAGAGGTGATAAGAAATAGCTGGTAGACAGAGGCCAAATAGGCTTTGAAGTGTCACAGTCTGTCATAGAATGTGGTGAGATGGTTGTGATGCTCTACTTACATTAGGTCATTATGTTATGCATATTTTAGGCTCGCATCCTTCCTTTCTCTGTGCTAATGAACACAGAAAACAGCACCTACAAAGGAGTGGACTGGAGGCCAGGAAAGCCTGGGTCTCTGAAGTGTGCTGTGAAGATTCAGAACGTAGCTGGAGGTAGAAATTTTGCTTGCTAGTACACAGGATTTCATTAAAGAAATGAATACTTTATCAAATCCTAGTGAGACCTAATGTATTCAAACCAAAAAGGAATGTTTTTGCTATTAAAATGTAGTTATGAATAGGGAATAGCTGAATGATCACATGGTTACACACTCAGTAATGTAAGGATATTTTTTTTCCTTATTTGTTTATCTTACCCTGTTGTTGTAAAACTGTTGTCAACCTGTTAGTGGGAAATAAAAAGTACCAAGACAATCTTTTTGAACAAGATACGCCGTTAGTACCAGACGGACACAAGCAGATTCTGCATTTTACTAGACAAAAAATAAACTTAGTCATTTAGGAGAAATAACAATGAAGTAAGTGTCTGTTCCCAGTAAATATACTGTAAATTGCCTGGCACCATCTTATTGTGAATTAACAAACCTGCCGCTCTGTCAGAAGCGTAGTTGTAATCTTTGCTGGTACATTTGGGGAATATTTAACAGGTTGATACAGGTAGAGGAACAGGGGACAATAGGCATTATTTGAAACCAGGAGTGGTTTAAGTGGCAGCTATCTTCTGCTTAAAAATGAGGTTCACACAAAATGAGAGAAATGTTTTCCCCATGAGGATGCCCAGGCTGTGAGTGTGCAGTCCCCATCCTCAGGGTTTGTCACAGTTGACCAGATAAAGCCCTGCACAGCATGGACTGGCCTCTGAGCTGAGCCTGCTGAGAGCACTCAGCGGCACTAGAGACCTCTTGGGGTTCCTTCCCACCTGAATTATCCCATGGTTTTGTGAAGAGTCTGTTCAGCTCTGTCACAGACAGTTTCTGAGTGTTGTTAATAAGATAGGAACAGATCAATGAAAAGTTACAAAACCAAATTAAAGGATTGGAATGCTTTTTTTTTCTAAATAGAGATTAAATATATAATTTTGCTTTTTATTTATAAATAGGGAATTTAAATGGTAATTTGATCAGAGTATGTTTTATTACATGGGAGGGTAAACTTTGATAATGTGTTCTTCAGTCCAGCAGACAGAAATATAAGATTGGAGGCTAGAAGCAGATGATAGATACATTCAAATCAGATATTAGATATTCCTAAAAGCAAAATAAAATCAAAATGAGGTCATTTAACTGGAAAGCTAACCTAAGTATTTTGTCTGATTGGCCATCACTGGTAATTTTAAAATCAGGTTTAGATGCTAGTCCAGTTCAAATGGAACCAATTCAGAAATGTCATGTGACTTGTGTTATGCAAGAAGATGAATTAGATGAGTACATTGAGTACCTCCTGTCCTCTAGTTTGTGGAAATGAAAAATAATTCAGTCCTACCTGACAGTGTTGCTAACACCACAGCAGTTTCTTTGGCTTGGAATAATTTTGAAAAATCAGATCACTTCCTTGCTCTAAGAAACGAGGTTATTTAATCAAGCGAGGTGCCCCTCTATGTTGAGTTTTAATGCTAAAATGCATAGTGTTGCGCTGCAGTGGCACTGGCACACACAGACCAAGAATCTGACTATAAATATGTAGAACAAAGGAGGGGTGGAAAAACAGATTTCTCTATTTTGAGAGAGTGGGAGCTAAACAAAATGAAATAACTGCGAAGGACACTCAATTCCTTTCCTTCCTCAATTTAGGCTACATTTTGTTCTATCCTTGGAGCCATTAATGATCACAATCAATAGTAAGCTGATGGATTCAGAACTTTAATGTGTTCTCAAGGAAAAATAATTACTACCTAATTTACCTGGAAATACCAGAGCATATTGAATTTTTCAGTAAGTTGTAGACATTGTGTTGTCAGAGCATTTTGCTTGGAAACACAGTAAAATGGTTTATGTCAACTCTAAGTAGAGTTTTGGCCAGTCATCTGAATCATTGAAACTAAACTTCATTATAAATCCTAAATTGTTCAGTTTAACAATCCAGAAGCACTACAACAAGCTGCTTCAAAATTTCTATAATACTTCTAAGAAAAAGGTAACTCCATCATCTGACTGTCTTGGGACATGCAAGGCAGTGATGCATAGAACTGCATACAGGTCCTGCTCACTAGACTAGAGTAACCTGCCAACAGGATACGTATGTCAGCCCAGCACTTTGATCTGATGAGGATAACTGCATGCTTTAATTGATCAGGTGTAGGTCTACGCTGAAAAGGCTGTACTGCTTCGGGGTGACCCAGCCAGGTGGTGCTGTGCCGTGAGGGTAACTGCAGCCAGCTTGGCTTCATGCAGCAATGCATGTGCACGTATTATCATGACCTCCTCTGTGGAGGAGGGGGAAAAAAAAAAAGTTTTCAGGAAGCACATTGAACTTTGGAACCCAGATTTGGAGATTTTTGCAACTTGAAGAAAAAAGCACTTCTAAGAATTTTAAAGAAATTCCAATGCTTTCTTCAAAATACAGATAGAGTTAAAATGCCAAATAAATAGGTGACACAGGGTTCAGTGGCTGCTTTCTTTTGCTTTTTTTACTAACAGCACATTCATGTATTAAAGTACCACCTTCAGCTTATAAAAAGAATGAGTCTTCCAAGCTTGAAGGAGTGAGAAGTAGGTGTGGATGTGAGAGAAAAAAGGGCAAGATGCTGCCTGTGTTGCCTCACTGCATTAAAACCCACGTCACAGCTTTTACTGTGTTTGTTCGGTGCAACTCTTCTCCTTTACAGTGGTGTTCTACTTTTGTGGCCATGGAACCATCAAATACAAGCTCTGAGTAATTGCATAAATGTTAAACAAGCAAGGCAGGGGGCACTGGGTTAATTATTTATCCTATATCGCTCTGGAAAAGGAAAACAACAAACAACTTTTATTTGTCTAAATGAGACTGCTACTCTTACATAAGCTGATACAGCCTCTGCCATCGATAGGGCTGAGTGGGGTGTAGTATCACATGAAAATGAAAAGCTATAACAGTGAAAAGAAAATGTATGAATCTCATTATCATGAATATAGCACTACAGCAGCACTTAATAATGCTCCTATTTTCTGATGGGAAAATGAACATTTAATCTCATCTGTTTTTAAGTCAGTCTTTTTTTTTTTTTTTCCCCCATAAACTAGTTAGAAAAGTGAGTTTATGACCCTTGTCCCTCAAAGGTAAAATTTTAGAGGATATTAGATTCAAACCAGGTGTACTGCTATGGCTTCCATTCAGCTCATATACTCTGGTGTCCCTTCTTCACCTGAAATCATTTTAGGCATACCTATTATGACTTACATTATAACAGAAATGGAAGAGTTCAGATGTGTTTATTTCAGTATTTTTAGAAGTCATAATTTACTTCAATGACTCTGAAATTTGGAGCTCCCATGGGAGAACTGGACAGATTGGTGTTCCAGTGTTTTGATTAGATGAGCAGGAAGGTCCTGATAAACAAAGTAACAAAACCCCCTCCTTTGCGTTTATTTTTTTATTGACTTGTTTCCGTATTTATATTCCTGTGGCTGACTGAAGTATGCCAATGTAGCCATGCTGTGGGAGCAGGGCAGAACTTACAGTGCGATCTGCATGGCTGGGAGCCAGTGGCAGCCGATGCAGCCTGGCCAAAAATCTGAGCCTGCCTCAGATGGTCTCTTGTATGGGGGCTTACCCAGTTCCCGGCTGATACCTACTACCTTCAGAGGAGAATCAACACTTAAAAGAGCTTTCTAAAAAAGGATAAGTAGTCTCAGTGGGTGTAAGCCTATCCTAAAACCATATGGGCTGACAGGGCAGCCAAGGAACTTTGTAGCCTGCTAGTTTTCACATGGTGCGGGTGGCTCAAAGGGATGTACAGCAGCTGTTGAGCCTCATCCTTCTGTATCTCCCCACCAGCAGGCATCGAATCACATCCAAATACTGACAGGAATCCTGAAAGGGAAAAGAGATAACAAGCATCTGTCTGAGGCCCAGGTTTTCAGTCTGGGGAAATGTAATCTAAGTGCACAGGAAAACTTGGAAGACACTTTGTTTTAGCAGAAAAAGCAAGGGGTGTGTTTGCATGTGAAGATATTTGGAAGGACTGAAGGATGACTAAGAGGGAGGTTGCAGGGAAACTGTAGTTTGGGTTGCTAGAGAGGAGGAAGGGTAAGGAGAGCTGAGTAACAGAGGAGAGGAGGGAGAAGAAGCTGCTGAGCACTGCAAGTAGTGGAAGAAGTTATAGGTAGTTATCTGAGGTCTGTCTTCTCCCATTTTTGCTCTGGAATATGTGTAGTCTGTTCCTCTGGTGTGTTTATGCCTCCGTTGCTACTCTTTGGAATGAGAGGGTAATGGCGTTTTTGAAAAGGAGAATCCCTCTGCCCAGGCCCCAAGTGTGGAGTTACAGGTGAGGCTGGCTAGGGAAACAAGGAGAACTGGGGGACAGGGGGAAAAGCAAAGCACTTTCCATTGAGTCCTGTAGGAGAATATGAAAGGAGGTTTGTAGCCTTTTTTTGGTGCTAATCATTATCTTACTTAATTGTATCTTCTGATAAGTCTTTCTGCAACTTGTTCTCAACCCCAGCTTGCTAGTTTCGGTTTACAGCTTCTGGGTTTCTTGTATGAAAACTGTATTTGTATTTGTAGTTTGCTTTTGTTAACTGCAGCAGAGCAGATTTCAGTTCTTCAAAGATGGATGTCTCAGTTCCTTTCTTTCAAAATCAACTCTTGTGTTAGAAAGCTTTAAATGTAGCAGAAGGTTTGTTCAAAGTTCCTGGTTTTTAATGCAGTGCTAGGGAAGAAAAAGGGCTTAAAACTACTCTTTGTATGACTGATTGTTAATTACCCCAGCTGAAATAAAGTAATCCATAAATACACATGCTAATTTTAAAGTTTAATGTACTCTTGTGTTCAGACTCAATTTTCAACACACATACCATTAAAGGAGAAAAATCTAAAGCTGTATTTAACATGACCTATTGTTGATGACAACAATGAAACAAAAGTCTGCAGCAGTAGGTGTATTATATACTTTGGAGGTTAATAATTACTCAGTACTCATTCTGTAAAGTAGTTGATAAAGATGGTGTGTTTTTTAGCTTGTTTTTTTGGGTGTTTTTTTTTTTTTTTTGTGGATTGTTAGCTCATAGGGTCCTTTCTCTACATCCATTCTGAACACGTAATACCCAGCATTTTCAATACTGTCAGGCTGGTAGGCATACAAAATGGAGTACCATAACATGAGTAACTCATGTTTGTGAGTAAATTCAGGTCCCAAAATTGCATTTGTGAGCTTATAAGCCATTTTCCTTTAAAAATAAGGACTTCCATGAAATGCCTTCATTACTTGTTCTGTTCTGGAAACTCCAAGAATAAGCCAAATGCTTTCTATTGACAAAGTATGTGAAGTTATGTTAGGATGAAGCCCTGTTGAGACCTAATCTATCCATACTCTTTTTTGTGTCGTGTGAAGAACCACAGCATACTTGCACGTAAGTAGGATCCTACTGTGATTTTCTAGGGCTTTGAAAATAGATAGATCTTTACCTCTGAAATTCTTGTTAGTGGAATGTACAGAAGCAGCGGTTGATTCTGGCTGAGAACACGGCAGATGCTATTCATAATTATAGTGGGTCCGTTTTATCAATGCAGTTTCATTGTCTATAAAAAAGAAAAGCTTAAGAAATCCTCTTAATTTATTTGAGACCTGACCCTCTAATGAAATGTACTTATCCAGAAACGTTTCTGATTACTACTATTTTATTTTTTTTCCTTATCTAATTCTTTTGCAACTGCTGCAATAATACTGTGTGAGGTCCAAGAAAATTAGTTTTCTGGAATTCTGTATTTGAGAAATCTACAACTTGGTATTCCCAAGGGAAGTAGGGGAAGGCAAAAGTAACTAAACCTTTGACAAGGGTCACATTTGTACTATATAGGGGAAAAAAAAAAAGCATCAGTAGATCAATATCATCTTCTCCCAGTCCTATCGATCAGTAGTAGGAAAATTAGTCTTTAGAAAAAAATCAGCTTTAGAAAAATATCTGAGAGTTTTTTTGAAATACATTTTTTACTGGTTTTGAAATCCCATGGATATACAAGGCAAATAGTGGGAAACTGACCTTTTCAGAGTTCTTGTCACACTGTGGAAACTATTTGCTACCCACGAGTTTTATTGCTAGTTTTCTTATAAGACTTACCTAATTTTCTCAAAGTGATTTTTTTATGTGAGGAAAGGCAAGGAAAAGGTCTTTGCCTCTGCAATACCACTCATGTTATCATGTGTAACCCAGATTTCTCAGTTGACCCCTTTTTTTGGCATGCTTACTAGCTTTTACCCTGCATTACAGATAAGAAAGTATAGCAATCCCTATTAATAAATTTTGCTATATTTGTCTTATATTTTTCCTGGGTTTAGATTTCTTCTTTGGCCTGAAATATTCTGTGCTGGAGACAATCCAAATATGCTACAACATTTCAGAAATGAAGTCTAGCAGAAATTCAAACTTAACAATAAGGAGAAAAAAAACCCATTGAGTATCTCTTAGGAAAAAATATTTCTTGTTCAGTGATGCTCTCCATCTTCTACACTGATTGAAAGAGGATTCATAATAAATTTGGAACTACACTTACATGATTGATGTAAACTTGATTTGTAATTGAAAAAAGCATACACCGAGACAATAAAATCAACCTTAAGTTACCTTTTTCTATATTTTAAGTGCTTCAGACTTGAATGTTCTCTAGCACAGGTTATATATTTCTCTTACATGTAAAAAGTACAGAATTATGCATCCTTTTTGTCATTCGCAATTCCTTGGATTTGTGTAGCTTTTCTAGATGCAACTCTTTGATCTAGTTTTACCTTGATTTACACTTGTATCATCTCATTAAAGTTGCACAGGTTGAAGTTAGAGCAGATGATGTCTGCTGTCCTATAGTATTTTCTGAGCTGGTCCTTGACAGAGGAGCACTCTAATCGCTACATTTCCTCTGACTAGCTAACAAGGAGTGATCCTCTAAGTCATCTTTCAGTAATGATGCATTCATCCTGGGGTAGCTGTCTGAGCCTCTCTGCCTACCCATTTGTAAAATGGTGATGAGCCTTAACTGCCTTCTCTCACAGAGGCGTAAACAGTCATGGTTTATATTGTGTAGTGCTTTGAAAACTGAAGACAGTTTCTAAGTATTAGTGGAAGGGGTCTGCTTCAGCCTGTAAGAGGAGTGGGTGACTGCACAGGGAAAAAACTAACCTGCCTTGCTCTCTGTTCACTGTTAAATTGGATGGGAGTTTCATTGTGCGTTTTGGACCACATGAAGAAGTAATATGTCACTACATATACATAGAGACATCTGACTATGCTCATGCTCAAAGCCACATTTGTGTGGTGGCAGGTAGCACATTCTGTCAACAAATATTCTAAGTTTAGAGAGAAAAACTATATAAAGGATTATACTTTTATTTATCTACTTAAGTTGCCCTCCTGGCCTTAGGAAAAACTGATAAAAGTTGCAAAGCCAGTTCCATAGAATCTCATTGGATTTCTGAATGAAGCTCCTGCTAATTTACAGGTGAAATCTCCACCAGCTCCAGAGACTATATCACCTACTATGAAAAAAGCAAAGGACTTTGAGGAAAAATGTTAGAGAAGCTACTGTTGGAAGGCAACAACAAGGTAAAAATTCACAAGTGGTGGGTAACATTTATCAAATGGCTTATGTGAGAACAGGAGATCAGAGTTAAGGTAAAAACTGGTTCCTAAGGAACAGGTAGTACTCTGGTGGCAAAGTGTGTGACTTGGCAATAAGTATCTTCCAGTAATATTTAAATCTTGCTCTCACCTGAGTGTGGAATCGCAGCAAAAATGATCATCTTGATCTCAAAATGCAATCTCTTACATTCTTTACGTTTTTCATTAAGCTGATGTTCACTATAAATAGAAATACGAGGAAATTAGTATTTGTCTGGTTAGTATGGTACGTAGTTAAATGTATGTGGCTACTTGCCTAGCAGGGAATGGAAACTGGTAGTGAGGAAGAAAATGTTTAGAGAATAAGCTTAAAAGTATCTGTGTAGCAGGTACTGGGCTGAATGTAAAGATTTCTCTTTAACCTGACCAGGTCAGGAGACCTGCAACGCAGTCAAGCTGTAGTTGCAATGATAGCATAAATATATTACAAAGAATACATTGACAAATTTCAGAAGCGGTATTGAGTCGTTATCCCTCGATTGTCTGTGTTGGCGATGTAATATGTACAAAGTTTCCTTTTTAAAGTAAGCACTGTTTAGTGAGAAGCCAGTAACAGTATTTCTTAGAACATTTCTTTCTTTCGGTTGCTAACCTAAAAAGGGAATGAGACAATTTAAATGCAATTCTGTGAGAACAAAATACAGCCAGAATAAGAAATTGTAAGTCAAGTTTCATCCTAGTGTGAATTAAAATAGCTGAATTATAAACCACTCAAAAGAGCAGACTGATCATGGGAATAGGCACAGAATTTTAAGCATAATGGTGCCGCCAGATTGATACAGAACTGCTACAATTGTGACAGAGAATATACTCCAGCTTTCATTCAACAGAATAACATTTATCTGAAGTCTGCAAAAGATTTTGTGATACTCACAAATGCCTCAGCCACAAAAGCCTAGAACAGTGTTATATCTGTTGGCCTTTGCGAGTGAGGGGCTCGGATTCGGGCAATTTTTGCATGCCCACAGACTCACTCGTGGGACCGCAATTCAGTAATACTCGAAGCTTATGTAAAGAGTTTGTTTAAGCAGAGGCATGATCAAAGTCCTCCCCAAATATGTGTGTTTTCCACAGATCAAATTTCAGCTCTTGTTTTGGATCTGCAAATTTCTAAGTGTGATTTAAGCCTATAAATAACCACAGGAGGTTTTTGCCATTGATTTGAGTGGTCTTCTGATAAGACTCTGTGTGCATCAACACATTCCATGCAGCATGTAAAATTCATTTTAGCTTAAAGTTTATGCGTAATTTAAACTGAAAAACACCCTGGTAACTGGCTTGTTGTTTATTTTTATCTCCTTTTTTCCCCACCCTCATCTGTGGTCTGTGTCTCTGTTTTTCAGATTTTTTTTCTAGGGATTTTCTTTCTTCTCTAGTGTATAGTACTGTTGTTTTTGTTGTTGTTGTTGCTGGTTTTAACATCCTCCTTAATCCATTTTCTCCCCTCTTGTCTCTTAAATGACTGTTTCTTCTTTTTAGCATCGAACTAATTTTTTTTTCCTTTATCTTCTAATAAACAGTTCCTCCCTACTTCTCTCTCATACGTGTCTAACCCAGCATGGCTAGCACTCCTCTTTATCTTTCCATCTCTTGTCATGTTCCACCTGTCTTCTGTGCATCTGCAGTTCTAGATCCCTATCATCATCATCAAAGAAGTCCTATTCATCTTCTCTTAGATACCGACTTTCAAGTTTCCTTCACTTTTTAACATAAGGATCATATTTATTTCAATTGTTACTTCAGTCCTCTTGAAAATAAAATGTCTCATATACTTGCAAAACCTCAAGGTTTGTAACTCTCTTACCTCAAAATATTAGTTTAATTCCTTCTAAATTCCATCCCCCAGTTCCTTCTTCTCTGAACATACCTCTTTTCCTTTGCTCCAATATATTGTTTAACGACCCACTTTCCACTGGGATGTAAATACTTAATATAGAAGTTTAATAAAAGGGTGATTTTTATTAGAATATATGTAATGTAATATTTAATTCCCTAGTTGTATTCATGCAAACATTACACAAGCTTAATATGAATCAGGATTCTGCTCTGAAACAGTCTCCAGTAGTTCAATATCTTTCATTGAAATGCAAAGGATTTACGTAGAGTGTAAATTCTGAAGAAACGTTCAGAAGAAAATATGTAGTTATTTGATTTATTATCATTTTTTTAAACCTTAGTTTGACACTAAGTGTAATCACCCTGGAAAGATGCAGCTTCTTAAACATGATGAACCCATGCTTATGAGTGAGCATTTGAGAATGAAGTTTTATGATATACAATTGTGATGCTAAACAAGAATAATTAACAATGGAAAAAAATCAGTGAAATAACTAGCTAAACTGACGTTATCATAGCAGGAAGGAAGAGTTAGTGTAGTCTGAGACAAATAATACAGTTATTTATGTATAGGCTTGTCTAGAAGTATGTTTAAAAAAATACACAATGCTATTTATTGTTTGCATGCTATAGAAACATTAACAACTATGTAATATTTCTGAGGTGAAAGTCAGTAGTAACCACAAAAAATGCTTTACAAATTTCCAAACTGTGTTTTCTTAACCAAGTTTATGTATGTGCTATTACACATAATGCCCAGAAACACCCAGTTGACACTGCAAAGCTCCATAGTGTCAGCACTTTCAAAACAATTTGGTGGGCAGATTTGAGCAGACTTGATTAGGGACTGAGGCCCTGTTTCACAAAGGTGATTAAGTACAAAACTCCCACCGAAATCAGTTTACTTATATATGAATTTTAAATGGTTACAAACATGCATTTTGATGTAAAATTTTATTTTGTATGTTTGCTTACCACTGGCAAGTATAGCAAAGTTAAACTGTGTTACCATAAACTATTTAAAGTTGTTTTAAATATGTGATGTCAGTATTAAAAAACAAAGAAAGTAATTTATCTAAGAAACAATCAAATCAGTAGCAATACTTTAAAACACAATTCTTTTCAGAATCACTCCTGACTTCCTAAATCACTTGGTTAATTTGCACTTTTCTGAGTACACTTGTTAAAATGGACTTTTAATATTTACTAGTGAATTTCAACAGCAACAGCCTGTATTTGTGTTATAAGTTTTCTCTCTGTCATGGAAATCAACACCTTATATATTGAACAGCTCATATGAAAAAGCAAATGAAAAGTGAAGAGACTGTGAACTGCAGCAAATAGACATAATAAATTGTAGAATCATTTTGATCGGAAAAGACCCTCAAGGTCATCAAGTCCAATCAGAAGTTTGCTTGTTTTCTCTTCTTGTAATTCAACCATAGAACTAGCATCTGGAGCAATTGCTCGATGCTCCATCCTTTTAATTCTTTGTAGAAATAAAGAAAAAAGAAAACCTCCCTCCACTGCAAGGGTTAATTATTTTTGTCTATTTGGTTTGTTGTCTTTTAAGCCAGTATTTGTTCATGCTCCACACCTTTTCTGTGATACTGGAGATGTTTACTTTCCTTGAAAGTCTTTGGCAGGGGGTTCCCCAAAGTCTTCTGGAGCGATATATCAACGAAGTGAGTCTGATGCACGTGCTCCAAGACGTTTTTGAGGCAGGGCTTCCCTTTACAAAAAAACATATTGACTCTTTCTATCTGCACCATGTGTATCCAAGTGAAATTCCTAACAGGAATCCATAACGGGAATGTTTGCTGTTCGGTATATAGATAAACAACATAGAAATTGATTAAGGAGTAGGATGGCAATGTTGTTGATGATAAAAGGTACTTTGAGGCAGTAAATACAGAAGGACATTGTGAGGGAGCCTGACCTGAAAAAAAAAAAAAAAAAAAAAAAAAAAAAAAAAAAAAAAAAAAAAAGAAAAAAAAGGCAGATAAAATGGATGTCACAATAAGTATTAAATCACACACATAAGAAAAATAATGGTAACTTTGCATACAAAACAATGAGTTTTGAGGCAAGTATAATGACTTAGGAGCAAAGTCAAGACAGGTACAAGGGGTGGGATGCCTTGTACCTTTACATGTTTATGTCCATGAAGCTCCAAACTGCAGTCTTTGTGAGGTGACTGGTTTTGGCCTGCTCTTTTTTAGTGGAGCACCTAAAAAAGCATATAACTATCTTGTACATATAGAAACCATTTTATCATTTTGTGTCATCTCTTTGTATTACCTGAAAAGTCTTTGCTTTTCAGTCTGACATGTTTCTGCTACAAGTACTCGAGGCTGGTGATTTCTATACGGAAAACATCAGTGATCGTTCAAAAGATAAAAAACCCAAACCAAATAAGTAGAGTCAGAAAAGATTCCTGAAACCAAACCTGTAACTCTTCTTTTGTAGTAGTTAATACGTTTAATAAACTGAAACAGAAAGGAAAAACAAAAAGAAGACAATCACAGAAAAAAGATACTTGAATCATGACCACAATGTTCTGGATGATTAATGTCTTCTAACTTCTTGATAGCTGTTATAAAATATTTAAAAACATTGAGTACATATAAAAGAGTTGAAAGGCTGCATAGTCCTTTTTGAAGTTGAATAGTCTGTAGTAAAAGATATTCTGTTTTCTGGTTGCTTGGGAACTGACATCAATACAGAAACTTTGCAGAAGAGCAGAGCAGGATTTGGGAGGATTCTGGATACATTTGTACTGTTACTCTTAATAGCAAAGAATCCACAAGGAAAATAAAGTTCAGAATGTCAAAGTAACTTCAAATTTCAATACCTTAAGAGATTTTACTGAGAAGCTTAAGAGCAGAAATGTGTTAAGAGCTTTATGATCTCTTAATCTTTTTTATCTATATTCTCATGTATGCTTTTTGGATCACCAAGATAAAAAAGTTCGGTTCCTCATTTTCAACTCCTTCTCCAACACAAATGCTAGCACAGTGGATATTGCTCTCTCAAAAATATGCTTTTGGGCACTGCTTATGGTGTCGTGCTGCTTTGGGGGTCACCTCTCATTTCTGACTCATCCCTGCCTGCTTGCAGGAGGAATCTGGACCTGCTGCTGGGGAGAGCTTTGTCTCCAGAGCACAGAGTGGACACTTTACCCACCTTTAGCAGCAAGGAGCCTTCGCACAGGGGTGCAGGTCCCACACACGCTATCTAGAGTGCAAACTTGCTGTCTTAGTTTTGCATCTATCAACTAAGTCCCCAAACAGCAGATGGGGAGATCGGGGGATGAAGTTGAGAAATAAATATTAAAATCACAGAGCTTAGTATTAAGCAAGGCTTAATGAGGGCTTGGAGTTACACTACTGGAAACAGTTTCAAAGAACGCTTGTCAGCGGGGAGTGATTCAGCTCCCCAAATACTGCCATCTAAAAGCTTAATCGTCCAGCTTAAGCTAATCACCTTATGTTTTCAGTTACCTGGCTCATTGAATAATTTGGGCAAATATCCCCCAGCTGTCATAATGAATTCAAGAGCTAACAAACTAGGTAAGAAGAGAGCTGTTGATAAGTGTGACAGATAAGGCTGTGTTTTAAGCTTTATTTCTCTTTGAAGGTGTTTTCTAGTAGACTGTGAGGCAAAGTCCCCCACTTTGCTACTGCCGGGGGGATCTTTGTACTCAGTATTATATGCACAAACCGCATTATCTCCGTAGTTGTGAAAATCTATATCCAGCTCCTCAGATTTTATCCTTTTCTCCTTTTGGTGATGTAGGAGGAAAGGTTGAATTCAGAGAAAAAATGTAAAAGAAATTACATTTTTTAAAATATATGCCACTTCTCCTTCCCTGAAGCACAACATAGAGATAAAAGCCTGTAAAAGCACATTGCATCACTATCCATTCCTAAGATCTATTCCATCTTGTCATGCAACGATAAAAAGTTTTTCAAATTATGATGGAAAAAACTATATTTTTTTTTTCCTATTCAGTAACATCTGTCAATGTCCATTATGACCTCCAAGACATGAGCGTGGACATTCAGTCATTGTACTAGTAATTTAAGATGAAGAATACTAAGGACAAAACTACTTATGAGTTGGTAATCTATTCAATAGAAGGACGGCTGTTAGTAGTAGAATAACCTTGATACTTTTATAGTTAGCAGTGGCTCGAAATTCTGCACTATTAGTTAGTTACAATATGTGATTTATTTGCAGATATAATTGGGCACTGCAATCCATTCAAAACAATGTGTTTCAAGAAGGAGAGAGGAGTTCAATACAGCTTGTTTCCTAATCTAGGGAGATGTATAATGTGAGGAATTTAAAAAGTGAAGATAAAAAAAAAAAAAAAAAAAAAATAACCCTTATTCAATTTTGTGGTGCCTACCAGATAACTGTTCCTCCCAGAGCCAAAGCAAAATACATTTGAAGTACGTTCTTATGAATATCTCAGAATGGATAAGTTTAAACTAAAGCAGGTTTCTATCATTATGTACACCAGAAATTTTTGAGATTTTTTTGGTGAGCCAAGTAGCCTTAGTTACTTGCCTGAGAACAACATGTTAAGAACACCATAATTCTGATTAGAGCAAGTAAAGTTTTACTTGAACTAAACGTTTTTACTCTCTAGAGAATTCCTTGTGTCCTTTAGGTATGCATTAGAAATGAAAGAATTACGATGCTTACTTACTGTTTTAACTGAAATCTAGATTGCTCATTAAAACATGACATAGAATAATTGTCTTGCACACTCCTAGATCTTGTGTCTTTGCTTGAATTTCAAAGACTACAACAGAGATAAGTAGTTAATTTAATTTTTCCAACTGATTGCTGTGCTTGTTACTTAAATAAACTGGAAAATAATATGAGTTTGGTTTGGGGGGGAATAAGCTAAAACATTATGAAATACCGCATGGTTTCACAGATTTATGCAGGTGGATTTCCTTCACACATACTTTTAAATCAGTGTTGAAAAAAATACATAGATATAATAAATGGTGAAATCCTCTATATAAATTGTAAAGGTAATTCTGTAGCCTTGCCATTTTCTGTTTTTTTGTTTTGTGTTGTTGTTGTTGTTGTTGTTTAATTCATTTACTACTTTTCCCATTGCCTTTGCCATTCCTGAAACACGCTTACTTTTACATTTGAATTTAAGAGGATCATAAGGCATCTTAATTTTAGGGTAAAAGGGTGATGGACTATTGTAAAATTTTACAGAAAGGAAAGGAGGTCATTTGTAATTTGTGTTTCTCCATGAAATGCTGCAATCATGAATCCTGTTAACTTGTAGAGTTTTAGATAGTACTATTAACTATAAGGAGGTTTAGCTACATTCCATGTGGGAAAAACAAATATGCAAAACAATAATTAAAAAAAACTCAATTCAAGAGGATATAAGAAGTTGGGAAAATGCATATCTTTCCTATAAGTCTTCATTCTGCTAGTTTCTCCTTACACCCTAACTTCTGATCTCAATCAGGAAGCATGAAGATGCATTCTTAATTCTGTTGCTTTTAAGAAATTTAAGCATGTTTCTGAATGAACCTAACCACCTAAATCCAACAGATTTCCATGACACTTCAGAATTTTTTTGCTTAAAGCACATATTTATGAGCTTTGCTAAATATAGATTTTCTTTCTTTGTATATGATTATGCTCTTTATATTTGATACAGAAGATACAGAGAAAAGGTCATACTGCTGACATGTAATTACTGAAATGCACAGTAAAATGGGCAAATTCTTTGATCAATAAGCCTCTTCATCATTATACAGTCTGTTATAGCCACATGCTCATTAGGAAAGTCGTGAATTCAAGTATTTTATGACAGCTTCATTGGTACAAAGTATTTGTTTCAAGCACTAGTATCTCTAGTTATCATTCTGATGCAGTTCAATAGTGTTGAAAATTAATGCCAGTCACAAGATTTCCTTTGAACCTTCAACAAAGCAGAGCTGAAGCAGGGTATATTGCTGCCTTCTGAACTTCAGAACAGCTTAGGCACCCTCTTTGCATACTGTAAAGCACAGGTCTTTGACTCTAGCATGGATAATGGCAGGAAGCTTGAAAATCAATTACCTTTAAATACTGCACAAGGAAATTCTTTTGATTTCTCATCAAAAGCACCTGGGATATGTGGTGTTTACTTGTAATTTAAATGATATGCAAATCTTGTTAAAGGTACCAAAACAAAAATATATTGCTTGTTGCCCATTTTTGTAGAGCCCCTATTAGCTACCGGGCTCAGTGATTTTGCTGCCTACAGCCAGGGCTGGCTCTCGGGCTGTACAGAACTTGAATACGTCACAATGGCTAGTTTATGGCTAGTTTATGAACTGTGCTTAGACTCACAGTGCTCAAAGTAAGATGTCATAAAATTTTCAAAAATCCCCTTGAAACACATTCCTGCGTTTTAAATACCAGCAGAAACCAGGGGAAATACCATTCAAGGCTGGAAACATTCGCTTTTTAATGTCTCATGAATAGTACGCATCTATAAGACAAATTAAAAGTTCCTGGCACCAAAGGCCTTCCAAACCAGCAACAGAAAACAGAGGCATTTCAGCTGGAAGTTAAAGTGGAGATTTCCCCTGCCCAGCCACCAATGCCACTTTCCAGGAGGGATGAATCTATGCCTCGCTCTCTGTCTTCAAAGTGAAACCATATGAAGTCTTCTATCAGAAAAACACTGACGTCTGTCCATTTTAAAAGGTGTTTGAAGAAGAATTGTGTAAAAACAGGAATTAATTTATGCTATAAACTTGGGGAAATGAATCTTACCTCTATCAAAATAATTATCCTAGTGCTTGTTCTGGAAAGGGCAGTCAGATTTTATTTAAAACATCTTGGTTTGTGCTTTGTTAAGTTTTTTGGTTACATAAAAAGGCTTCAAATCATTGTTTTTCTAGTTGAATAATCTAAGCTCCCTTTTTCTGCAAATCAAATTTGAACCTTTTTTATATTCTGCAAATATTCACATACTATTGCTCAGAGTATATCTGGGCTACTAGAGAAAATTTTAGTGCTGATAGTAAAGACTGAAACAGAAAGATGAATGTTTTTATGTGCTTAATTCAAACATGTCATTTGTTCAATAATTTAGAAGAGGTTTTATGTAGGGAAAAAATAAATATTACTTATTCTCTTGTAACAGGGTTTTTTTTTACAGCCATCATCCTTATAGAAAGTGGCTGAGCTCCAGGAATCAATATTTATTTCCAGCATATTTAAGCTTCTTATGTAACTAGAACATTAAGTTTACAGAGGTAGGGAAAATATCTGATTTTAAGACTGTGACAAATGTCTAGTGTAATATAAATGTATTTATGGTGTTTATATTATCCACTGAGGAATATATTGTATGAGAACAGTTGTGAGGGGTGAATCTAACGCCTTCTAGAAAAAGATACTCTGTTCCCTAGTTACCTAGTAGCCTGCCATAGAAAATATCAGTGAATTAAGTCCATCGCCATAATTCCAACAACTTCTGCAGAAGTTCATTAAAATCTCAGATTTGTTATCCGACTTCTGAATTCCAATACCGATACTTTTTCACTGTCCGAAGTCACAGAACTATAAGAGGGTAGAAATAATGGAGAAGAATCTTATTATGGTTTTGGTTACCCGGAACAGCTATTTGTAAACCTTACCTTGTCTTGTTAAATTATGCTCATACTTAAGGGGAGAGTAAGTTCACTGAAATTTGTTTCCTTAAAGTTGACTGAAAATGGAGACTCCAACAGTTTTTACAGCTCTGGGGTACAATATTCCTTTAGAGCTGAAGTTAGCGATGTAATTTCATGTGTTGAAGTTGTATTTTCTGAATAACACCTAACTTTCAGATCAGTGTAATTTCACTTAAAATAGTACCTGATAGTCAGGCTCTGATTATAAGTTTTTCCCATGTTATTGATATTCTTTTATGCAGTTTTGTTGAGAATTGACCTTTCTCATTTAGTTCTTAGTAGGTTAGCATGAAATAGATATTTTACAGCTATGACTTGAACATGTAAGTCAAGCATGTCATTAGAGTTTGACTTTATCTTGTTCAGTACAGTCCTTTTGTTCTTTCATTTCCTACTATATCAAAGCTACATCACGTTTCATAAATGTGTTGAAGTGTTGTTCTGGCTCTTGATCTTCAGTTCTTTTGCCCTGAAGCTCACAATTTTTCCCAATCATTCCTGCCTAACCTCTGGTTTTTCTCTTTCTTTCCCCCTGCTAAAAAGAAATCAAGAAAGCCAGAAGCAAAGAAGAAATTTCATGTATATAACATATTCTTTATACATAATAATTAAATATATTTATTAATATGGCTAAATCCAATGCAATCTGAAGTCTAATCGAGTAAGCTCCTTAGTTGTTTGGTTTTGTGTTTTTTTTTTTCCTACCCTTGTGATACTTTTAGAAATCTGTTGCTGGTACTCTTCTATATGGTGTAGCCCTCCTAGAATCTGGCTTCCAAAAGCTATTTTGTAATGAAATATTCTTCTTAATACTGTTTCTCACTCTTAAAACACAAAGTTGTGGGTTTTTTCTGTGTGTCTAATGAATTGTAAAGTTAGAGTTTTGATTTGAACCATATCAAAATTTGAAACTCTTCTACCCATAGTTTAAGTTGATACGTATTATTAATTGTATACATTTCTATGCAGTTTACAGCCTGTATAAAACAGTGAAGAAGGGTCATCCAAAAGATACAGTAAATCAAGTGCATCTGGAGTGCTGCCTGTTTTCTCTCTATTTACTATCCTCCTAAATTTTAGATTAAATGAGTAAGGTTCTTCCACTTCCAAATGTAATTGCTCATTTGGTCTTACCGGGTGTTCCTCAAAGGAATTAATGGGAAAAGGGAGGGAAAATTTAAGGGGAAAATTTCAAGGGGAGAAGGAGGAAAAAAAAAAGTGCTTTATATGGCAGAAGACTGCAGGATTCTATTGTTTCTTCCTGATAATGTGATTTCAGTCGCCATATTAAGTTAATAACATACTAATTTTTTTTTTTTTTTAATGCAGGCTTCTTTAAATTAGGATAGTATTTTGTAAACATTTTTCCTTCATTTATGTTAATTTGGATCTTAGTTCAAGGCTGAGGCACTTATAACATCAGTTAAAGAAAAAAAAAATAAAGATAATAAAGGGCAGGACGCTTTTTCAGCAAAGCTGTATTTTAGATGTGCATAAATACATAAATGAGTGAAACAGCAGGCCAGATATCTCATAATAAAACATCACTGCATAGAGTTTTAGGAAAGCGAAATGTGGTTAAAAATTAAGAGGCCCTCTTGCTCTTCCTAAATCTGATTTTTACAGGATGCTCATGTTAGCCTAAGTCAAATTGCATATTGTTTGCTTCTTATTTCTTAGTCTCTCCAAAAGAAAACATTTTAGTAGAAGGGATGCTGTCGCAATTGAAAATCAAATTCTGAGCTGTACCAGTCGTTGATGTGGAGGTGAATTACAAACTGGGTGCATAGGCATCTCATGTTTGAAAGTAAGTCCTCAATTTTCCTTGAGACACCATGAGGTTTCTCCATCCCTCTAAAATATCTAGCTTTTGCAGAAAGGTGTTCCCTGTGGGCTAACAATTTATGTGTGGATTTTCTGTCAATCCCCACAGAATTGTTAGGTTTATAATTTTTCCCAGCATCTTCCTACAGTGGCAGTCTCCTACAACATTTCTTTCAATAAATAGTACAGAATCAGGGAAGCAACGATCTTTATAATGACAAATGTGTAGTAGTGGTAGTAGTAATAATAATAATAATAATTCCTGTTATAATATTCAAATCTCATTTTCATTTTGTGCAAGAGATACATCAAGAGTATATAATCAAGAGTTGTCTTTCAGGTTTTATACTCTCATTTGCATCAATATTAATTTAATTAACACCACAATTAGGGATAACATTACTGCCATGGGAGTAACGGATGTTATGGTACAAGGATAACTAGACATTTAAGGAAAGCAGCAAGACAAAACTAAGGCAAATAACAATAAAACTAAAGATGTGGTTAAAACCTGACAAAATTATTTTGATCATGCTCTACTAAGAAATCAGTAACCACAGGGATCAATCAACCTAGGCAGCTTAACTACTTATAAATAATTAATAAATAATTCTATTTCCATGGGACACAACAGAACTAGGTGGGTGGGACTTCTGCAAACATACACAATGATGGAGATGCCTGCTGCTTTTTGAAGTACTTGGAGCTTGAAACGTGTTCTGAAAAAGACAAAGCTTCAGATACTGTGGGCTTTTGAGACTAAACGTTTGTTATTTTGTATGAATTCTTAGTACATATTAGGAATAAAACAACTAACTACTCACCTAAAAAACTATTTGGATCAAATTTATTAGAAATGCGATGTGGTGGAAAGGTCTTGTGCGAAGTCTGCAGAGAGCCACATATATTAAAGACGATGTGGCTGTGAGGATGTCACCGCACAGGGACAGCGAGCAGGCAGGCAGGGCTTCGCAGAAGCCCACCCTCCCTCCAGCCTGCACCCCCTGGCAGAGCACTGCTGAGTGAAAAAGGAGTTTGCATGTCAGATGCTAGGTGTGGAGAAAAGCCCTCAATAGCAGAAATGGGAGGTATTCAGCTAGTGGTCAAGGGCTTTGATGGCCGTCAACAAAACAGACGTAATATTTTCACCAGTATTCTAGCCTGAAGTTGTATTCAAATTAAATTAATTCAGGTAATTATTATGTCTTTTCCCTATCTGTTCTTTAATATTGTTGAAGGATTTTCCCTTGCTTCTTGCATACTTCCGTGCAGAAAAAGGGACAGGTAGGTTGAAAAGCCAGACACCTTGCTCAGTTCCTTCACCGTCTCTTGCTAGTTCTCCTGACAACAAAAAGTCAGTGCCCAAAGTAGCTTTTTGATTTGACTTGTATATTTGAAGGACCAGGTTGGAGAAGCAATGAACAGACACTCTAATTAAATCTCCTGCTTCTAACAATGCACTGTGGAAATAACGATCATTTGCTTTTTGACATCATATTTTGTTGCTTGTTTCTTTGTTTTTTTTAAACTCACTTTACAGATGTACAATGTGACTGGAATTTTTCAGAAGCATTGTTGATATAACTCTGCTTTCATTACATTCATGGGATTTCAGCAGAAACTGATACAGGCTCTGTCTTTCTATTTGTAAATTAAGCACTTGATTCAGTGAAGAGCAGCCTGCATGAAAACCATTTCTACCATTTTTTTAGTCATCCTCTAAGTACAACAACATTTTGAGATTTTATTACTGTAGTGTTATTATATAAAACGATGTTGTTTCCTGGTTATACTGAGAATGTTCTTACACTTCTGTGCATCATATTTTATTTTACTAGTGTATGCTTTTAAAATGCAAATATTTCAAAGAAACAACAGATTTTTACAAAAACTTGCTCTTCTAGATCATTGCATAAGCTTGCATTGCTCTGGAAAAGATTACCCGTATGTACATTCTCCTGTTATCATGGCAGGTTTCTGAAGTAATTCAGTATTGCTGCTTTATTTACACACTTAATTCTCATTATCTTTGATTCCAGGGGTAAGTGTATCAGTTCATCAGAGCTATAAATAATTTGTAAACAACAGAGGTTAATGTCTTTTTAACACATTCACATAGTGAATAAGAAGGGCAGCAGAGCCACCTGTGACCATCTTTGAAGACAGCCACTTTCAGGTTTATATAAATCAATCAGTTTAGATATATTTTAAAAAATTAACAATGTTAAGTTAAACATAGTTTTCTCATTCTGATATGTGGTGTAATGACGCAGAAATACTATATTGAAAGAATGGTGATATTGCATCAATTACTTATATATAATCCCAATTTATCACTTATAGTTGAGAATTAATAGCTAGTCTTCTAAAATAGAAACGATACATTCTTCTTAATTGCGTGTATCTTTAATTGTGTGTCTCTTTACATACATATCTTCACTTGCATAGAAATATATCACATTGGTTCTACTTTTTTACTTGTGATTATCTGTTCAAGCAGAAAAATTCTGTCAGCCAATGTCCTTATTTGAGGCTGAAAATAAAAGTTACAATGAAAGAAAACTCACTGCAAGCAGAAATTGTAATAGAAATACTGAATTTTAATTAATTGATGATAATTACTATTCAAAATACTAGATAATGTCACTCAGTATATCAGAATGCATTCCTTTGTATAAAGGACTTATGCAGTCTCTTCTTTCTATTTTTATTATACAAAATTCAAATTTCCTTTCATGTTACTGTTAATTCTACATGAAAAAGAATTTAGAAATTCTCTTTCCTTTTCGCTTTCTTGTAGGAATAGTATGTTTTAACATAACCACTGAATTAATTTCTTCCAGTTCAAATTTGTAACTGTTTTGCATTTTGTCTTCCTCCTTTAATCCATAAGCTTTAACTTAAAATGAGTACACTTTTAGCTTTTTGTTTAAATTTTAAAATATTTGTTCTTAAATGTGCTTATATATCTGTATAAATAGCAAACAGGATACTCAAGAGACTGTACAAGGCCACACAATTGAGTGACTGGAAACACGAGATTTGTAGTACATTGGAAGTCAGTGGAAAACCTTAGGAAATGCTTTGATATTGCCTATCATTATTTATTTAATTGATACAAAGCTTACTCTTTTTTTTTTTTTTTTCCCTTCGTGTTTCCTGTAGCTTTCTCCCTATCCCCAAGCACCTATTATTTGATAATTTGTCATTTTATTTAGCTTTTTTTGTTTATTAATTTTGGGGAAAAAAGTCATTGCAATTAGAAAAGATCTCTTAGGAGAAAAAGCAAAACCCTGCCAATACAGAATTGTAACATAGAATATAGTCCCTTGTGTTTTACTCATTTCATTTTAATTGTTTTGAGGAAGACAGAGCACATTGTGGAATAATCTCAAGAGAAAAAAGTAAAAATACTCTTTCTCACTTAGAGTAAGTCATTCTTCAAATTCAGACTACTTTGTCCTTTTCTCAATTTGATCTTATTATTTCCAGATATATCCCATTTGTATTCTTAAATAATTACTCTTGCCCCTTGGTGTTTACCTTCTCATTGCTTTTGACAGATATATCTCCTCCCTTTCCCCCCACTTAATTGTTGGTTAGTCAAGCTGTACATATTTAATCTTTCTAAGCTTTCCTTATGTGTCATTTCTTGCAACCCATTAATCCTTTTTTTCCCCTCTTTGCTCTGTATTCCTTTCAGTATGCCAAAGAATAAAAGATGGAGCTGATTGAACTTGCCAAGTGTTTTCCAGTTCAAATTTGAAAGGATAGTACGATCTTTGTTGCCTTGTAAAGACAGCGCAGCTCTATCCCTTGTTCATGCTAAGGTCCAGCTTCTACACTCCAGCAATGCAAAAATATGTTACTAGGGATGCCAATTTCATTTCTGCTACTGTAAAATTGTCTCAGAAGACTAAGGCTTTGGTTGATGTTTTATGAACTGAACTTAAAAATAGTCCAAACTTAAAAATTCACATTTAGGTAGTTTCTAAATTCATACGTAAAAATTAGAAGGAAAAGTAAGAATAGTCTATTCAAGAGGTTAATGAAATATTTATATAAAAATAAAGTGCTCATTTGGTAAAAGAACATGAATGAAACATCCTGGATGTACCTTCTCAAATATACTTGCTTGCCTGTGGATTTTAGCTTCTGAGATGGTTAAATTCTGAATCCTTTCTCTCTAAAATTTTGCTAGAACTCTAGTTTAATTTCCATTTGACTCTCTTTGCTTACTAACCCCTTAAGCTTTCTACTTCTGACAGATCACAAGAGTATCATTAAGTAATGCAAGTTCATGTCTTATTTGTAGACAATCCTGTTGACCTTAATTTCCCCGTGTCCCATCTTGCATCACATTTTAATGTTGGCAGTCTCATTTTTCCTTTGTTCGGGCTTTCAGCTCTTCACTTACAAAAACAAGCACAGCAAACCATGAGAGCTTTGGTGCCCTGATCTCACCTTGGAACTGTGGCTTTCTGAGGCAGGCTGAAGGGTAATGATCATCACGGTTTTTGTTCCTCTGTTATTTATATGCTAGTGTTTTAATGTAAATGAATCCTCTGTTTCTCAAAAGGCTGTAAAGTGTAAATGCATAGGTGGTTTGTGCTCTTGTGGTCATTAACTCTGCCAAGTCAAGACATGAGAATTATTATTAAGTCTCACCGTTCTTTAGTCTCATCACCTGGTCCATATAGTGACTTCAATTTTAAAGTCCCTTTATGGAACTAATACGGTCATACACATATTAACCCAGGACAGTAACACTCGATTGATAGTGGTTAGCTCAAGCTTCTCATTTGTTTTTTCTCCATCTGTGTACAGGTCACTTTGACCTGGCCTTAATACGCATGATTTGATTGACCCCTGACTAGTATATGTGTAAAGCTCTGAAACAAAGAAGATCTGGTAAAAATACTAATCACCCTCTAAATCTCTGTAAAACAAGCTGGGATGAAAAAGACATAGCAAATGTAATGCCAGTGAATTTGTTTTCTAGGCAAACTACCTGTTGTACTGCCCTTTCATTTCAAGTCAATGAAGGAAGCAAAGGCATCATCTGTCATGGGGGTGGAAAGCCGCCAGCTATTTCAAAACCTCATCTTTCATCTTCAGTGGGGAAAACTGAAATTAACGCTGCTGATATGAAGGAAGCTAAAAAAAATCATATGAGTTCAAGACGTGAATCTTTATATAGACATTCACCTAAAAATACGAAAGAGGAGAAAAGCAGAACTGTTCAGCTGGGTAAGTCTTAGGAGTTCTAATACATGAGAAGCTGCATCATAATTGTAAACCACGAGGAAAAAGTAATTCCACGTACTACACTGAAATCTCCCTTTTCTATGGAAGAATTACTTGCATTAGAAGAATTTTAGTGGAGACACCTATTTTACTTCTTTTGGAACCTCCTTTCAGCCAGCCAATATAAACTAGATAAAACGTTTGCATTTCTGGATTAAAGAAATTGCCTGTAGTATTTCTTCTAAGCAGTAAATAACCATGAGCAATTACTGATTGTTTAGTCAATACTCACAAACAAATTTCCTACTTTTATATGGCACCTCTATTCAAAGACACTTATTTCTGTAAATATGTTTAAAACCTCATAGGAAAGCACAGGATTTCATAATAGTATTGTATTTTTTTAATACTATTTATAAAATAACATTTGATTAAATGTAAGCTTTGCATACCTGAATACTTGTGAAAAGTAGCTTTGTATCTAAGCTAATTTTATTTTTCTAGAGTTTTCCAGCAAGTATTCCCCATTCATTCCAGTCATCTGGAAATAGATGTCCTGCAGTATGGAGCTGCTGGCTGGGCATGGGCTTTCACATCCTGTATGTACCATCTCCTGGCTTGTTGAGAATTACTTGAGGTTTGAAGCCCAGAAAACAGCAAATGCCTGCCCCCAACCAAATATGTATTGTTTTCTGTACAGCAGAAAAGTGTCAGTCGTTTTGCTTTGCTGTGATATGTATTTGAATAGTCACATCTGTACTACATGGAATCAGATTTTTCTCGTAATACTGACACTTGTCAACTGTGTAACAAAAATTTCTTGTAGAAGATTGTGTTGTAAGCTTGAACAGACTTTACAAGAAATGAAGAAAATAGTATTATAGTGAGGAATGACTTGAGGTGATTTTAATATATCCAGCCCTTTTTTCAGACGGGAACTTTTTTCTCTTATGTCAAGTAATTACTGAACTAATGAATTCCATTATAAGGCAGACAAATTCATTGCCAGTAAATTTCTATGAGGTCTGACCTTTTTGTAAAAATTGGCTATCGGCAGCATGAGGACATCTGATGTGACAGAATAGGCTTGCAATGATGCAACATAGGCTTTATTATTACTGTTTACTAGAGATAGCAATTAATAAATAAGTTTTTTATTCCATTTCTAAATATATCTTCCTTATTAAAAAAAAAAAAAAAAGGAAAAGTAATGTAGGTAGCATAATGTAATTCAATTATCTCCTGGATCTTCACCCTAGAGAATTCTGTAGCTTTAAAGATCTCAAAGATCTTTCCCAAGGTTTATACCATCTGAAAAATTTGTCTGACTGTGTTTTTTGTCTAATATCAACAACATGAAATGAATTTTTGATTTTTGTCCTGAATTGTTGAATACACTGTTGAGTTTCACTCATAATAAGTAAACAAGGAACAGCATTTTTTTCTTCAGTGAGGTGATTTATTTTTACCAGCGCTTCAGTGGAAGGTGCAAATTATTTTCTCTCTACCATACTCCTTTAACAATTGTGTTTGATTTTGTCCACAAAATAACAGATCGGTATCAGGTATAAAACGTTACTTTGTGCTGTGCCAATAAACATCTGTGGTTTTAGGTATTGAAGATGTGGCTCCAGCTGGAACATTTGCAGAAAGAGGCCCTGAAACGAAAACCACAGAAAGGCAAGTAGGGTCTTTCAGCTTTTTCAGATTATGTGCATCTGCAGCAGGCAGGATCTAAAAATGTGTCTCCAGACATACAGGAGGAAAGACATGAGATGTGATTTCATTAGCATCAGAAATTATCAAGTCCTGTGAAAATTTTCTGTGACTAGCTTGTGCGGATAAAGTTCTTCCCACGCCTATGAGACACTCTGGTGTGCAGCTTGGTAGAAAGTAAAAATTGAAATAATAACATTTCTCTAAGCCAGCCCATCATTAGTAGAAAAAGAAAATCCCAGTCAAAGGAAGGCAAGTAACTTATTAAAAAAAAAATAAAAATGCAAGGAATATGTGGCTTTTTGTTATTCCTAGAGATAAGAACATGTCCCAAACATGAAAGAAGCATCAGAGTTTAGAGTTTGGTTTATACATGTTTAATGATAAGGAGTGACCAAAAAGGAGAAATGAAGCAGGCAGTATCATCAGTAGATCTCACCAAGCTGCACACGCATGGTGCTCTCTCCCCTTGTACCTCATGACCTCATGTTGGGAAGAGGAACCCTAAAATGAGGTCTTCTCCCTAACTCTCCTGTCCATTTTGCCTTTGTGAATGACATAGCTCACCTTTTGAACAAAGAGTGACAGTGGTTGTGGCTTCTGCCACTGAGGTCTTTTTCTCTAGAGAGGTGATGAAACAGTCATGTTTCTGTAGCTCTTTGAACGTTATTTGGCACACGAGGCTAGAGAGATCCAGAGGAGCGGGGTCTCTAGAGGCTGGGAGAGTAACCAAAGAAAACAGGTGCTTTTAGCATGAGGTGAAAGAAACAGAGAGATTGGCCTGGGGCAAAATGAGATTTAAAGGAAGTGCTTATCTATACAGCAGGCTTATGTGCGAGAAGAGATGGGATATTGACGTACCTTAATCAGTTAAGAGAGCAGGGAAAAGCAAAAGAAGGGGTACCAGGAACCCACAGAAAAGGGAGAAGGTGTTGTCTTTAGTGTGTACCATAGGTTAGAATTCAGACCACTAGTCCTAAATATCAGAGTAGTTCTTGTGATGGTAATTGGTACAGTATTGTATTGTACAACTCAGGAGTCCTCAGAAGGATTAAGGTCAACCTAAAACTTACTTGAGGGGCTACAAATATAATTCTGAACTGCTGGACAAAAAGAAGTCAAAATCAATGGCTTGTGAATCCAGCACTTCTGTTTCATTTTGAGTAGTTTGGTTGTTGAATGTTGCTCTTTCATTTTTTTTTTTTCTCATTATGGAAAGGAAAAAGAATCAAACAAAATAATTAAAATTTGATCCATCCCTTATCTATTTCTCCCTGAGCATAGCTGCCTTTAACGAGTAAATAATCTTTCCTACCCTTGTAGCTGTTGTGAGTTTTTTTAGATTAATCGTTTTATGTGAAATTACTGCTTAAGTGACAAACTAACATACTTACATCTTATTTTCTTAGGACATAAATGTGTCCTTCACTTACAAAATTACATGATCATGTTGGAAAATCTGTGAAAAATGTCAGCCCAAGAGTTAAGATTGGCTGTTAAACAAAAACCAGACTTTCAATATTATGACCTCTGAGCAAAAATTAACACACCAGTTCCCTAGACGATCAAAGCACACACAAAGCACAAAGGATAAGGATTTCATCCTGACAGATGTGTTATTGAGAAGAAAATGGCCACTTTTGGCTATGTGATTATTTGCTCAGATGTTTAATCTTCACATGATAGCAAACTTGTAGGAAGTAGTTGTATGGCTGTGTCTGACTGAAGCCAACAGCACCATGAGGCTCACACGCATGGAGCCAAGGAGTGACATGGCATGCATACGTTGCCCCAACAATGAGGTAGCACGCACAGATATAAGGGGGTCAGGTTCAGTGCATTGAACTCCTCATGTCATATGGGCCAGACCCAGTAACAGAGGCTGAGAGCTTGTTCACACTACCCCATGCAGCACGACACATAAACTTTGCAGTAACTAGCTCCAGCCCTGAGCTATGCTTAGCCAGCTGTATTGCTTCTGATCCGGGCATTAGATTAACCACAGCTACATCGGTAAGGTGCTGCAGGATGCAAGAGCTTCCCAGAAAACCTGGGGCTTAGAGTAAGTTGCAGCCTTCTGAACAGGCCCTCTTCTCTTGAGGTGTGATACTGCTAGAGCCAAATCAGCCCCCTGCCCTCATTTGCAAACCAGGTATCGGAAGGAATTTTTTAAAAAACTGATCGCGTTTCCTAGAGAACTACCCCGGCTACTCCTGCTATGATAGCATTCAGCAAGTGCCCAACTCTGAGCATCTGAAAATGATGAAAGGACAGGTTTTCGCACCAGTGTGCACCTGCTGAGTTGGTCAGCTCAAGCCAATGCAAGTACAAGGAGCACAGGACTTCTATCAGATGTGCCTTGACACTTGGATGTGCCTCTACCCTTTTTTTACTTAAGGAGTGGGTTAATTTTTTTTGATAAACCATTGAGACTCAACAGCTCAGATCAGTTCAAGGCTGAGAATTAATTGTCGCCTTTCCTTGATGTAGCCATGCCCTTAGAAAGGAGTCCTTCCTTCTCAGCTCTCTTCTACTCTGATATGGTCCCAGGTCAGGATGGTTGGAATGGTTCCTTTATTTAACTTTTCTCCTATTTATTAATGCACTGTGATACTTGTGCCACAAAAGGCAGGATGGACTCATTGGCAGAGTGAGGTGGCTGTAGCCCCACATCTCAGTACAGACACAGTGGGCTCTGCAGTGGTCCCTGCACGGCACAGCCTCAGCACCCACAGGCAGCCTCGAATGCTGCACAGCAGCTTGAGCAAAGAAATCAGAAAAAAAATGATAACACTAAAATTAAATCCTATAATTTGCACAATAGGCTTGTCTAACTATTTGCATTTAAAAGTAATTTTGTCTTAACTCTCTGATTTCAGTCTCTAAAATGTCTAAAACAAATTTACCAAGTGAATGTGCAAGGATGTGAAGATGTAGTCTAGTGAATCCGGATGGTCCTACACATCAAAGTAAAATGCCATTTACATAAATATGAAATAGGTCAGTCATACGTAATAACTTCTCTAGTATAGAATAGTATCTATACAATAAGTGTTGCACAGTATGTAAATTAGTGCTGTTCCCATAGTTCATATTTAATTCACATCGTGTTATCTCTGGTCATTAAATAATAATATTCATAAGCATCAATTAAATGGAAGGAAGTTTGTGGTTAATCTGCAACTTTTTAATTATGTATTTTGAACTTGCCTCCACTAACTGTATACTTAAAAAATACTGTGGAATAAAACATGCACCTCGGAGAGAGAAGCAATAGTCCCACCAATTCTAATGGAATGCCTTCAGATTAGAAGTCAAGCAGCACAAATCACAGCAATGAGATATGTTTGTAAACACATAAAGAAATGTACTTAAGAAATCCATAGACCGCTTATGTATATAATTTATTGTCAGGTGATTAACTATCACTGCAAATCTTTCTGAAAGTAAATCCTAAATATTGTGGCCTTTATTTTATGTTTGGGTATACTGTCATGTAGATATCTCTGTGTAACATGGTGGGCTTGATTCTTTATCACACATTGGTCTACTCACATTTATTTTGCTGTTGCTTTTTCTGATTTACTCCAAAATTCCTGAGAGGAGATGATTCAGGTCCTTCGTATCTTAGAATAGTGATATATCTCAAAGACACTTTACATTTCAGAAATACAAGGGTGAATAGCTTCCAGAAATAGATGTGATGTTTTAAAGTAAATAGTGTCTGTAGGTACTACCATTGTTTGGTACATTTGTCAGCTTTGTTTCATGAAATTCCTTGAAATATTTTCAATAACAGATTTTACTTGTCGGCATATTAAATTTGACTTACACAGAACTATTGCAATCAGGTCACTTGGGTTTCTTTTGTTGTCTTAAATTCATTCACATTTCCAAAGTCTAGAAAACCCGTTACTGCAAATTGCCTAGATGCCTCAGAGATGGGGGTTACCTTTTCTGGTGATTCTGGTGCCTTAATGCAAAGGATAGATAGGGCAAAAACACCTAGACAGAAAGATTAACATAGAGCCCTGACAAGGGCACACACAGCACATTTTAAGAAAGACTGCTTTGAAGAGAAATGCCTGGAAAAAAACGGTTTATGTTTGCACAGAAAGTTTTGTTTGTATCTTAGTATATTACAAATCCAACTGCTGATTGCAGGAAATTACATAATGGCAACCTGCTGGATGGAGAATAGCTATCTTTGTGCATGAGGACATGTGCCAACAAACTCGGAGGCCAGCCAAGATGACAGACCAGAAAAATGAGGTACCAGATTTGCAGCACCCGTAAGGCATCGTGGCTGAATACCAGAATGGCAAAATGATCTGCGTAATTGCTTTTGTAGAGTGTTAGTCTCGTTCCCAGTTAGTGGAAATCACGTCCACTGATATTTTCTGTTAATGAAAATGGAAGGTGGAATACTTCGAGCAGTTCTTTGGTTGGTATTCTTTGGTTCAGTGGTGTGGTGGGGTTTTATGTGTTTTTTTTGTGGATTTTTTTTTTTGTTTTTTTTTTTTGTTTTTTTTTTTTTTTAATCTGATCGTCTACTAAAGTTATTCCAAATTCTTAAAAAATAATAGAATCAATCACATGCACTCCAGCCCAAAGCTTGAGTAGAACTTGGTTAACTTAACATGAAAATTTCTCTGTAAAATCAGCAAATTCCTCTTCTCCATCTGCAGCCTTTTCTACTCAACCATACCTAGAGATGACAGATTTAGGGATTTCTTTAGCTCAATGAGAACTCTAATAATGGTTGTAAATATAGCAATTCCAGTGCAAACAAATGTAGTACAATTATGTTTAACGCTTATTTTAGTTGTTTTTCTCTTTTGGTAATCATTTATCTTTCCTAAAATTTAAAGCTTTGCATATTTAATTAATGTTTTTCATCTAACTTCTGTAATTTTCCATTCTATATATTGTTAATTTATTTCAGTGAACACTGCATGAGAGATTATTACTATGCGCATCTCAAAAAAAAAATAATCCTAGCATGGGAAAAATTGCTATGCATGAAAACTAAATATTGCAATCTCCTTTTTTTTTTATTTGGGTGTAATACTAAGTGATATCAAGTAATATGAATCTGGAAAAAATAGTAATTATTTTCAAAATTAACAGATGAATGCACTTAGATCACACGTTTTAATGAGGAAAAAGTTCATTTTAAAGTTTTAGGTGTAATATAATACCAGAATGCTCCTAAAATATTTGCTAAGCATTTCATTCTAGTAAAGAGGCATTGAGAATTACTTTGACTATACAGCTTGTTTTTATACATATATATATAGAGAGAGAGAGAGAGAGACGTGTTTGCTTATACACACACACACGCATTTTCCTATATATATATACACACACACACATAGAAGAACATGCAAAATATGTATATGTTTCTGTATATATACATCCACCCGTGCACTTCTGTGTGTAGAGTTTTTGTACATATTTTTAGGGTGAGACTTGCTGATTCCACACAGTTCTTCTCTCTCCACACAGTTCCTTTCTGCTCTCCGCTGTTAAGTGACTGGTCTGCTGGACTGGGGTGGCTGGTCTGTCTGAGCTGTCTCGTTCTTGTGCAAAAAGCCAAGGCAGAAACCCCAAATTTTTGTGGTTGGCTACTCTTGCAAGCAATTACATAGTGTTTACAGACTAAAACATAGAAACAAGTACGTAGCAGAAATTATGTTCTTTACTTGTAATCAAGAGTTAAAGGTAACATGAACCCAAACTAAAACAGAAAGCCTGTAAACCACTGCCATTTTTTCACTAGTTTGACTAAAAAATCAATGTTTTTTCTTTTTCCTATCAAGTTGCTCTATTGGTTTATTTTAAGAGAAATATGAGGATTATAGTTTTAAGGATGCAGCCTTTAGTGGTTTTTGTTTGTTTTTTAGTTATGTTCCACTACAGATACATACATGTTCATAAGATTCCCCCCCACCCCAGCACGCCTTGGAAGTCTGAAGAACAAGCAAACCTATACATTTCAATCTATACGATACTTCAGTGTTAAGTCAGAGAAGCTCGTCTGTAGAACCTAGAAGAGTTTTTCCTGCATATCTTTACTTTCTCCTTGGAGATGCATTTAAATAAATCTTTGTGATAGTAGCAGCGTTCTGGTCATGACCTGCTATTGTTAAGGTTGCGTAACGGCGTCCCTTAGTTGTTCTTTAGTCTAAGAAAGCTTTACCATTCAGACTGAAAATCCACTGTTCTCTACCTGGGGCTGAATTTTAATGGCAAGTTTGAGCAAAAGCAGTTGTGCCGTTTGTCAGTGAGGGGAGAATGAATAAATACACAACTCTCTTTATTGCAAAATCATTGCATCTGACCTTTGCTATTTTTTATTTTGTTTTTCGTCTTTTGTTTGAACTGAAACACAACATTTTAGATGTTATTTTCTTTTGTCAGTTGCTAATGCGCAGACACTGAATTGTATTCCTGAGGATTGCTGTTCTGTTTTCTGTACTTCACAGTCCTTTTCTAGTGCAAACTTTATATATATACATATATATTTAGCTCTGAGGGAAAGAACTGAGAGGGGATGATCATGTCAGAGAAGCAATGGAGCAAAACTTAAGGTACTTGGATTTAGTTTCTAACTAGGCTGTGCATGTCTTGAATGGTCAAGCTGATCGAGGACAGATTTTTTTCAAAAGCACCTGAAGGATTTCCAAGAGCAACTCTCTTGCTTTTTGGAAAACAAAAGTCGCCTTTTTCTTCTCTCAGCACACTTCCAAGGTATTTTTGGTACCTTCCGAGGAAGATGGGCGTGTAATAGATATTCATAAATTCCATTGAAATTATTTTGTAAAAACTGAGGCGATAATGCTTTCTTTCCTCTATCTTGTTCCTTTGTGAAAGAAGCTGTCTTTTATTGTATTTGCTTAGTACAATGAAGCTGGAAGCTGAATAGCGATCTCCTGAATAGTGATGACGATACTATGGAAAAATTTATACTTCCTATGCTATCTATTTTACAGCATGAAGGAACTGGGTCACAAATGGTGAGTAAGTTGCTCAAGGGCACCAAATGTCACAAGAGGAGTAGATGGCTAAGTATTTCCACAGACCGCTGACACTCAGCAATGAACTAAGTAAAAGGAACTGCATGCATTATGAAGCTGATTTAAATCATGGGCTTAAAGCTCCAGTTAAGAAAACATTTGAAAACATGCTTAAGTCCCATGGAAGTTCGACTCTTCAACCGGACTTCATCTCAATTTAAAATTAAAGATGAATTAAAGGCTGCTTTTTCTATGAAATCCTTAATCTTCAAAAGTAAAACTTTCAGTAATGTATGGGTATCTGAAAGCAGTTTCATTATCTGAAATGTTATGCAATTTTAACTTCATTGGTTGCTGCCAAATCCACTTCTACGTGTATATCCATGTGCAAAAGCACTTATAAATGCACATTGCTAAGAAAATGCAGTGTTGTAGTGCAAAGTAAAACCCAAATGAGATTGTCCTAAGTTATTTACATTCTGCATACTGCGGAATATTAGGATAGATAGGTACTTTCTTAGTATTAAAAATTAAAATATATTAACTATTGATTTTTTTTCCCCTCTACATACCAGGAATGTAAAATGAATTCTGATTAGTCCTTATTTTTGCCTAGTAATTAATGGAAGTGGTATCAGGTCCTCAGATGTTGGATCTTGCTGGTTTATATGCTTGTCCTTTGAAATCCGTATATATTTTTACAAATGCATTATGACAAACTTTATTCAGGGATTTCCAAGCATATAGGTGGGCTACAGTTTCTATGTGTTAGTTGATTATCATTTGGTTTTTAATTATTTCAGTGATTGAAATACCTCTGTTACCTTTCGGTTAGTCGTCAGTGAACTGACATTCAGATAACCATTCAGATGGGGGGGGCATATAATACTTTCAGGTGCTAAAAGATGATAAAAAAATTTACAATGAGATGTCAAAAATTTCCTATGCTTATTTCACAATGGTACTCCACACAGTTTATAATGTTATAATGATTAACTTCTGAGATATATATGCAGGTAACATGAATTTCTCATCCAATTTAAACAGCCAGGTGTGATGTTTCTCATGCTGCTAATTTCCAATTTTGCTTAAGAGTTTGCTGCGAATAGTCTTTTTGGTTTTTTTGCTTAAGGACTTGCTGTAAATAGTCTTTTCGGTTTAAGAAAACAGCGAGTTAGTGTACAGAATTCTCCTGTTTAAAATGTGTGATGTGCTGCTTTTCCTTCTGGCTCAAGCAGTCAGATTCAGGGGAAAGAGGACACTTGATAGCGTTCCTGCCGCAGTAATGCTGCGGGTACGCTGGTTGCTTGAAACACTGTGACCAGGCACTCCGGGAAGCACTGCTCGTCCTGCACTTCTTCAGGCATCCAATGAATATGTAAAGGGGCTTGAAGGGATCTTTTGGTCTGCAAATGGGTCTGGAGAGAGAGGGCTGGGGTCCTGGTACTGTGAAACTTGGGTTCTTTGTATTGGTAGACGAAGACTGTCATGTCATGGAGACCAGGCTGTTTGAACTCTCTCTTTATAACAGCTTGTGCAGGCATAGATTGGACTAGTATCTAGAACGACTTCTTTAGTCAGTTGGTCTTTTAAGAAATCACATCTGATTTGAGGCAGGGGTCACCGTAAGACCTATTTAATCGCAGGTTAGAAAAATCAGACTTTTGGCAGGTCTGTGATGGTGGCAGGAGCCCCCCTAAGTGGCTTTAATTGAGAGGACTTGCATGGCTATAATGTTTGTCCCAAATCAGTTCACTGGGAAAATTATAACCTTTGTGAAGTGACTTTCTCGGGCCAGTCAATTGTATTTCCCGACCTTCGTGAATCCCCTACACTTCTCTCTGACTCTCTCTGAGTACTGCATCTCCCTGAAAAAGCTGCTCACTTACAGGTAAGTTTTCAAGCTCTCATCAGTCTTCCAAAAGGCTCAGTCTCTCTTCTTGGACAAAATATTAGGAGACTATATAAAAACAGTTTCTGGGATGTGCAAGGATTCTTCTTGCTGTCATTTAGCTCTGTGAACACCCTGAATTATAAAAATGAAGCAAATAAGATTCAAACAAATGTTTTACAGTATGTATTTCTTCTACTATTTCGTATTTGCGTATGTTGAAATTACATAACCTTTATGATAGTCCCAAATGATGAGTACAAAATAGAATTAACATAAAATAGGAACTTTTCAAAAATGATTTCTATCATTGGCTATAACCAGACCTATAATTTTTCTCCTGCAAATAGCTCCCAGGTCGGCCAAAAATATGAATGGATTCTTTAAAAAACCATAATTGGTGGCAGTCTTCGGGTTTGGTTGTTTCTAAGGAAGTTTTACACCTTTAATTCATTCTTTTTAGTAATGGAGTATTTCCTCACTGTGCCATTATAAGTTACAATACGAATCCAGCTGAGTCCTTGGAACTGAGTGTAAATTTAAAGTTTCTTGGGAATGTAGAACTTAATGAAAAGTAAATTTATAAATGATTGTATTCTACTGAAGCAATATGCTTGTAAGCTCTTCATTTTGAATACCATCCCTCGTGCACATCCTCAAAAACTCCTTGGGGGGTGATGAGTAATGCACCAGGGTGAACAGAAGCTGGATTTGGAGAGAAGTCAGGATGTTTCTGATCACTTTGGAAAGAGACTATGTCATTATACTAAGTGAACGTCAAAGCAATCTATGGGGTGGAAATCACAAGATAAAGCTGAGGATTTTATTTTTAATCCTTCATCTGCATGCTTTAGACCCTTTAGGACAACCGTGCTAGTTTTACAGAATGTTGTATTTAAAATAAATATATTAATAGAAGATATTGAAAAAGATCACTGTGGCTTTAGGTAATGTTTTTAATGTTCAGCTCTGTTTGAAACACATCTGTCTGGAGCCATGGGAAAATTGCAAATTAAAAAGATCCACAAGATACGCACACCCCAGTGTCTGTGAAAGACTAGTCATTTGGGTAGGCCTTTTTTTTGCGTGCTCTGACCCAAATAACTTATTTTTCCCCTTTGATTTAGAACACAGAAGTTATTTGCTATTTGCAGATCGGGTTATTTGGGTCAAAGCACTGGAGTGCTAAAGTATTTGAACGGCTGGGTTGTGGGGGTTTTTGTGCATCAGCTCTGTTCTGCTTCACTGCTGCTCCACATTACAGTGTCGACAACTGGTGCCAGGTCCCTGATCCCAGCCCAGCAAAACCCTGCGTGGGTCAGGGCGCAGGTGGCATAAACACACCTGCAGGTGCGTGGTGCCTGTGTGTGGTGGGCACTTCTCTTTTCAAATGGAAGAGCAGGAGCGGCACGCGATGCACATGATCTTTGATAAACCACTTGATGCAGCATTTCTTAAGTGGAAGCATAATTCAAAAAATTATCTTGGATGAGAAGTCTGCCATTAGGCAATGACAAGTAAAGGGTAATGATCAAAAAATACAGTAGCTAGCAGAAAGCTGCAGGAATCATTGCTTTGTCCAGTCGTCCTTAACATCTGTGCAAGAGCAGGAGCAGCATATTACTATGTTGGAGTGGATAGTTAGCTGGGAGATGTGGAAAATACCCATCCAGGTAAAGAGAGAGGACTGAAGTGGATCTGGGAAAAGAGAAAAACTGCTGCTTAGAAAATGATCTGAAACACGGATAATGTGGGGGAAAGGGATAACAATATAGATGTCAGAAGAAGAAAACAGAACAGATTATTATTAGATGGGGCTCTATGTCAATGTACCAGACAAAAATCAGTTTGGGTTTATGTGTGCAGGATTGATGAACCAGGAAAGAAAGAAAGAAATGACAGAGAGAGAGAATACAAAACACATACACTCTCCAAGTTTACTTTTGGTTGGGAGGCTGGTAACTTTTCTTGTAACTCAGCAGAAGAGGATGTCTGTCAGGAGAAGACCTCTGCTTTGGAGTTGGTCCTCAAAGTAGGTACGAGAACTTTCATTGCGGTTTATGCCCCAGCAAGGAGCGTCCTGTAGTTCTCTGTGTCTGAATGCTTTCTTTTTCCTCACAGTCTTCATTACTGTTCCGTAACTAACATCCAAATGTAGTTTTAGATTTATTGCTGATCCTTCACTATTCATGAGGGGAACTGACTCCAGGAACATTTTGCAAATGCTATTTATCTGTGATTTAAATATATGAAGAATAGATGTGAAGTGCTGTTCAGCTAGAGCTCTGCTAGGTTTTAGGTTTCTGGATTTAAGCTGAAGTCAGTTCTCTTTATCTACTTCTTAATAAGGTTACATGCAATCACATACCAATTGTGCACAAATATTTTACAGATCTCCATAGCAGCTGCATCCTGCATGATATACAAGCTATTTTAGCTTTGAAGAGGAAAAAAAAAAAAAAAAGGGGGGGTGTGAAATGTTTGTAATAAGATGTGAACACTTCCATCAAAGCCAATGGAGGTCTAGTTTTTCTCAGTGGCACATCCGAATGTTCTTCTCCTTAATTCACTGTGTTGGGATAGCAGCAAAGTGAGTGACCATTTAACCAGCTTTGCTCAATAGAACTCAAAATGCCCTTTTGTTGTTCCATCATCATTTCTTATAACACTTCAAATAGGGCCAAGGTTTCTTGTTAGCTTGCCTGCAGAGAGCCACGTTTAATAAGGAAAGCACAGCTTCCATTTGCCATATTTTGGCATCAGGTGCGGAACAATGCTGGGGTATGAGCCACAACTAAAATTAATACCCCCAAAGAACACCTCCAGAGCCTTCTTAGATGCACTTAAAGTGGAGGGCGATTGCTGAACAGTGTGCAGACATCTGCTTAACAGTCAAAAATGTCATGGATTTAAAGAAAAGATTTATTTTCTGCTGAAAAATCTAAGCAAAAGTTTTACTTGTACAGAAGCCTAACAGGAATGTTTGGCATTCATTTTTCAGAATATTTACATGTTTAAAAACGTTCTACACTATTAAGTTTTATAATTAAGTAAGCAAACTGTGCATTTCAACTACAATTTTGCCTTGTAATATTTTTAATTTTGCTCAGTTACGAAAATCTAAGGTGCCAAGATCAAAGACAAATATTGCAAAAATAAATGAATAAATAACCCTACTGCTATGAATAGATCAAAAAATAGTTGGAAAAAAGCTCCACAAAACTGAAGGATTTTCTCATAGATCCTTGCACTGTTCCGTGAACATCCTAAATGAATCCTTACTATATATGAGTTCGTTGTGTGATTCAGTGTGTGATGAAATTACTTTCAATGGCATGTTTTTTTACAGGCAGCTGTTTCACTTACATTTCCATTAGAAAGAACAAAGTGTTCAGGATTAAGATGAGAGTGCTCTTTAGTGGCCTCAATAGCTGGCTCATTCAACTCTTCAAACTGTCAATATGCCAGATATTTCTCTGTAGTGTTCCCATTAAATATTTTAATCAAGAAAAACTACCGTAATAGCACCAAATTGGGCATAAAATTAAGACAGCAAAATTTTATATTTTCTCTTTCATGTAACTGTACTAATTCTCTAATAAATTTCATAAAGTTGACTCATAATTCTGCTTTGGCATTCTGACAAAAGAACAGAATTCTTTGCAAGTGTTTGCTTAATTTCCATTTTTCAAACCTAATTTCAATTTTTATTGCTTCATTTTGAATATACTGATTAAAGTAATATTAAGTCTTGCGAAGCTTTGCCAAAGAAAATGAAAGAATGAAATTATGTATATTTCATTAGCTACAGTTCTTATTTAGGAACAGCTTATTCTTTCTCTTTTAAGGTTGATTTTTTTTTAATCAAGTAAACTCTAAATCACTCATAACTCATTTGTCAGCCCTGCGAGAAATACGGGAGGCAAGAGTGGCAAAGCAGCACTTGCATATTTAAAACCTGTTCATTTAAACAAGTTGATACATATAATTTAACGAAAATTCACAAAGCTTATTTATGAAATAGAAGATCTCTGGCGTCTTCCAATCTCCACAGTCTCTGTGTTTCGATCTTGTACCACTCCAGGCTTCAACATTGCTAATTCCAGGTAACAGGTTTCTGGAGAAGGAATATAATACGGCACCATATGAAAAAAGTTAATTAAAAAAAATTAGTATAGTTTAACTCCTGAAATTTCTGAGCATTCATTCAGTTCAAAAGATCTCTAGGTGTGGTTTCTATTAAAACAAACAGGTATTAGTGTTGTTTGGTGGGGAGAGGGTGTGTTTCCATGTTTTCTGGCTTTAAGTACCCTTCAAAATGTTTAAGTATGTAAGTAGTTTTCTTTCCTATTTAAAAGTTGGGGTTTTTTGTAATGGTCATATGTTTTATTGAATTGAGATTATGTTCAGCACCTTCACAACTAAACGATCAAGCCATATTAAATGATGTCCTGTGTCACATTACAGCATTATCAGTGATCAATAGATCAGTTAATCAAACATAATTGTGATTAAAGTAATTTTTCAGTTGAAAACTAAAATGAATTTCTATTATTAGAATAATCAGAAAGAAAAATACTTAGAACTTGCAATTTAGCATCGTGCTTACACAGAACCAAGGACACTAATTTAATTTACTAGTGTTTATAGAAACTAATTAAGACTGAAGATGACAATCTCTAAAAGCCGAAATTGGAAGGTCCCTTCTGTGATAGCTTTCCCTCAGTTCTGTAGGAGATGAAACAAAGTTTAAACTGCTCTCTTCTCTCCAGATCTGGGAAACTTGTTCTTGTGGAGCACTCAAGAAAAGTCAGTACTTTCCCACTCAGAAGCAACCTTTATAAAGAAAAAAAAAATAGGAGCAAAAGCAAAACACGCTTAAAAAAACCACTTGGCAAAACTGAATAATTTACCAATGCTGAGAATGAGAATACTTTGAAACCACTTCTTCTACAACAATTGTAGAGTAGCTGATGAAGTAGTCATTGCCGCCTTCTCTTGGATAAGCTACATTTTTTCCATCTAAGCCCCCAAAAATCTAGTTGTCAGGTAGTCAGTCACTTAAACTCCAGCCACATAAACATTAATTGATGTGTTTTATCTATCGTATAGATAAATTCACCAAACAATGAATTGTAGTTAAAATGAGCTCAGAATAATCCAACCACTAGAAATACCGACCTCATATCCTTGAAGTCATGTGTGATTTCCTTTTGCTACAGTTTCTTTTGCATTTTCTGGCATTTTAGCTAAAAATTAACGTCTAATTAAAGGGTTCTCTTTTCTTTCTCCCTCTTTTCTTTTTCTTCTCTCCCCTCTTCTTTATGGCTCCTTCATTTCACGGTGGGAGGCTGCAATCAAGGTGACACACATGCCAATCATCTTGGACATCATATTCAAATATGAAGAGTTGCCTGATATGCATCATAATATCAGCCTCTTAACAACATCGTAAATGCACCCACAGACCAAACCGGTCTGTAATTCACAAGCAGATTAGGCATAGCCCATGACATCGGTTTCTTGGTACCAAAACATACCAGCAAATGGTGATTCTTTAGCAGCACCTATACACCCGGGAACTCTGGGTTGCTTATATGACTTCCATCAGGTGTCAAAACAAAAATTCCTTTCAAGGTTTGGCCACAGACTTTTACTCACAACAATTACAATTCTTTACTGTATGTGTTGTACTGTACAGCTTCCCTGGTCATCCATGATGAGTTCTTTTAGTTTAAAAATATAATAGTAACCATAGCATAGGAGCAAGGAAGAATAGCTTCTGGTTACAAATGGCTAGAGTGCTATAAATTTCTGAGGTTTTCCCAGTCAATTCGATTTTGAAGTACAACTGAGAGAATGCTCTGTGTTTTGCTGTTGGAAATGTTTCTCATGCCATATGCCATATAAAGTATATATATTGCCTTATAATACAGTTTGGTTTTATTTAGTATATGTTTTTAATAACAGTATCTCAACACACTAATGAAAACAAAGAACCCAGAGGTCCATTATAAATTGCTAAAAGGACATATATGTTACCCCTAGGAAAGAAATATGATTGCCTTTATTTATTATTAATCATTACAATAGTTAACCGATTAACATAATCACGTTATTCTTTCAGGCTTATAAGAATGGGCATCTTTCTATGCTAATTGTTATCACTGACTTATTAATGTTATTGAATAAAAGAATTAAACATTTTACATTACTTTGCTTTAAGCAAACAATAGCTTTTAAGCTTTGGAAGCTACAACCCCCTAAATAATTTATTTAAATAGTAAAATCATTTATTTTCTGAATGATTCAACCATCTTTACACTGTAAGCTTATTTCTCTAGGTAAATGGGTAAATAATCACATAGACCATAGCTGCATTTAGGCAGAAATGTGTCTGTCTTCACAGCATGGAAACTTGGTTAAGGACTATCACTTCTGCTTGCATGTGTTACTACACCAAGTAGACTGGCTTTGATACCAAGCCTGTGGTGATGCCGCTCTATTGTTATTCCATCTACTTGCCAGAGTCCCAGTGTCAGTTCTTAGTTTTGCATGAAGACATTCAACACATTTTGTGCGTATCTCTGAAATAACTACTGTACTGGCTGGGGAAGTAGGTTGTGTCTTGTTCTGTTCACTTTGCGTAGAATAGTTCACTCACTTGAAAGCAAACCTTCTAGTTCTTTTTTTCCCTGACTACTGTGTGTCAAAGTTTTTAGTGGAGCAAGAACTGGATTCATTGTTCTTCATCTTAACAAGAGTGGGAGTGGGGTACCTATAGCCCTTGGCTAAGGAATTGCTTTCAAGTTTAGTATTTTTGGTACACTGAATATTTAATTAGTTATTGTAAAGTGGAACAGCTTTCAGGCTGAAATGGGACGGGGAAAATGTTTTCCTCCCTCATTAATATCTTATGGGATATTCTACTGGAAGGTAAGAATTCAGATCTTCTCAAGCAGAGAGGAGAGTGAACCCAGGTCTCCTATACTCAGGCTCAGCGCATAGACTTGGAAATAAATTAACTAGAAAGCTGCCTGCTTCTAAATGGGTCACCCTTTGTGTGAGTAAAAATAGTCCAGGTAAGTTAAGTCACTTTGCTTTACTGGAAACACTCACCATTGCCCCTTGAAGCCTAATGAGAGAGAGGAGTCTGCTTCTGCCAGGCTCCACATTTCAGGCACAGTCTTCCATCATCATAAGTTCTAATTGTTCCCTTAAGCATGGGCACTGAATTTTTGTGAGTCCTACTGTAATCCTCCTGTTAGAGATTTAATTCTTCTGCAATGTGTAAAAGACTTCCAAGCCAAAGCAAGGATATAGACCTGACTAGGTAGCTACATACTGGGAAACAGTGGTTTCATCTAAGTTTTCAGCATGCATGGAACCTTCCTGGAGCAAACACCTACAGATACCATGGCCTCCAGGTGAGCCAAAGGCAGTGCCCTGGATGTCTGGCTTTCTCAATAGTATCCTAGGCTGTTGAAAGCGAAGTTTAGGGATTGAGTGAATTATTTAGAAAAAAATATGCTTGCCTGCACGTAAGTACTCTAAGAACCCAAAGATTAGACTTGGCATCAGGTTTTGATTCAGTACTTTTTTAAAAAACCTGTATTTTTACACCGAAATAACTTCACATCTAAACTAAAAAGAACTAAACTAAACCAAACTAAACTAAACTAAAAAGAAAACAACAACAACAACAAAATATATGCCTGAAATGGTTACCCATCCAAGATTGAAGTAAAACAAAATAAATCAGTGTTTCTCAACAATGTTCCACTTACTTCTAGCTATTACCCCTTCTACTTGTGAAAATCATCAGACCTTGATAGCTTGGGAGTTCCATCACTTTTGTTAAATATTTGAACACTAGGCAGGTTTCCTGTTTTCAAGTTCACATACTAAGTCAAAGATAAAACAGAAATAATGACTTTTCGTTAAATTAAAATAATGTCAGTTTGAGGTTAATTCTCCCACTGTGACTCTGTTCTTCCTAAACATACTTTTATCATTCAGTCAGCAAATAACATTTTGGGATCCTGTTTACAATTAAGATCTCAAAATGGAAGATTTATCTGAGAAAACAATTCTAGCAGCTCCAAATTACTTCAGTTGTTGATGATGTAAATAAAATATTTTTGTAAATTGATGCTGAATGCTTTTTTTAATGATAACTGAGAATTCCCTGGCTCTCGCTAAAACCGTTTTTCCATGTGAATACCCTGTGCAATTTGCAGTTTATGTTGTTTTCGAACCTCATCTTAAGCCATGATACACAGAGCTTTTGTTGTCAAAGTCATTTGCATTTTAAAGGGCATCTATATTTCTATTACATAGTAGAAAATATGTGGGGGAGAAAGGAAAATGGAGGGGAGGAAGGTTGAGTTCACTTTGGCACCTTCATTTCTTGATAGACTCTGCCAAATTTCATTTTGGAGTGTGCATATAAAGCATACATCAAAAGTGCTAGGAAATTTTCAGAAAGGAAAATCAAGACAATAATTCAATGTGAAAAGCTCATTCTGAACTGACAGATTGGCTGAGGTTTCATGGCTCACTGTATATTACAACAGCAAGATAGAAGATGTTGTTACTAATCACGAGACAAAGTTAATCTTAAGAGAAAAATTTGTTTGTTGAGAAATGGTGGCTTCATAATATACTTTCTACTCAAAAGGTCAGAAATACCTGAAGCCAGGTATTGGTGCTACACTCCTAGGACAGAAGCCACAGAAGCAACACTTCAGAATCAAGAAGATGGAATATTATCTTGGTAAGTCATCCACTCTCCTACCAGAAAGTAGGATCAGCCATATCTGTCTCTGTGTGGGCAGATGTTTGTCTAATCTGTTCTTTAAAAGCACTTGTGATTGACAGAAACTCCACAGCCTCCTTGAGTAATTTACCTCAGTCCTTAGCTATTTTAACCGTAGCAAAGGTTTGTCTATCTAACACAAGTGTAAACAGCCACCAGTTTTATACATCCAAAATTTTACATCTTAAAGCCCTTCAAACTAACACAAAACAGATCTAATTATTCTCTTCATTTTGTTAGAGAAAAAAAGGGTTCAAAGAGATTAACTGATACAACTGAGGTCAACACTGCAAGTCCATGTAGAAAAAGCCTGGGTTGGGTGATCCATTTCAAGATTGTTTCAGGATAGTTTAAGGCAGAAGTATTTTTCAAATTCCCCTTGCTTTTTCAGTTGTATAAATCTCTACAGCACGAAGATAAGCTATCGTTCTACGCTCTTCATGTAATCAATCTGTGGTGTTAATAGCTCACCACTGAGATGATATGTCTGCGTCATCAACTATTTTGATGGACAGCTTTTTATCAGTAGGTTGCAGAAGCTATATAGTAACAAATTCCAAACTTTCTGTTTTATAGAATAAAAATATATTTACACAGCCACAGTCAGACCTATACACTAAAAAATTTACAGGTGTATACATTTCCTTAGAACTTACTGAAACCGATATGTTTTGCAAAATTTCATTGTTATTATTATTCCTATTGATTCTGCTTATTTTTTTACCTTCTAGTGAGTTTCTCTGCTTGCTTTCTCTCTCTCTCTCTCTGCATCAGTATCTCCTCAGTATCCCCAGGAAGGAATCTGGATCAGAAATTTTAAGATGCAGAATGCATCTTCTCAGCAGTGTAACGAATCAGTGGATTTACTAAAGCTCATACATGGCTAAGAGAAACAGGAACGAATCTGGATACGAGGAAAAAAGTAATTTTCTGTCTCATTTGTTTTTACAGAAAACAATTCTGGACAAATCACCAGCTGATGGCATTGCCTATAGCTGGGAGTGCTATGAGAGCTCCTTGCTTTGGCATTGAACCTTATTCTTCAGTTGGATAGAAAACCTGTTTTATCAAGCCAAAACATCCAATTATGGCAAAATTTTCCATTACAAGGACCGATCAGAAATCTTATCCAAGACAGATTAAGTCATGAAGACGGTAATTCTGTTAGCTATCTGGTGGATGAAGTGGTAGCTTCACCCATAACAGTCTCTATCTGTAGAAAATATTGAAGTGCGGCTTTGGAAATTGCACGGATTTTGCTGGCAAGTGAGAAAGAGCGGGGGAAATGGAGCTAGTGGTCTGTTTACTGATTCTGTGTCATTTTTATCTGAAAGCCAATTAGAAGTTGGGCAAAACCTGATCCTTGTTGTAAGACTGTGGAGGGAAGAAACAAACGTCTAGCAGGTAAGAAATCTGTGCAGATTTGCCGAAGCTCATGTACAAAGGACAGATGTGGGGACTAACAGCTCTTTTCTGAACTGACTGTAACCTTTCAGTTTAAGCTTGCATAAATCATAGTTCTGGTTTATCCATAATTTTTGCTCTTAGGCTAGTTATCTGTGCTTTTGCTGATTTTCATCTAGAAGCTTGCAGGATATGTATCACCCTGTTGTGTGTATGCCTGAGGCTTTTTCACCACTCCCCTACCTCCAGATGCTTGAAACGGTGCATCAAAGTGTGATGGTAAGGAAGGTCTCTGGAAGCACCGTGGGGACAGCACTTCAGAGGTCTTGCTGGTTTTCCAACTGTGGTGGTTGGCGGGGAGCAGCCTGGCTGGGTGCAGGCGGGAGATGGAGCAGCAGTGAAATTACCGAATGGTGGAGCCTGCGTTAGTGCCACTGCTGCTGCCAGCAGCCAGGAGCTGAGCAGCAGAGGTTGGGGAGGGACCTGGCGAGTCTCAGTGCCCACCCAGTGTCCTGGCCAGCACTGCTCTCCTCTCCACACCTCCACCTCCAAGCAGGGGAGCCACCTCGGATGCTGTTCCTGCTTCACACTTTGTATCCAAATACTGCCCCGACATTGAGACGCTGAGATAGCTGAAGAAAGTGTTGATAAGAGATAAACAATACACTAAATATTACTTTTGTTTGTTTGTTTGTTTTGTTTTGTTTTTTAAACCTAGCCTAGGAAAACAAGAACGCTGTAATCTTTGTGTATGATTACCTCAGGAATGCTAAAAACATTTTGCAATATAGACGAACTTTGGGTTAAGGTATTATGTAGTAATTAGTTACTTGGTAATACTTAGAAGATAATAACAGCTAAAATAGTGTTATTTACTCAATGTACAACAGCAAGTGCTAGAGATATATTGAGTAATTTAGTGAACAGTTTGGTAAATGACTCTGTTTCACTGTGGGCTTAATTATTTTATCTGACAGCTTAAGTGAACACTTGATCATACCCACTTACACATTGCTTATCTTGAAGGTGATAAATACGGTATTATACCACAATAAACATCAGATAAACTATATAAGAAATTTCAAATTTGGAGAATATACGTGACATATATGGTCTCTAAGTGGTCTATTACAGTGAAGATGTTCTAAAATTTCTTAGTATAGATTGTTTTTTAAAATAAAGATTAAAATCTACTTCCAAACAACAAATTTGAAATGCAAGTTCCCTGCAGTATTGACTTTTAATGACCGATCATTCATTTGCCATAAAGCTTCTCTTTCACTGAAGTTTGAAGAGATGTGGAGATTTTTTTTTTTGCTGTTATCAGATGTGTGTTAAAAGAGATTCCCTTCATGTGCTACAAGCTTTCCTGTAACATAATTCTTTAGGCGCTCCAGGTATTTTAATTAAACTAAATACTGCAATGCCAATATAAGGTGAACTTTGCACTATCACTCAAGACAGTTGTTTGGTCACAGTAAGGTTGTAGAAATTTCAAAGGAGATTATAAACAGCTAGAAAAAAAAAATTCTTTACTGTCAATTATTTAATTGATTGAATTACAATAAGGGGAGAAATAATAAAGAAATTATAAGAAAGGTATTGAAACTGAGTTGTGCTGTAGAGTGAGAAACAGTAGTAGTTATTACTAAGTCATTTCGTCTTGTCAGAGAACAGCTGATGACGTTTTAATGACTGGCAGCAGCTCAGTTCCTTCAAGGTAAAAGAACTGGGGAAATACCTGTTTTTGCCCATGGTGACTGTATGTGTCTATGAAAAAGAGAAAATATACTATACAGAAAGTGATTGAGTACTGAAATTTAGTATATCTTTATTTGCTTTGATTTTCTTTCTCCATAACAGAAGTAACAAGTTTTATCTTGACTATTGAGAGTTATACAAACGAAGGTTTCTAGACTTCTGTAGAATTCAGCCTCTTTACTGGCAATATCATGATAAAATAAATCTATGGGTTTTACTGACGTTGGTTTATTGGGCTTTTTATATACTCTGCTATATATGCTGTATCAGAAACGTGATGCTGCGTGTTACTCCTAATAGCCATTTTCCAAAAGGTTTGGGTGTGGTTTTTTTTGTATGTCGTGTTTAATAAGAAAAGTTTTGATTGAGTTTGCCGCAGTTTATTTTCAGAATGACTTTCAAATGCTCTGCGTGTCTGCATGCTGAAGTGAAAATGTACGCAATACTACTGACAAGCACATTTTCCTTTTTTTTGCAAGATTCAAACACTTTCTAAGGTCATGTGGGTATTGCTGGCCAAGCGTCAGTAGTTTATTCATTGGTTGATTACAAGTGGAATTGTAAATGGAATGAAATAAGATGGATATGGAGGACTACCAACTGCTGTTGGCGTACAACTGCATGCTTAAAGATGTCTTCATTCATTAACAGACTATTTTAGACTGCCAAGGCTGGAAATGAAATGCAAGTCACAGCTTGTACATTTATTGCTGTAAGGAAAGCATCCTGCCAGTACTGGTTAGGCAAAGTGTTCTTGTAGCCATTAGTAGTCCGGTCTGATTAACAGCCTCAACCTGTTTCTAATGGCAACCTTTGCAGTGGCAGCATTGTTTCCATCTGTGCTCACATGAGAGATTTTAAATCTTAGTGTTTAAAGTTCTGAAATAACCATACAGACACAATTACTTCATTTCTTAGGGACTGTTCCAGCTGGTGTACGGCAACCTGGTGTACCCGCAACAAGCAAGCTGGCCCCTACCTTCTGCTCAGCAAGCCAAATAATTGTCGGTATTGCCTCTAATTACAACAGGTACTGCGATTTGCTCTCAGGTTTATTCTCTTAAATTATTTGCAATTCTCCTATCTAGCAGTACAGCGAATGGCAGCGCTGCTGCGCTTTCTTCAAGTGAGCTGTTAAGTGCTTGTTAACAAATCTGAAGCGAAAATTGCTTCAGGGAGTTAGTACAAATACATATGTCAGGAGAAAAGTGAGATGGGGGTAGGTGGAGGGAGGGAAGTAGGAAAAAGAAGGAAGAGGCAGGGGGACAGCGGTGGGAGCACGCTGGTTGGTCCTGGGAAAATATGGGACAGTAGACAGGAAAAGAAGCGGTAGCCTATAGCCTGACGTTTTCACTTGAGTTTTACTTTTGCTGCCATGTTATGTCTTGTGTACAACAAATTTTGATCACAAGTATGTCACGGCATACATTAGTTCATGATCTTTTTCTTTGCAGTGCTTTTAAATATTTCTCCTTTAGTGAAGAACTGTCTTAAGTCTGAAAAAACGCATTGGAAGGTGGGTGTATCTATGTCTCTTCTTGTGTTTTAAATATCTGTCTGATGCAACATAACTTTGGCCTTTGGAAGGGCCTTCTTGTAGTTACCTTGGAGGTCAGAAATATTAAGTAAGAAATCAATTATTATTTAAAGCATAGGCGTAATTATGGGAAAATAGAAGAGGAAGGTGCCAGCTCTATTTTTCTACTTTGTCTTGAATAGGCCATAGTAAATTTACAACTGGAATTCTTCCTCATTAAAGTTTTATTACAGTATAGAAGAAACAAGTACATCAATTTAACATATTACTGACTCCCGGCTGCCAGTACCTTTACTGTAATTTATTGATCTTCCAACACAACTGGAAAAACTAATTCTTGCTTCATATGCTGCTAGTTTCTTAAGGAAATCTGGCAGTAACAGCATGTGACACTCTGAACCGGCCTGAGTTGGCGATGGAACAGGAAAGCTGGCATCGATGAGCTTTGCGGCCAACTCCAGGAGGAGCGAGATGTCAGAGTGGTCCTAAGCTGATGCTTGTGCGGTGAGTATCCAACAGCAACTGGGGCACAGGAGCCCCAGTCACCACCTCTGTTCTAGGAGAACAACCAGCTTAGCAACCCTTTCCTGTTCTCCAGTAGGAAAATAAGGAAACACTTTGCTCTCCCAGGGAATACTTTAGGATGGTAGCAAGTGCCTCGGCGTCCACATAAATGGATGGTGACCATTTAAATATTTGCTAATATGACAAAAGAAGAGTAAGCAACAGTGCCTATGTGCAAGTTAAAGTGAATATTTCTGTTGAAAGGCTAAAAAGCCAATCTTAGTATAGGACAAAGAGTGATTTCCACAAGGCCATGGGTGAAATGCAGCTGATGGAAAGAAAAAGCAAACAAGGAGATGATGGAGGGGAAGGGGTAGGCAAGACAGGGCACTGAGGGTGCAAAGTCAAGAGAAGAAAAAATGGAACAAAATAAAGGAATAATAAGAACAACTACTGTGAGGAAATAAGGTTTTCATAGCTCTATTTATAAAAACAAGATGAGTGTTAAATCAAGTAATTCTACAAAAATAGAAAGGACTGGATGCACACACAAGGTGACCCTGGACATCTTTATTTCTCGATCGCTAATATCCGACAAAATGTGCCTTTTGGGAAAAAAAAACAAAAGCCCCACACCGCAAAATCAAACAACTGAATGACAAGGACCTGTACCAAACAGTCTTAACCTCAACCTGTTTTTAAGTCTGAACATATATTTTTATCCTATTTCATAATGGACTAATACCTGAAGTAGAGGCCAAAAGCCTTTCAAATTGAGGTTTAAAATATGTGTGAATTTGGTTCATTGCAAGAAAAAGCATTGAGACAAAGTTTGAATATCTGTTTTATCCAAATTCCTCCGAGATTTGTCAGTTACTACTGTGCCCATTTGGTTTCTGTCATAGTAATTTAGCACAAGTCCTTTCTCCAAAACCAAACTTTAGCTTCCTTGACTGGAATGGGGAGAAAAACAGGCAGTGGAAAGTGATCATATCTCCCAGGGCTTAGAGCATAGGAGGAGAATTCACATAAAACAAAGGTTCATTCTCTGGACATGAGGGTAAGAAATTATTAGTATATTTCAAGATATTAAAGGCCAGTGGGATATTTTGAACAAATAAACATAATTTAATTCTTGATGAATTACAAAAAAACACCTCCCAAATGACTCAAAGCAAAAATTGAGTTACTACAACTTAATTTTAGCTTAATTCTGTTGCAAGCAATCCTAATATCTGAAAAATGAATTGAAACTGTGTTAGCTGTCTTTTTAGTGAGCAGTGTAACAATTAAGCTGCAATAAACAAGAAAATAGCTCAAAGAGCTCAGATATATTACAAGAGGCCAAGGTTTAGTGTATCCAAAATTAATAGTATATGGGAAATAACTAAACAGTCACTTCTTAATTTCTGTGCAGACCTACTGAGACTGAGACAGCAACAATGGTTGAAGAAGTTAGAAGAGAAAGAGGAGAACTCAAAATACTGAGGTATGTGTAGAGCAATTTATTAGAGAAAATGCATTTCTCAAAGTGAAACGAATGCTGAAACGAGGATGTTTTACAGATTCTTCCTTATTCCATCCCAATGCCAGTTCCATGTGCTGCAATTTTAATGAAAGTATATCGCAAAGAAAGAACACAGAGGTGAGTTTCTGATTTGATTACAGTTCACAACAGTTTAAGATAATAAGAAATCATCGAAGACTGGAAGAAAAAAGGCATAGACATGATAAGAAACATTAAAGCTAAGGAAAGGAGGTGAGGAACATGGCGTCCAGCCTGGGGGAAGCGTATTAAAATACGCTGGTATCATGCTCAACCCGACCCATTGCTGTATGTTTTAGCAATACATAATTGCTTATGCATCCATTTTACACGCAGTCATGCTTTCAAGTGTCCGCATTCAGGAAATGCAATTATCCAAAGCAGAGCAACCCAAAAAGTTATGGGAGAAATTTGTGTCATGAGAATTAATTAATCTCACCTAAGTTTAGCTGTCTGCACTACAGACGTTGCAGCTGACCATGTCATCCTCAAATTAATTTATAATCAATGAAGACTTTTTTAGGGTGCAGAGCATCTAATTTTTTTAGATATTTATTTTAAGATGTGCTGAATCTTACCTTAAATATGCTTTCAAAAATTTTGTTTCCTCTTAAGGGGTGTTTAAAAGACCAGCTGAAATGCAGTTACACATATGGCAACTCTGTCTGGTCAAATGAATATTGTTCTCAGTGCTGATACGGAAATTTTTAAAGAAGACTAAGTTGTATTTTCTTCAGAAATATTTTTGGGAGCTATATAAAACTACTGCTAAAGATGATGTCATAAAGATTGGAAAAGTGTTGTCAACTATCTATGGACCCAAGGCACTTTGTACTAGGAGATCATTCATTCTCTCAGCAATACTCTGCATCACGCTCACATCTGAAAGTAGATACAAACATCTATGCATCAGTTAAACAATATTTCAAATTCAGTCAGTAGAAAAATTATTTAATATTCCTATGAGATGCTTTTGTTTTATTTTCCTTCCTCCTACAACAACAGTTGGTTAACATTTTCCTCCTAATCAAAACAATCCAGAGGAAAAAAACAATGTTCTGAATTAGCATAATAGGAGCTTTAGCATATTGATAAATGTAGAAAGGGAATAATTAAACAGCTAATAAAGGAGGAAGAAACGCCATAACCTCATGCTCACATCTTTTTGGTATACTTATACCAACATAAAAAGTTTACTAAAAAAAAAAATAATTTAAAGATAGTTAAAGTAGAAGCAGAAACTCAGCTATAGTCAAATTAATTTGAAAGCATGAAGTAATCGCTGTTGAAAATTATGCCATTAAAAAAATTCAATTAAGATTTGTGACTCACTTTAGTTTTGATTTTATCTCTTCTGCTCTAGAAAATTACCAACTGCATATCAAGTGCCCGGTGGGGCTTGGAGGAAATGGGACGCAATGACGAAGAGCCATTTCAAGACATTTCTTTTGAATTAAGACAGTACTGGCTCTATGAAAAAAAGGATTAAGGTACCTCCCTGAATTTCTTACATATTTCAACACTATTGCAGTTGACTTATTTTCCTTCAGTGTACAATGATTTGATGTTTGTGATTTGTTTTACAAAGTTTTGAGAGGGAAATGTTATTGATTATTTTGCAGGAATGCAGTGTTGTGGGATTTTACATTTATGGTACACTTTGAGTAAAATATTTATTTTGAAACCAGAAAAGCATGTCTCTAACTTTCCCATTTTACTGCATTTTCTAGTGTAAGCTGTGGCAGAAAATCCAGAACTGTTGAACTTCCGTGACAGTGAAACAAACTGTTCAGCAGAGGTGAGTGAAATATACAGCTGTTATCTACTCCTATCGTATTAGCACTTATAGTGTTTCCGTTGCCCTTATGGCACCTTCTCTCTCGATCAGCTGAGCTCATGGGAAACAAAAGGCAGAATCACAAAAGGGTTGGCAGGACTCATACCAGCAGTAGCTCAAGTCAGCCTATTGTATCAAAAAAACCCATTAACTATGTATCCACAAAATCAGACTTACTTTCATTCCACATAGCTTTACCCTTATCAGGGATGGAACTTGCAAAATAAATGTATTAAAGAAAAACAAGGACAGATTTTCAAGAATGTGACTTGTAACTGGTGCCACTTATTACTGATATTGCTGCTTTGTTCCCAGTCCTAACCAACAGAATACAGACCTGAGCCAGAGAGGAGGCAGGCAGTGTATTGTATTGTATTGTATTATGTTGTATTATATTAGCAGTCCCTTAATTTTGCCAGTGGGACTCTCAGCAGTCTCACAATCAACAGAAAATTTTTCAAAACCAGCATATTCTCTTACTTTCTCTGCCAAAACCAGAACACATAAGGGCAAGTTTTCTACATTTTTTATCAACAAATGTTGTTGCTTGTATGTGATTGTACCTCTCACCAAATAATTTTGGTAAAACAAGATTAGCAAGTGATTTTTTTTTCCATATTGAATGTTAACTTTGTTTTCAACATACGGATTTTTTTTTTTTTAACCCTCAAATATGAATTTCAGGTTGTACGATATGTTCTGTGTATATACAGTAACTTCCATATATATTAAAATATAGTGGATCATAGTTAAGTATTTTTTTGCAGAAATGTGAAAATAATGTGGAAAAACCAAGAGCCATTTAAAAACAAGTTATATACTCTGAGGGAAACTAAGAGACCTAGAAACAGGAAAACATATAATTATATATTAATAATATATTTACATAAT
>VWYH01002212.1:230641-377803 GCA_013399365.1 Pampusana beccarii
ACTTGCAAAATAAATGTATTAAAGAAAAACAAGGACAGATTTTCAAGAATGTGACTTGTAACTGGTGCCACTTATTACTGATATTGCTGCTTTGTTCCCAGTCCTAACCAACAGAATATAGACCTGAGCCAGAGGCAAAGGCAGGCAGTGTATTGTATTGTATTATATTAGCAGTCCCTTAATTTTGCCAGTGGGACTCTCAGCAGTCTCACAATCAACAGAAAATTTTTCAAAACCAGCATATTCTCTTACTTTCTCTGCCAAAACCAGAACACATAAGGGCAAGTTTTCTACATTTTTTATCAACAAATGTTGTTGCTTGTATGTGATTGTACCTCTCACCAAATAATTTTGGTAAAACAAGATTAGCAAGTGATTTTTTTTTCCATATTGAATGTTAACTTTGAGGGTTAAAAAAAAATCTGTATGTTGAAAACAAATATTAATTTCAGATTGTACAATATGTTCTGTGTATATACATAGAATATAGTGGATAATAGCTAAGTATTTTTTTGCAGAAATGTGAAAATAATGTGGAAAAACCAAGAGCCATTTAAAAACAAGTTATATACTCTGAGGGAAACTAAGAGACCTAGAAACAGGAAAACATATAATTATATATTAATAATATATTTACATAATTTTTATTTATTTTCCAATTTACTTGAATATTATTACGGATAATAAAAGCAAATCCAAATAAAATTATATTTGATCTTAAATACTAGTTTATACCTTTGTGTTCAAAAGATTACATCTGTGATTTCCGTTTTCTTATTCACTATTACGACGCAGTTCTAAATGTGTCCCTTTCTTCCAAGGACACATGAGAGTTGCAATACCAACTTTTATCCAGAAACACTGCCTTTAAAATAAATAATGCGTAGAAATGCTCTTTGGACAAAAAGAAAAAGTTATAGATTCTGAATTCAACATTTTTTCTCCTAAAAATCTAGTGGAAATGCAATCTGTGTTTCTTCTCACCATAAAAGACAAAGATAGCTTAGTACTGCTCTTATTTATGTTAGCATTATGCCAGCGTCAAGAAGGATACTCCTCTGTTACTGTAGAACCAGTGAGAAGAAAATTAGGCCCGTTTCTGCACACAGACAGCAATGAATGAACCATTTGGGAATATCACATCTAAATTTAATAAAACTTTGCCGCATACGGCTCTGCCATTCAGACTGATCTCATATAAGTTGTGCCTAAATGATATCAGGATCTGACCTACTAATGAGATATTTGAAAAAAAAAGTCACTCCAGGTTTGTGAGAGGAAACAAGGGGAGTCTGTAACAGTTTTGTGATTGTGGTATTTCCAACACACTTGCTCCCCACTGCCCAGTATTGTAGGAACATAATTTTTCTTTATGGGGCTTGTATATGTATAGATGAAGATCTGTATCTGTATGTAGAAGGAGAAAAAAGGAAATAGAAACAAGAACGGGATAAAAGAAACTAATTTTACAACCTAACATGGACTTAAGATGTCAAATAAAACCAACTCAGATAGATATGTGCAAGAAACTACGACACATTATTAGTCAGATACTAGATGACCTTTTTTTTTTTGTATAATGATTTGTAAGGCTCATGTCACCTTGGAGTCAGCCTATGCATTAGATGAGCTAACCCACACCAGTTACTTAGGGTCCATTATAGTCAACAGAGGAGGATACACACTTGGAGAAGGCAGTTGCATCTCGCCCACATTAGAGCACAGAATAATGTGGTCACAGCAACAGTGAAGCAAAGAAGGATACAATCCTAATAGGAAAGTGAGACAACCAGCCACAGGAAGAAGGCACAGAAAATGGTTGCATTATGATAATGGTGTTATATTGATTTTACAGCATCCTGCAAAGGAATCTTAGAAAGATTTTGAGGAAAAGGTTGTCATATATGTTCCCCCTCCAACATCAATTTTATCATTAGTTTTGAAAGACAACTTCACATGAAGTAGTAAACATCATCTTCGTGTAATTCTGAACATAATAGAAATACAAAATGTGCTCCAAAATTGACATAGATGTAATGAAATCACCGAAGAAACTCTCTCTTGTGGTATACAAGGACAACTTCAGAGGTGCCGGTTGGTTTATATGGGCAAGACTAGGCACAATTTAGCCTGACTAGTTCAGTTTATCAGTATTAATGTATAAAGAGCACTGTTTGTTGTGGGAATTAGTTGTTGTCTCATTTCACCTTGCATTCTGAATAATAAATGGTTATGCATGTTGCTTTCAATATAATTTGTCATACAAACTCTATATAATTTAGTTATTAAGATAATATGTGACAATATTTATGTAACAGTATCCTCCCAATCACTCAACTGCTTCTAAATGCTAAGGGCCCATTAGATGATTTTTGCCTCTGAGATCTTGGTAATCATTTGTTGACACATATTAAATGATTCATCTAAACACATTCAACTGTCTTATCCCATGAAAGGAATGTTTTTTTTTCTATTTCTTTCTTCCTTTTTTTTTTAATGAATGTGGTGATTAATTAAAGCTCAAGAAGTTTACAGTACCCAACATTTGAATTGCACTGCACTTCAAAACTATGAGCACTTAATTTATAGTGCACTTCTTAAATTAATTGCAGGCCCTGCCATCAATGCAGTGTGATTCTCCATTAGGGGAAGATTTTTGCTATCCAGCTGCTTTGTGCCACAGCCACTTCTGCACTCTGGCCTACCAAGAGGCACACTGAACAGAAGAAAGGCCTTGCAAGTCACTTATTATGGTAAACGACTTTTATTGATATGTAGTGCCACACAGCATAGCATCTCCATTAAAAAATGTGCTCCTTTCGCTGTGGCCAGCAGCACAGCATTCCTACAGCAGGAGTAGGTTGTGGCTGAAGTGGCCTGTGTCACCCCCTCCTGTTTCCGTGCCCCTAGTAGCTAATGTGACTAACAGAAACTCTTGGGCTCCTCTGACTAAATGTGAACAAGGCACAGAAGGGACATGGGAGGACAACATTCATCTCTGCGATGCCTTTTCTATGGTCCATCTGTCTCTGACTCTACCATACAGTGCTCCTGGGAATGACTCACCAATTTAATGACCTATGATAAAGACCTTTCCTCACGAGTCTACCTAGTGGTTTGCTACTCCACAAAATTTAACAGAGGCTGGTAAGTTCCTACATAAAAAGATAAAAAAAGAATCATTTTAACAAAAACTGTCCTCAAGTTTATGAATTCCATCCATCATAATCCAAGGCAGAGATTTGATATTGAAGTTAGGTTTGAGGCTGAGTTGGAAACAAATAGGTAAAAAATGTGTATAAATCTGCTACAGTAGTTGCTTTGAAGTATCTATTTACTACAGGCTCACAGGCTAGTTAAAGTCATCGTAGTTATAAACCTATGCAAAATTATTATATATAACCCAGTACAGTAATTGATAGCTTTGCTGCTAAACCAATGAAGAGGCATCTTGTCAGACTATCTGGATAGCACAGAGACTCTAATTATATTTTTTCTTTTTTCTTTATTTTCTGATAGAGAACAGAACAGCAACATCATGAAATTGCCACCAAAATAAGCCAGACTGTCTAGTGCCTCATGCTGACTTTGGGGCTGCCATTAACTTCAGTTAACAGAAGACGTGGTCCGAAATGAGGCAGACACATAACCTACACCTCTTGCCAGATGTCCCACCAGCTTCTCAGCTCCGCTCCTGCCATACGCTGGCGTTCCACTGGCGTTCACGAGGTAAGTCTGTAATAAAACTAAGAGCAATGGTCTGCAATTCTTTAGGTATGTTGTCAGACAAAGTGCACGTAACAAGTAGTGTTTGATTGTTAGTTATGCCTAGAAAGCATAATGTGGCATTTAATAAGGCAGAGCAAAGAAGCTTCCTTTTCAAAATGGTGCGTTTTTGAGAGTCTATTCTCCTTTCTGTATGATCAGAAGCAAGTAAAATATATTACTATGGCATTATAGCAAACTAAGAGAGAATTATGTAGCAGTTGCTATTCTGATTGTTTCACATTTTGGGTTTCTGTTTCTTTCCCCCCGCCCCGCAAAGTGCTACTACTTCAAGAATCAAGCAACAACACAGCACAAATGATCTGAGAAATTCTGTTTCAGATAGGAATTTTGTGTTGATGGTATCCATTCTTCTAGCCAGCTGAATATTTCTTAAACATTTGATTAATAGACATACATATATATGAATATGCACATAGGTATATATACCTACATGTATGAATATGTTTATATGTGTGCATATATAAGACCGTTGTCCTAGTTTAAATCAGGTTTTCCATTTGCTGTATGTTGTTTCTTTTCTTTCTCCCAGAATTTACTCTGTAAACAAAAGGTAATATACCATGTCGTCTTGTGTGATTCTCCTATGTTTAGTTTTAAAATCATATGTGTATTTTTCAAACTTATATATGTTTACTATATTCAGATATTTTTTCTTTTCTTGCTATACGTACCAGAATCTGTCCTTCACTGTTATCACCTGGCTTACTGCTTTACATTGCTGTAAAGCTAACTGCAAGGAAGCTTTTCCTATTAAAAAAGAAAAGAAAAAAGCTGGTCCTTTCTTGCAAATATAAACATATCATATTTTGTTTTCATTTTGCATCTACACGCACAGAGAAACTGGAGGTGAATTTAAGTCATCACGAGCTTTTTGCACGTTTTTATGGGTGCATTTAACTCTCTCTGTTTAGCCACAGCTGTTTGAGATGCCTCCCACATTCACTGTAAAAAGCATACTGTTAACTAACTTCTTGTTTAAATGAAGGGCTATGCTGACAATTAAATGTAGGATTGTGCATGCTTCGGTGCCATACCTTATTATAATCAACGTGAGTAGAAGCAGAGTGCTGAAATTATGGGTTTTAGTCGGCATCTGCATGGCATTATTATGCTTATCAAGGTGAAAATGTCAACGCTGAAGAATGTAATTGTGTACCTTAAGCTGCAGCGATAGTCTAACTGAGCTCCTGCCTCCACTATTAATGCATCAGAGTGCTATTCTTAAGAGGTACTATAACTCTTTAGGTAGGCAGAGCTTTCAATTCATGAATTTATTGCCTTTTTTTCTTTTTCTTTAAGACTTTCAGAGATAAGGTTTTTCTGTTCAGGTATTAATTCAATATAGATTTGTCTGATGTATTTTTCTTCCTTTTTAAGAAGGTCAGAGACCAGAAAGAATAGTGTACATTTGTATATAGCTCCACTGCCCTCCAGGAGGTCCAGTGTGAAAAGAGTTCAGAGACACAATGACAGTCCATGCATGAGCTGAACAACTCAAGCTAGTTATCAGTAATTTGGATCTGTGGCTGTAGTCTGGATTCTTATTGTAGAAAATCAAATAATAAAACAATTCAGTGAATTATCTCTGTTTAGTAGATTATCATTCTCATCTGAACGTTGTCTCATACAAATTATGCATGTTTTGTTGATTCTAAGGTTTAGTCATCTTGAACATTTTGATCTGTTATTCATTTATATTGCAAAACAAATGCAATTTTCTTAATACAATATATTACTTTGTTGGGTTTCACATGCATGCATTGCTTTTAAGTCAGTCACCTGTAAGTTATCTGTATAGGTGTGTACACCGCTTCTTTTTACACAGAGGAGGGAATGTTTTCCAGAGTCACAGTCATTTCTCTTGAGCTACTTGGACTGTGCTGTACTCATAGCATTGGGTACAAAGCATACGCCAAGATCTGCCCCTGAGCCTGCATTATTTAGTATTTCACAAGTGATAATACTGCGGATTCTGTAGGACCTCCTTTTCTCTCTTCCTTCTCCCTGTATATTTCCCTGTACAACAGATTTTTGGCAAGAAGTCAGAGTAGGTAGGCTAAGTCACTATAATGAACAATTTCCTTTGAAATTGTTTCAATTTCTTGAAAAAAAGAAATTACACAGGCTCTAGTACTAAATGAATCATTATTTTAAACTGATTTACTTAATTCTGAAATACTGTTTTGCTGTTCTCAATCTGATTTTTGCCATGAAGCAAAACACAAAGGCCACTCAAATGTCTTAAGGATTACATCTATGATGCAAGTTCGTGTTTATCTGCTTCTTTGTGTAAAACAAAAAAATAGCTAGAAAATATTTTTCTTGAAGAAGCTTCAGTATTTATGAATTATTTGGTTATTTTCTTACAGATAAAACTAATCTTAGCTACAAAGAGAGAACATTTCACTTGTTTTTGATAAAACATTTTGTAACAGTTGAAAACGCAGACCACTTGTACTTTTAAGAAGCTTTAATGAACTAACTGCAGCAGCGAAGGAGGACGGCTACACGTTAATCATAGGCAGAGCTCAGGAAAATTAACACTTCTAGATTTACTCCTATATAATTTGTGGAAGTGGGGAAGTTACTTATACCACTCAAAATAATTAAGAAAAACTCATTTGCCTTTGAAGCACTGAACCTTGGCATGCTTTTGAGCTGCCAAAAGCCAAATTTCTGCTCAGTATATAGACATTCATCCATGGTGAAAGAATTAATGCATTGTTTCTATCTTATGGCTCTCTCTGATTGTACTTTCAGGTCACAGCAATTAGTGAAGGCCTCCTTGCTGCTGTACAAGAAAGCTGTTGAAGGCCCTTGATGGCTCAAGGCTACTCACTGAGTCTTTCATGGTGGGTTACTGGGGTGTGGATTTACACAGATTACAGGTGATGGGCATGTTCATTCTGAAGGGACAAGACAACTTAGGAGGCTAAGGAAGAGGGTTAGATTTCTAGTAAATGCTACAGCATTAAAAGTCATAAAAATATATTCACTGCAATTTAATAGAAAGGTATGTGATGGGAGTGGGAGGCTTGGGACAATAATGGATCAGTCTGAGAATCAGAGTTTTCTTAATAATAACTGCAGAAGTTGCAGATGTTGAACTTGCATGATATAAATCTAGAATAGTTCCGTGAAACTGGTGAAATAAAACTAATATGAATCAGTATTTTAAAATGAGACCATCAGCCATTTCTTATATATTACTGTTAGAACTATGTATCTCCACTGATTTTCTTACAGTTATATATCAAGATCAGATTTTTAAATCATGCTAAAATCAAACCTCCTGTTGCAGTGAGAGTTAAGTCCTTTCTATTACATACATTGAAAGATATGTGAGAACCCATTATCAATACTGCAGTTGTAAAGTAAAGCCTGCATTTCTAACAAGTTCTCCCTAATTCCCCATGTGGAGTTCTCTATGCAAGCCAACATTCCTGTACAAGCAAACCTTACAACAGATTTCCAGGAGCATTAAGCCCTTTACGACAGAATTACGGACCAGTTCAGGTTAGAAGGAACCTGTGGAGACCATCTAGTGTACCCTTCTCCCCGCTCAAGCATGGCCATCATGTCCAGATGACTTTTTAACATCTCAAAGGATGGAGACTCCACCACCTCTCTCTGCAACCTCTCCCTGCCCAGTGCAGCACAGGGTGAAGAAACTCAATGTCATGTAGTTGGAGTGAAAGTTTGTGCTACACCTCCCTGTGAGTCCAGTGGCAAGAAGACAGAGGGGAACAAGCTGTGATATGACATCATTGCTTTGAAGCTCCTATCAAGTGCAAATAAGGCACTAAATAAGTCCCTGCCAGGATCTGTCAATTTTTTTGTAGTGTTTAGCTTGAAACCAAAAAAGCTGTTTTGGTTCAGTTCTTGCAGCACTCAGGAAAGCATCAAAATGACAATTTACTTCTGGTTCAAGAAAAATAATGGTTTGCATGATTATCAATTCAGCTTCATGTTTGGTTTGATTACAGAAAGCCATGATTTTAAAATACTGAGTTTATCACTTCCAAAGGATCAGACCTCATAAATTTTTATCTAAACCTGACATTCTACCAGTGCATGTAACCCCTCCCTGCCCTTCCTGTTTCCCTTTCGATAATAAACTGCTGACAAGCCATGTTTGATTGTCTCGTGAAAGTGAGAACATCAAATACAAACAGAGTATTAGCAAAACAGAAAGAATGTCCTTAGGGGAAAAAAACATTGCAGAACATGACTTCAGTTGTACTGCTGGAAAGAGTTGTCAGTCACTGTGAAAAACAAGTTGAGAGGCATCCTGCCACAGGGAGGGAGTGGGACCCTCCAGCATCAACACGGGGGCTCTTTCAGGAGGACGTCACTCACCCTTGTCAGCTATGAGCTGGGCTGAGGAAGGCACAAGGGACAGGAGTGGTGCTGCTTCCAACCACTTACATTACGACTATTCTGCCTTTCTCACAAGTGGAGGGTAAAAAAAATCTTCTCCAACATATTGCATTACTCAGACCCCCTGCCATTTTCTTCCCCAACATCCCATTTGCTTCTTGCTTTTATTCTTTTTTCCCTGTTTTTAGCTGTGATTTTTTTTTCTCCCCAGTTAGTGCTACTCTCTAGAGAATGGCACAAACCAAAATGAATTGTCGGACCTCTGGAATATTCTGAAAGCAAATTTGAGGATTAGGGCCATTTTGCATGATGACTGGGAAAGAAGGTAGGGGACTGACTTACAACAACTTTGGTATCAACAATAACACGTAGCCCAAGGCTCATCTTCAGTATGTCTAACAAGCAACTCCACAGAGGCAAGGCTGAGCATCACAGTGAAGAATTAAACTATTATTTAAGACACAGATTTGGACAAAATTAATAAGAACATAATTTTGCCTTGGAATTCTACTTAAAAAGTAATTCTATATTCATAGATTCTATTAGCGTATTTGCATTTATTGTTCAACATAATTACATAGAGAAAAAATATTCAAGAAAAAAAGTGATCCTTCACTGGTATTTGTGATTTTTGATATCTTACCTTAGTCTTGTCCATGCCAGTTTACATTACAAAGGTGTCCATTTGCTGTTAGCCTCAGAGCACGACGTCTTCTGTCCTCATGTTCTAGCCAGAAGTCAGACATAGAACTGGACAGAAAAGCAAAGCAAAGTCAGAATCAAAGAAATACAGAGATAATGTAAGAAAGAGTTTTCCTGAGAGAAAAAAGAAAAAAAAAGAGGTCAATACTCTTGAATTATTCACAAAGAGTCAGAAAAACAGGTTTATTTAGCACAGTATATAAATGTTCTGTTTATTCTTATAAAGCAATTGTTTTATACGTACACCAAATGAAATATTCAGAAAGCTTACTAAGAAAACTCTACAGCCTCAGAAACAAACCTTTATCTTGAACATGGAGGAAAAGAATCCTGTAGAAGTTAAAGTTCGTGCCTCTCTAGCTGAATCCAGTACCTTTTGAGTAAGAACTTTCTGATTTTTATTGTCAGTTACTATACATATATTTAAAAAAATACATGCACACAGAGTAACACATACTGAACCTTCACGTTTGCAAGCTGAATAGTGCAGCAATTTATTTTACTGTGAATGAAACTGCAACTCATGCTTGACTTTAGGCATATTTTGAACAAAAATTCTCTGGCACCTTGATAGAAAAGTAACTTCCCAGCTGCTGTCTTGGCCCAGATGACAGGCAAATCAGGTACAGCTTTGTTTCCCCAAGACTACTCATCCTAGGGGTAGGTTGTCTGTTTAGTATGCAGCCTTGCAAAACCACCCTTTGAAGATGTGCAGTTGTCTTTCTCTTGCTAGATCCTAAGCTTCCCTTAAACTGTGATGAAGTTTAGGTGAAACAGTTCTAATCACCAAAGACTCCCTTTAGAGCATTGATGTTTTCAGCTGTTAGATCACCTTGTAAAAGCAGCAACAGAGAATTAAAACTCTTGTCCATTTGTGCAGAAAACTCTGGCTACGCGTACAGGCCTCAGTGTGACAACAAAAGGAATCAAATGCCAGCCTAGTAGCTATTCTTGTGTCAGTCAGTGAAAAAAACCCTCTAGTGCTAATTTACTTCAGTTTGCAACCTAATCCACTACTGACAGAGCAAAGCAAAGTCAGAAAACAAAGCATTATGCATAAATTTCTTATTAGAATAGAACAATCTAGCCGGAAATACTCACAGATAGTAAATATTTGCATGCTTAGCTAATATGTTTGCCATCATAATTGGCAGAATTGATCTTGCTGAGTATTCACAGATCAGAATTATCCCTTCTCACAGACCAGTCTCATACAGACAGACACCACTTCCTTCTCAAATTTGTACTGACAAGTAGCTGATATATGTTACAATTTCACTACAGGTTAATTTAAAATTTCTAAGAAAATAAGGTGAAGTTTTAGCTGAGAAAAAAAAAAGCCAAACCCACATGAGTTTTCAATCTACTTCTCTGGAATTATGCTTATTTTTCACATAGTCTCAATAAATACGATAACAGCTTTATATGGTTAGCATCTTAAGAGACATTTAGTTTTTTGCTCTCTAATGTAGAAATCCCGGAATTTGTTTAGCATATTTGGTATCTCATCCAAGACGAATTTTAAAATAATTTCACAAGATATGAAACTAACAATTTTTGCCATTCCACAGCTCATTCAAAAGTTTGCTTTGTCTTATGTTGCCATTTGCCACTCTGAAATGTAAGCACTGAACACCGAAATAAATGGAATGCCAGCACTTTAGGTTTTTCTATGGCCACTGCAGTTCAAATAGACAAAAAAGACAGATGTTTTAGTACGGTGAAATATCTTCTTATGCTTGTTCATGCTTGTTCATCAAAACATCTGTCAAGTAATGGCAGAGAAGTATGAGTGATGATAAAACAGAGGCTGTGGGTTTATGGCATTTACCAAGGACTTTTTCAGATGTGCTCCAGCTACTCATGTTTGTTGCATTATGAGACATCACCCGAATAAACGATGATTATGCTCTATGGAACAGTAAAAACTTAGGAACCAACAATGACTTTAGCTTAAACTATAGTACCATTGACAGTTCAGAGTTTCTGAATTGTATTCATTTTGAAAACTATTCTGCCTTCATTTGGCTGACATCCCCAAAGAGTTGATATTAGAGCAGGATGACTTGCAGTGAAAAGCATGTTAGCGAGCTTCCTTTGGCGATGGCAGTCTAAAGCATGAGCATCTAGTCAAAAAATGTAATTATTTCCATCTCCAAATCCAGGAAACTGTGGAGTACATAATCTATTTTACTGATGGAGTGCAAAGTTGCTTAGTAACCACAAAAGTCAAATAAGGTCCTCTATTACAGATGATTTACAATGAAGGAAGTACTTTGGTGAATTCCATATGAGGACAAGCCATTATTCACTTTACATGATAGCTTTACAAATATTTTTAAAATACTAGTATGAGGAAATAATACTTTGGGGGATTTTTTTGAGGAACTTTTAAACAATGCATTGACTCAGCTTGATGTTAAAAATAAAGAGTTTATATTCCATACCAAACTTCAAAGGGGTGAAAGGAGCAGCTTGCTTATTCTTCAGTACTAGCTTCAACTAATCCATTTAACTGTACAGTGAAATAAAGCAGGAACATTTCCTAAGTCAATTATAACAGATGATAGATGTTTTAGGAAATATTGTCTCTCAGCTGAGTTGCTGTGACTGATCACGTGAGGGTGGTTTACTCCTTCACATCCAGGCAGCAAGAGGATGCTCAAGCAGTAGCATCACAAGAATCCTGCTCCAGTTGCTCAGTTTTGTCACTTTCTGAACACTGCTGTCTATATTAAACACTATTTGAGATAATTTAGATGTGGTTACAACCTATACCATAGTGATAATACATTTTTATGGCTTCCTAAAATGTCATATTTGCTAATGCTGAGCATTTATGATCACCCTAAGCTGACCCAATAGTGAGCTTCTGCTTAGTTTTGCCCCCTCCTCTCAACTGTCCTCAGGTACAGGTGTCCATCCCGGTGCTTTGCCAGCACCAGTAGTCACGTTTCTTCAGTTGAGCTCGATCGGGATCATGCTCAGACTGAAAAGAATAGGTTTTTTCCCCACACATGCACATCAGCCCTGTGGTCTACCTCCCCAGGTAATTCCACTAGCGCAGTAGACAGGAATGCTCTGCTGTATGTCGGCCTGCATGTTCGTGATCAGTGCGCTGCAGCCCAGGACAGCAGAGTTAACAATACTATCTCTATTACCTCTAAAATGATCACTTCCACTCATGAAGAAATAAAATGTTCATAGACCAAAAAGCCTAGGATTTCATTGCAAGCTATAATTAACTAAGCAATTCTCAACAACTGTTTCGTTTTTCTGTACTCACTGCTCAGTAATTATCACTTCGAAAAACATAATGGTTCCTTACTGTGAGCTCCGGACAGCAGAAGTACAGGGCAACTGACGTACAGAGTCATCATCAGGCTTACTACCTTCCCCAGCATAACGTATACTGCAAACTTAGGTGATCATGAAGCTGAGCTGAAAAAGAAGCCCACACACAAATGAGACCAAGCGTAACCTGGAAAACTACTGGAAAGAGCTTAAAACATTGTACTATGAGTGGGATTTACCAGAGATGGATTACATTGCAGGTGTGAATAATTTATGTGCAAAACCAAAGAAAAAAACATTGAGGAAAGAAGGAAGACGAAAAAAATAGGCGGAAGATACAATGGTATGAAAGTCAACAGAATAAAGAGAGGGAAGAAAGTGAAATGGCAAAGTGAGAAGCAGGGGGAAGAAAAAAAAGTGTCTGGTTAAAAACATGTGGGTTGCAACTCTGTGGTATCACATAATGGAATGAAAATAGAAAGAAAAAGGAACTTTAAAAGCTCAAAATTAAAGCCACTCAATAAATTTTATGTGAGATGCAAATGATTGCTTAAGGGTTATTATGTAGTAGATGTTGCTATGCAAAATACAATTCCCTTTGTAATATTGTTGACTTATCTTTCTAAAATTATTCTGGAATTTTAAAATTGTGTTTGAATATTATTTAAATATTTATCATGTGTATCTAAAAGCAACTAAAAAAGTTATTAGTTAAGAACTCTTTAATTTTTCTGGTATGTTACAGTGCACATAACGCAGAGACTTTATAGACAGCAGATAAATTTCCATAACCTATTGCTGAAATCTGAATAAACATATAATTATGGGCTTTAAAATGTGTTTTTTATTTATAGTGGGATATTAGGACCTGATGTGGTAAGCTTAAAGTAGCACATTAGAAAAATCTTTCAGCTTGCACACAATTAGAGCTATTGTGGGGTCACTGTGGGTTAACAATTTGTTCCTGAAATGAATGGGAGTTTTGTCATTGATTTAACAAGATCAGTAAAGTACATTTTGCTTTTTGATCTTTTAATAGTCCTTCTAATAGCACACAGTATTCACTGAAATACCCATCTCATTGGAAATCTAGCTCTGGAACAGTAAAGCTAAGAAACAGGTGTGCTTATACCGTAAGCTGGTATTTTCATACCCAGAAGCACTGGCTTCATATGGATGACAGCAATGTGGGCAGTGATTGAGGTTTCTCTCTCCACATCTTTTGCCTGACATAAACACAAACGAATTCAGCGAAAGAAAGTCAATCGATAAACATCAAATTCCTCCAGGTGCAGAAGGTGCATTCTTCATTTAAACCGGAAGTACTCCGTAACAATTCCAACCAAGGCATCAAGTGCATCTGGGTCACTTCAAATAGGCCATGTGCAGTGGCATCTGTTTCCAAACTATCCAAGAGCGTAAGCTCATGCAGACAACGTTAACTAGATGACTTTGAGCCATATATGAGTTGCTAGCAATCTGTTATTTTATGAATTATTGGGAAAACCATTGGTTCATTATCATTTGTTTCTATATAATGGGCACAAGTATAATTTTCTTGGATCCTGTTTTTGTAACAAGCTACAACCCCCTGAAATTGCAAAGAGAAGTCGTAGATAAATATATTTGCATGAAAACGAAGAAATTATAATCCAATTTGAATTTTAAAATGCTCTTGTTGATTACTTTTATATTTTGTGTCATGACATTTTTAATCTGTAATATGGCATAATATATAATTAATATACAATAAAACATGTGATTACTACATGGTATAATATACATCCTATAGTTATAGAAGTGATTCAAGATCTTAGGTTGTGATGAGAGGTGCTCTGTAGACACAAGGTAAAGGCCTATTTCTTTACTACAGAACATAAGGCACGACCTACAGGGTTAGCTGACTGTATGGCAGCAGAGGTACACAGCACTAATTCTTATCCAGAAAGGGTTATTGCACACTTAAAAGTTCACGTAGGGAATTGATATGGAATAACTAACATGTTGCACTTCCTAACTTACTTCATTGTCACTTCAGAGATAAGCCCTAAGGCAAAGCTGATACATATATATACATATATATATCTTCACTATAGATTAATTTTCTACTGAAGGTAAAAAGCATCACAAAAGTATACGTTAAACACGAACAAATGATTTGCTGAACAGGAATGGGCTAGAATAAGAGACTTGAGAGTGGTCAAGTGTTTTGCTGAAATAGGAGCTTTAATAGCAAAATCTGATTGATACATGAATGTAAGCACACTGACTGCCTCAGGGTGTGTTTCACCAGGCCCATGTGTAAGGTGGATGGGGGCCAGCCCTACAGCCTCGTCTCCCAAAGAAAAGCATCTTCCTGCATGGACTCATTGGCTGGCAGACTTATTGTATCCAATGTTAAAGGATGCTGGATTTCTTGTTTACAATACATACATATATAAATATATATATGTATACACACACACATATATATAGAGAGAGAGACACAGGGGATTGCAGCCTGCCTTGCCAAGCCCATGCCAAGTCTCCATATCATCCCTCACTCTGTGGTTATAACTTGTACCATTGCCAAAATTATTACTGCTTGTTGCTTGGGTAGCCTGAGCCCATCAGCCCAACCACCAGCCTCTTTGTCTAATAAGGAATTTCTGCTTTGATCTCAGCCACCATATTAACTGATGATACTAGTGTTGTAAAATTAATATATATATGTATACACGTATATGTATAACATATATATGTATCTCTTCACTATCAGATCTGGCATCTGATACAGATTCAACACAAGCAGAAGCTAAATGTGATATTTAAAACTGAAAGCACAGTTTCATTCTTCTAACACGAAAAGTGAAAACCCAGTTGAAATGAATGTATGTTTCCTTAAAAGGTATGGAAAATCAAGTCTGCAAGTAACTGTTGAGAATGGTGTAAATGCCGAGAAACAGCTCCCAGATGCTGCTGATGCTCAGCGGTCACATTGTGTGGGTCTCTCCTACCTCTTCTCTTCATTCTCAAGAGCGTTAATTAGGGGCTGAAGACTGTTTGTAATGTTAATTGCTCTGCTTAGAGTGATTCTTAAAATTTGTTCCTGCACAGTTACCACTGTATAAAAGCAATTTATCTGATACTCATCTCCACTGAAGCGTACAACACCTGGGAAAGTTCTTCAGCTTCATGCACCAGCGCGTGGCCAGACTGGGACTGCCCCAAAAGGCACTGATTTGCAAATGGCAGCTCACAGAAAACCTCTAACAGGCTACCTGATGAAAGGTGGTCTGATTTTGCAAATTGCTTAACATCATTGTATTTAGATGCAAAGATTAAATCTTTACTAGTATAAAACTGACTTCAGACACCCATAATGGAAGAGCTATTTTTTTCTGCTTATAAGAGTAAACAGAAAATACCAATTAAACAGTGTCGATTTTTTTCAAACTGATTTGCAATTTTCTACAATATCAATATTTGCTATGTTAAATAGTAATGCTACATTTTAAGAGCAAGTCAGTTGTTTATTGCTGTTACCAAAAAATTATAGAAAATGGGTATTTTGAAAGGTTATTTTAGCTTAAGCTATTTGTAGATTCCTTGGTTTAGTTCAGTATGGATTTTAAGTCCCTCACTCTCACCGGTTAGAGTATTTGCCACAAGAATGGCAAATATATAATTTTGATTTGCAAAACTCATTTTTGCTTTTCAAAATTAACATTAGATTTACATATTTTTTTCCTTTTGAGCCTGGAAGATAAACTTCACCCTTTCTTCCAGACACTGTGACAACATCTGCACAATAGCTTACTCAGTCAACAACGATAAACTGACCTTTTTGGAGAGCATGAGACAAACTTGTTAATGAAGAAAATCTCAGAAGCCACATATATCTATGTCACGGAGGCACCCCAAAAGTCAATTTAGGCAAACAACAAGCTCCAAATAGACTTTGACCAGAACTGTTTAAGAGAAACCAGCTGCAAACGGGGTTTATCCAAAACTATTCAGCACTTCAATAACATTATACAACACAGGTTTAGACACTGGTTAGGAATTTGATTACTACACAACCAACTAAAATTCGATGAGATCAAATCCCAAAACTCTAGAGCAATGATTCAAAAATGCACATCTTTCCCCTCTGTGTCAAAGTGAGGCCTCCCAAGGGTACCCAGATCACTTACCAAGTCTTGAGGTGTCCCAGTCCCACAACCTGATGTTCCTTAGATGGCCAGTCTAAGGAGGAAAGTCTTCAACTGCAGACCTGCTGCTCCAAGGAAGCCCAACTCAAGGGAGTTTCTGGCAGAAACTTCTCTCAACCAAGGCATCTTATTGGTCAAGGGGCCGGTCTGTTGACCAAGAGGCATGTGCATGACATAGGGCTGAGAAGGTCCTGTTGCTCTTGATAGGGGCCAGTGCATCTGTCACAAGCTGTTTCAAGACTTTGGTTCGAACTGTGCCCAAGTTTGAGAACTGTGTGTGTATTTAAGTGTTTTATCCATGGAGGTCAGCATAGGCTCCAGTGCAAATCTTGGTCTCCTTAAGGACGCTGTAAAATAAAAGGACTGAAACAGAACACCAGCTTTAGAAATCTCTTCCTTGAATTGAAGATCTGTGGAAATTTTGCAATAGGTACTCAGCAGAAATATAATACATGTTATCATAAATATGTCATAGACATATGGCTGGACAGTAATCTATGAAAAAGCAGTTGCCTATTATATGCTACAATTTCATAATAAAGAGAAATTGTAAAAACTTTTAAACAAGTGCTTCTTGAACTATCAGATACTAGAATTTCTGCTGCATAGTTCATTTAAAAAATAGCAAATCTGTGATAAAAGCCAACTTTTGGACCAGTTTTGGAAAGGTCACAGTAGGTATTTATATGGCAGAATTAATCACAGGTGGTCTGTTCAGGATGCGCAATAAAGTGTTTCCTATGGACTACTTTTCATGCTGCTTAGTTTTGCCTTATACTTGAAAGGCAAAACATTTCCAAATAAAAATTCTGTTGTTCACTTATCTTTTGGGATACTTTTAATGTTACTATCTAGTTTAGAATAGCAAATTTTACTTTTTTGTAGTATCTGTGGAAGATCTTTAAAAGTCAGTACAGTATCTGCTTGTCTATGAATGCAAACAGGCATAACTACCTAGGGAATATAATCATGGCAAAAGGTCATGTTTGCCTTTTATTTAAAATACTTTTAGACTATCAAGTGGTTTAGGAGTCACTCAATCAATACCAAAAGCCAAGGAAAATAGTTTGTTTTAGCAACATTGATATATTTTGAGTTTTCTAAGACTGAATGTTATTTCCTTCAGCATTTTAATTGAGAATTCATAAAATCCATGTTTTAGTGTACCTAGCAATGGTATTTTAAGTTGCACTCTACTGCTCCAACAGCTTGAGACACGAATTATTTAAAAACTTGTAAAACCCACATGAGGACCCTTCCCCTTCTCTTTCTACTTCCACCTTCAGAAGGGCAATCTGCATCAAAGCTGAGACTATAAGCACCCCCATATACGTACAAAAGTAGTAAGAGGGTGTCAAGGGACACATATTTAATCAGTTCCTTCATTACGCTATTTTAAGATCAACGAGGTTTATTTTGATTTCCTCACTGCATGTTCCATGACAGAAAAGGGACTTTTGGGTGCACACTGCAAGGCAAGAAATCAAGCCTTCAGTGCATCCATGTCTGCTAAACACAAATTGTTTCATATGAGAACAGAGACGGGTAAAAGAAAGAAGAGTGTCTGAGGTTTTGGGATGGATGTTTTCAGATTATTTTACAGTATAGTTCTGAATTATTTTAAAGGCACTAATTTAAGCAGTTTTAAAAATATGTTGCTTTCTGCAGCTTCCCAGTTAAAAATAACTGCTGTTTTCATTTAAGCAATTATGTTAAACACACCCTTATAAAATAGAAACCTAAGTTTACTGATTTATTTGACCATTTACAAAAAAAAAAAAAAAGAGAAACACAAATAATAATGATGAAGGCTCATACTATACAAGACTGTATGAACATGGACAAATTGACAATAGTCAATAGCATAAAAATAGCATTGCTTTTGGTAAATTCATCTCTCTCTCTTCATTTTGACAACTGAACATTGTCAATTAAATAACAAATTGGAAGAGTATTGTGGCTTGAGACTGTAGAAGAAGCAAGATGGGCTGCCAGAGTTTGTGACCCCTGAAGGATTATCTGAGTGATTTATGGGTGTAAACTGCAAGATTAGAGTTAACATGGGAAGAGGGGCCACAAGAGTACAGAGAACTGGGTCTGGGCATCGCCAGGGCTGCGGCTGCCCCTGCACCACTCGTGGGCCCTGCGCTTTAGCTGAGACTGGGTTTTGGGAAATATAGTATTGTACATATCGTTTTGATGCACTTAAAATCAATCACTTTTAATTACTCAAAGAATCCTAATCATTGTTAAAACCCTTTTTCTTCCACAAATAATTAAAAAATATCTGCAATGCTATGCTAAGAAACACATGTATTCAAATGAAAATTTGTTAGAAAAAATGTAAATGCTCAACCTGGACGAGCATTTTCTTAAATAGTCATCTCAAAATCAGTATGAAGGCTGAAAAACTGAAATACCTTATTAATGGACTGAGACTCCTTAAAGTTTTTCCTAATGGAAGTCAGGTGTGTAGAATCTTTTGAAAAACCTCACTAAGCACCTATCTGCATCTTTAGGCACTTAAATGCCTTTAAAAACTTGTACCCTATTGTATTATTGTCTATTAATTTCAATTAGGTTGCTAGTAGTGTAAAATATTCTAATGTCTTCACAGATATAAGAACAGCAGTCATTAAACAAGACCATTTCAAAGGCATTTAAATGTACATAGCAATTTCACTTTTAGTAGGTAAAATTTAACTTTCAGTGAGAGAACCTATATATTGTGAGATGCAAAGTCTGCGTTTCTCTTCTCTGCTTTCACCAGTACCCTGGAGAATTTAGAACCAACCACTGGGCCCTGCTCCTTACCTGCTTAGCTGTTTTGGGTTGTGGGAAGCAACACCGCTCGAATACATCTTAAGATATTAGTATAGGTTTTCTACGTGAGCTACTGCAAAAATATTTTCAAGTCCTGTCCACATTATTTCACAGCATAGTCCAGGAGTGCAGGGCTGGAAGGTGCCCAGGCACAGTGACAGTGATCACCAGGATGTTCATTAGTCTGCTAGGTATAGGTATTAGTCTGAGAGTACAGGGTATAGGTATTAGTCTGAGGGTATAGGGTATAGGAAGCAAAACACCATTCCTCCCCACTACCATGGCACATTATTACCTGTGTGCCTGGACGCGACACAGTATTGTTACCTGGGCTCAGTGCAGATTTTGGTGCTTCACAGGTCCTAATACCTGAGCAATAGTTTCATTCCAACACATTACTGGCAGGAATAGGCTCCTCTTCTGTACTTTATAAAGAAAATTTACTGTATCTTCATTTTTTTATTTTCTTCTTTCACCATCTTTCCTAAAAAAAAAAAAAAAAAAAAAAATCACAGTTCTTAACTCCTATCTATCAGTTCATACTTGAGCATTTCATAGTTGTAAACGAAATGACTGAAAGCTGTCAGTTGGAAATGTCATGTCTGCTGTCAGTGGTTCATGAATAATTGACACTGAGATTATCTAGGGAAAGCTGCAATTATCCTGACTCATTAACATATGAACTAAGCCTAGTTTTGTTTTGTGCTTGTAGGATTTTCATTTAACCCCTTGATATAGGAGGTAAAAAAATCCTGTCAGGATGTTGCTATAAAAAGAAAAAATCTGAATGAATAAACACCACCTCAGAACTATGAATATGAATCAGAATTTCAAGTAGTGTTTCACATAATCTTTTATATACTCTTTTGCTATAGTATTATTTTGCAGGGAATATCGCTGTGATAAATTTGCTGGCTAGCCTAAGGCTCAGAGGATGGATCTTCCTTGGAAGCATATGAAATAGAGGTATCAATAGGAAGACCTTCTTACTCTTATTCATGCTTTTCATACACAACACAGCTGTAGGTGTCTACTCAGAAAGCAGAAATTGTTGTGATCAATCAGAGCACAAATAGAAAAAAAAAGAAGCAAGCCAGTTCTCCTGGCTGACAACAGCATCAGCAGAGGCATTTTTTTTTAATAGGTATTCCCTCTTTTTTTAAAAAAAAAAAAAAAAAAAAGTTAACATGATTTTAAAACTAAAGTTCAGCAAATCAACGTTTACCACTGAAACAAACAAGCAGAGTAGGCAGAAATTATCCAAGCTTGGAAAACACATAAAGAAACAAACCCACAGTATTACAAAGTTTGTGTAAAATGCTTACTGCTGGTTTAGAGGCAATATACGTTAAATGCTTTCTCTCAATCTGTATGACGTAACAAACTGAAAATGCTTTAGCTGCTGTGCAAAGTTGTAGGATGGACTTGAGGGTTAGGTTACAGACCAAGTTAAATAGTTCTTTTTCTTGCAAAAAGCCCTTTGAATTGTAAGTTGAAACTATGAAGCTATTTCCCACCAGTAATTACCATTTTGGATGCCCCTCACTGCTGGTCCCATTGCCTTTCAAAGCATACCATGAATTAGAGGCCATCATACCAATCCTTAGAGCTGAATTATAACTTCTTTGGCATAATGAGCTCTCTTTGACAGCAGCACACAGTCAAAGTCATTGTTCAGAAAGGATAACCAAGCTATTGCCTTTCAAGTGTAACAGAGGTCATTAAAATGCAAGTCATTTCGTCGGACACACATTCACTGAACTCCAACCCCCCGTAAATCTTGTAACATTTCATTTCTTGTTTGCAGCTCTGAAATCTTTAAATTGAGGTCTTCGGTAACTTTCCTCCTAACCTCAAAACACATATAAATTTCCCACTTCAGCCTTTTATTTTTTCTTCTTTTTGTAAAAAATTGCAAGAGACAGTGACAAACTTCTGAAAATCTTGCATGTTTGGCCCTTGTAGCACACCTGTCAAAAGCAATTATTCAGAGACTGGGTCTTCTCACACAGTTGAAGACTTCATGACATCTGCTCAATTTTCCATCGTTAAATTTTCTGTCTTTGTTCAGGGTGATAATATCTTGGAAAAAGAGAAGTATTTCTTTCTTGATTTCGTAAGTAATTTCTTTTATGTGGCCTCTATATGGCCTTAATTCCCTCTTAGTGGTTTAAATATCGCACTAGCAATTCCAAAGCAAACACAGAAAACAAAACAAACAAAATCCTTATATGTGTGAACTAAACAGAATAGAGAATTACGAAGGAAGAGGCCAGTTCCTGAAGTTTCCTCTCCATCTTTGTAAGCACAGGATTAGTTTGAAGTTTGTTGCACAATAAGTTCCAAATAAATACCAATGACAATAACAATCCTTACTAATCTTCTCCTCCAATAATTTCATATTTTTATCTAAATCCTCTTTCGTCTTTGCGTATTAATGTTTTGTTTTTTTTTAATTCTTGTTCTGCCTACAGTTCCTCTAGTATCACATACAACGGCCTATTTGCTTTTTCTTCAAAATACAGTGTGAACCTGGTGACAGAAAACTGATGCTAAGATTTACTTCATAGAGTGGATCAAGCATTAAGCAATGTAATACATATTCCTATAATGTTACAGTTGTGTATACTGTATTGCATTCAGTAACCACAATTGTCAAGGAGCAGGGCAAACCTATTTTTAAAAAATCTGAACACTTAAATTTACACCCACTGCCACATAATTCTGCAGTGATCCCTAGAAACTGTCAAAAGATACCAATTTATACAGCTGAACACAATTATGCATCATTTTTTTCCCATAATCTACAGAATTAAATAAATTCTATATGACTAAAGGCAAAAATTATACGTGTTCAAAGCTGTATGTATAATCCATATAAGCTTGCAGCATTCTGCTTGTACTCAGGCAGAACCAGAAAAGCCTCAGCAGACATTTCCCAGAAATATCTATATTCACCTTTTATTGGGATTGATTATTGCTTACATACAGAAAACCATATACAGAAAGGTAGGGACGAGTATTTAAGTATATGTGTATTGTGTCTGCGTATATCCTACATACATGTGCAATCCATGTGATACGCCTATATATACATCTACAAAACCAGTCTCAATATGTATGTTTCAGCACAGTTGTTGTTTCAAGCAACCTAGAGGATAGCTTTCCAGCCTCTGGAATTTAAATGACTTTCTCTGTGGAGACTCAGAACAAGACAAGAACTCTAACCGAAGATTAAAGTGAAGCACAAGCCTCGCACATAGAAACATCACTTATTCATGAGCACTTACATATGTCATGCTGTAAGCCAGTGGAATAAGTTTCACCACACTAGTCCTAAGTAAGTCGCTCTTTGTTTCTCTTATTTCCTAAGAGCCACATGCTGAATCCTACTCTTAAAATACGTAATTCATGGATAGTCTTGTTGTCCTCTTTAAGTAGCCAAACTTTTTACATAGTAACGTTTCTTATTTTAAAAGTTTAGTTTTTTAATGTTGAGACAGCAACTCATGCAAACAGCAGTGACTGGCTATTATTTAATAAAACACCATAGTAGGAGGAACAAAAAACAGAACGTAAAGTTTCCGCTTTGAGGCTGACAGTCTAGTAGAAAAGACTAATCAGCACATAAGAGATTCGAGGTTGCCAGCAATTAATTCTAACAGCAAACTGAGCACATTAAGGGGTCTCGGTCAAATCCTGAGAGTCTTGCAAAAATTTAACTTAATCTTCGCCTTCCACTGAGAGATTGCCAGGGTATAGGCCATCATCATAAGGGGGAATATAAAATCCCCTTGCACTGTTTTCTATAACTTATCAAGCATTTGCTAGATACCTATGGGAAAAAATAAAATAAAATAAAAATAAAAATAATAATAATAATAATAATAATACAAACAAAAAACAAAAACAAAACCAAAACCCACCCTACCCTTCACATTATGTTCCTTCATGGAAGGAGCACCTACTGTTCTTGTGACACAATTTCTTTTAGCTGGTTTAAGTTTCTGGGGTTTTTTTAGACATTATTTAAGGTGTTGGTAAACTCAAGATATCAAACATCACTTTAAGTTCGTCATGATAGAACATTTACAGCTATGTTCCTGTCACTTTAAGTTCAGCTTTCAATCAAAACCACTCAGAGTTACTTTCCAGTGGCAAAATGTTATAGGCTGAGTAAAGGGCCTAATTCTACACCTTGTGTTCAAGAAGAGTATCTAATAAAGGCAAATTAATTTGAGTGATGGTGCACAATATTTTAATTCTAACTTGTGTGAGAAAAATCTGAGCTACTCCATCACACCCCTTCTTACTGTGCATTAAAATGGGAAGAGCCACAAAGACTCTTTTACTGGCCACGACAGCTAGAAATTATTGCAGACCTTTAGCTTGAAAGAACATAGCAATACCTACATCTTAACATCCTTAAGGTTGCCTGATCATTCCACAACAACAACAACAACAACAAACCCAAACAAAACAAAACCAAACCAAACCAAACAAAAAAACAAGGTAAGAAATGATGTCTAGCGAACCCACAGACATTGCTGCCCATCTGTTGCTCCTTTCCCTGCCTCCTCTTCAAATCCATCATCTACTTGTTTTCTCACAGGCTGGCGGCAGCACTGTCTGCTCAGGAGTATTTATGGCCATAAAACATTGATACTTGAACCACTTGACTTTTCGCTACAAGAACTTCATCCCTTGCTCCTCAAAACCCAAGGAGACTTTTAATATAATATACCATCTCTCACTGAAATAAATTAAAAGCAGTTTGTGAATAATCAGGACAACCTGTGTTTCATTCAAAGCAATATTATAGCTCCTTGTTTTAGAACACACACGCAAAAAACACTTAGACAAGAAATTAAACTGCAAAATACTAAGAAACAAAGAGACATGTCAAAGTTTGAAAAATTTGCACAATCTGCCAGTGAGTGGAAAAAAGCAGCACCCCATCCTCTTGCACTTCTATAATAATTTTCTGAAGTACTACACTGACATTTTCTTTCACTTTCTTCTAATAACAATATATGATGCTTGCTGTTAAACTTGGTACTCTTGTTAATTTTAATTCATGTATGCCTTTCTTATTATTATTTACACTCAGGTTGTAGACTTCTATTTTCTGTGTGCCCATTTGTCTAAATGTAAACTAAAAATCAAAATTTATTTCTTTTTCCATATAGTCCATATTTTCCAAAATTTTAGTTATTTTTACATCTGCAGAACTGCGGATAAAAGCATTTGTCAGGAAAGCACATAGAGCAAAATCTATGATGAATGCTTGATACATAGAAAAAAAAATAATCAATTTACTCTTTCTTCCTCCTGACTTGACTGCAAAAACTAATATTCATTAATGTGTTATTAATATTTTTTTGTTTTGGTTTGGTTTGGTTTTTTGTTTGTTTTTAACTTACAATGAGGTCCCAGGGTTGGTTTTCTTAGGATGTATTTGAAGAAGACAATAATTCACAACCCCAGTTTCCCTTTAACTTGTGATATTGATAGTGGAGAGATGGGGCTGCTGATGCATTACAAAGTCAATTTAGGTTATTTTGTTATGTTACTGTTGTTCTATTATTAAATGATTTCTTCTTATTTTGAGTTTTCTTAAACAGGATGATTCATATCCTTAATATGTTAAAGGATAGCTTTGTAGAAATATGTGACTAGAGCTGTAAGACTGAATTATATGTGAACAGCTTAAGTACACTGAAGAGATTCAATCCACAGCTTAACTATAAAGAAAATTAGAAAAAAAAGTAGTCTTAAGGATACTAGGGATCTGAGGTAATCTATGGTTGGACTAGGTCAAACTAAAATTGCAAAATCAAAGAAGAAAAGGTTATTACACTTAGGAAGACACATCAATATTTTTAAAATATCTAAAACATAAATGATGCAGGGTTTTGCAATACTGGTAAAACAGAACAAGAGCAAAATTTAATCGAGGCAACTTTATTCTGTGGGTTGCAAAAGAAAGGACCTTTTATTTTTTGAAACTAGCAAGCATGCCACTTCTCCTCAGATTCAAGTGCATTTGGGGATTGTGTTTTCAGCCATGTAACAGCAATTAGAGCATCCAAGGTGCAGAGCTTTATTAGTGTTACTACTAAAGAAGGCAGGACTTGCATAGAGACAGTGAAGTGGGCAGAACCAGCAATTGTGGGAAATAAAAGTATTATTACCTGCCACTGACGTGCAAACAGGTCGGAAGCATTGAGAGACAGGAAGACCAAAAGTTCCATCAGACTTGGTGGTCGGACTCAACGCTTCGGCTGTGTGGTTCCTTTTTAAGAGGAAGAACAAATTGATAAGCATCAGTGTTCTGGGCAAAAGTTTTTAAAAGTCTGTATGGACATCCAGACCTCTTTACCAAAAGGTATTGCAACAATAAGCAGGAAATTAGCTATTTTAGGGTAAATAATTCTCTTTCCATCAGAACTTTTTTCTTTCAGACTAATATTTTCCAGCATTTCTGTATGCAGGTTAGTATAAGATACATTTTGAACTGCATAGTGGCTGGCCCTCTTGCTGTTGCAAGTACTTGCAATTGTAACAAAAAGGAACTACAAAACCGTGAAGAACTGTTATTTTATAACTTTCAGCAGAGGACTTGTGCTTCTAAACACTTCATTGTTTCTCAACACCTGGAGTTGATAATAAGCCGATTTTATGTCTGAAATCAAAAGGGTAAATAAATGATGTGTATAGAAAACCATGTGAAACAGTCTGATACTGCAAATGACTAATCACATGGATTCAGCAGGAGGTTACGAATACAAACAGGAGTTAAGAACTCCTGCTGAACCTGGAGCATGGCTAACTTTATATACTATATTTACATCATGGGAATTCAATATAAAATTAAGTAATCTCATGTTTAAAGGAATAAAGCTGAGATTATTCCCCTTGATTACGTGCATTTACTTGCACATTATTTTATATCCTTGTATTTTTATATCCTTTTATTTTCATATCATTTAAATTCACAGTTCAGTATTCCTTCTGGTTTGCAGAACTGAATAAACATTTGGTTTATCAATATTTTGTGAATAATGGGGTCCACCAGATAATTCTCATCACTCAAAATATCAATGAGCTCTACGTCTATTCATCTCAATAGAAGTAATTCGAATTTTCAGTTGTTAAACGAAACAAATTTGATCTTATTGATATTTTAAGTGGTGAGATCACTCAGTAGTATCACTCACCTGTAGTAAGTAAAAGTATTCAGTTCAACATATCAGACTATTATTTTTATAGTAGCATAAATACGTCTTATTTAACTAATTCACTTAAAATAATAGGCTCATAATACATATAAATACTTCCCATATCTAAATACAGATTTTGACTAAAATATTTTTATTGTTCACATTTTTTCACTGAATACAAAATTACTAGTGTATTTGACAGTTTTGTACTCATCACATACATTTATGACAGTAATATATAAACAAATACAGAAACAGTCCATCCTGTTATGAGACAGGAGAAAAATCCCTGTTCTGTTTCACCCTGGTCAACCTAAATAAGAGTGTCCAGGGTGTTCCGCATTCTAGATCCTGAAGAGAAAATCAAAGTTTCAGGTGAACACAGGTTTCAAAGCCTTAAGTCAGCTTCCTCTAGGCCAATACAATGTCTGTGTGGTATTTTTGATAATTAACCTCTGGTAACTAAGAAAAATCCCAATATATTATGTATATAAAATGCAAAAGTAACACCAGAGCTGTTGCAATTTGAGGAGGTTGGATAGAAATAAACAATTCTTCAAGCTTTAAGACAGCGGAGCTGGTGCAGAACTCTAGTGCGAAGAGTCCTATAGAGTAACTGCTATTAATACCAAGTGAGTGCCTCTTCAAAACCATCATTAAAACCAAAACAATATCTGACCTGTTTGTCATTGGTATTTTCCCCCCATACTAATATGTGTGTGTTTACCTCCAACTTTTCTCTTTTGATTCCTGTACAAAACTGTGACATGTGACAGGGTATTCCACAAGCACTGTGTCTCTGGGCAAATGAAACAAAAAGAAAATAAGATGGCACAGTTGAAGCACGGTATATTAGATTCTCTTTTAACTTATATTTTGCAATTTTACACTTGAAAAAAATCCAAATGTATATTCTCGTATCAAAAGATGCAAAGGGTAGTCAGACCATATTCCACACATGAGGTTTCTTGCAGCAGCAAATCTTTCCTGAGTAGTCTATAAAGCTTTCACAAGATTTAGTTTGGGCAAACTTACACTTGTCTAAGTGTAGGTTTTTTACCAAAACCATCCTTTTAGCCAACCAAAAAAATAAACATGCTTTTCAGTCACTTTGAAGCTTTAAACATCTTATGCTGAAACTTATGATACAGAAACTTATGAAGAAGCGATACTGAAAGTAATATGCCGCTTTTCCAAGTAAGAAAATATACACTTAAAACATAAGGTTTAGCCTCCATTTCCCTTTATGTCACCACAGACACATGAGAAATTAAACTTTAGGCCATTCCAAAGTTTTCATGATTTAATGTAGCAGAAGGCTACTACTGATTATGGAAGTTGTACTAGGTATCAAGTGTACAATCCATAACAGCTATGGCATTATAATAGTATATCTGCATTAACACTTAAACATAAAGCAATTTCTCTAGCAGATAATTAAGACAATATCTTTATGACCTACTAACCTTTGTTATTTCTAACAGCGCAGAGTTAAAAGAAGAAATATTATCAAGTCTCATATTATCAAGGCTGCATCAGAGACTTCTTTTTACAGCTGTTAGGTACACAATAACAGTAGATTCGTATGGTTTTGCTATTTTTTTAAAACACTACATATAATCAGTCGAGGAGATGCTACCCATGGGAAATCTATCATGTTAGAAGCCTGAGAATGATTGCAGCAATGATCTGGTTTTTATTTAATGCACTAGGACAGTTTCTTTATGTGTCTTAAGCACTGCCACCATTTCAACTGCACAACAGCTTTAATTGTGATCTCACAGTTTTAACCTTGTGCCCTAAAGGTTCAGAAACATGTTAGGAACATGTGTACTTGTATCTGATATCAGCATTGCATCATCCATCTGCAACCTCAAACGTCGTAACTGTTTAGGGTCAAAAAGATACTGTCACCCACATTGATTTTATTTTGAGCTATTTAAAGCAATTTGGGATAGACTAAGAAAAAAAAGCTATCTGTATTTCTGAGTAGTAAGAAAACTGCTTAACTGTATTAAGGAGGTTTGAATATATTAAAAAAGTTGTCAGCCATCAGAATTAAAGAAGTAATGTGTGGGAAAGAACTTATTTAGCAGAAGATAACTTGTAATATCCAATATCTCTATTACATTGCTCAAAAGTGTTCAATTTCTTTCATGAACATTTAACTCTTTTGTTTTGTTATGATCATTTCTGTTTTCTTAGAGACAAATCCACTGCCTTGGAGAGTCACTTCTTAATGTACCTGGCTGTGTTACACTGGCAGAAGAGGCTGAGCATGGCAAAGACACAATCCTGTAAAGCACAGAGAAGTAGTACAGGTAGCAAGGCGGCTACAGGAGGATGGTAGTTGTGCCCAGAAAAGACTAAACATGCTGTTTGAGGCAGCTTTTCATTACCAAAGTTTGCTTTCAGTCTGCTGGGTTAAAAGGACTGCATGCAACTGCTCTCAAGATAGTGGTGGGAGATCCCCTCTATCCTACCCCCTTACCTGGTCCGGCCATTAGAGGGAAAATTTTAATTAATATGCAGATATGATCCACTTTGCATTACAAATCCAGAAGCCTATTACAAATTCCTGCCTGCAAATTTTTCTATAAACATTAAAACCAGTAAAATCCCATTGTACAAACAGTAACAGAGAAGGTTAGCAAGAGTAATCTCAAGATTCAAATAAGGAAATTTTTGCACAAGTCAGGTCATTTTTCAGCACTATCACTTTTAATAGTCAGTTGTAAAATCATATGCAGCAAAAAAATATATGAAGGCAAAATTGTAATTTCAGACCAATCTTAGTTAACCGTTAAAATAATGAGCTACAGATAATGTCTCAAAATCATTGAATTTCATAACTTTGAGTCATATCACCAGAGCGTTAGTTTTTCACCTGGTTTTGTTTTTGTTATTAAAATTATTGTGGATCTCAGAGAGGTTGTTTTAAGTTTTTGGTTCAGAATATTGTATTTTTGAAGCTGCATGATACAGAATCTTGCCAACTTCTGATTAACAATAAAAATGTTAAGAGTACTGGACTGCAGTATAATGATAAGATTAAACTGTGAAACAGGCTTGATTATAAAAGACGTGGTCTGAAAAAATGTAATCCTGACATAAAATGTTATATATTATGGCTGAGAAGGAATAATAAACCAACTTATGCATATACTAAAAGTTAAATATTCAATTATATTTTAAAAGTCATTCTTATCAGTGAAACACACTTGCTCTACCAAAATAAAAGTTGCATAATTGGAAATGAAAAGGTTATAGCTGTGTCCTTCAACTTTTTCCAAGGTGTCTGTTGATTTTTCTCTGGAAGAACACTTGAGATGGTTTTATTTTGCGGGTGGAGGGTGGGAAACAACTTCCATTTTATTCAGTCATTTTTCTTTTAACTGGGCTACACTGTTCCCGTGCTCATCGTATTTCAGGATAAATATTCAGTCTGGTAAACTACGGACCTATGTGAGCTTATTCATTTTGCATATGGGAAAAATGCAGCACACAGATTTTCTATACACACACTCATACAATACTTTTGGGGTTTGATTATTTAGTCAGTTTTGAACATGTGAACTTTACACTTTTCTGGATAACAGTGTTTTCAGGTATCGTGGTTGGCTTATTCAGGCTTTTATAGAGACATTGCTACCTTCTAATTCGGTTTCCAGTACAAACACAACACGTTAGCTTCTGCAGAATGATCAAATACAGTGGCTGTTTGAATTAGATAAAATCAAAATACTAAATTTGCTGAACGGTACAAATATCTGTCTGACAATCCATTTGCTCATCTCTGATTAGGAACAGGTTTTGTAAAAGCCTTCTCAAACCTAAAACAAACTCTAGGACTTAATCCCGCTAATCCTCCAAAGCTGAAATACCTAAAAAATGTCAGGTTAGTTTTGCAGCATGTCCTGTTGGTCATGCAGGTCAGCAGAGTCAGGTCCTAGAAAACAAACTGGTAGGTTACCAGGTCAAGCTGAGAGGTGTAATGCATTTTCCTGGGTCCCAGAATCTATTATGGCCCACACACTGTGGCTCGTGTGTCCAAATTTAGAGGCATGGATCTAAACACTTTCTACCCATCCTCAGGATTAAACAGCGTAAAGTGTTCAAAAACTCTGTCATGTGACTGTTAGTTTACTTGGTATTGTATCAACAAATCCTTCCCACCAGTACTTTTTACTTCTCCTGTTCCATAGCTTTGTGCTTAAGGCAGAACCTGTTCTTAGTTAAGCACCTAAGAAAGTTGCAGAAGAGACAGTTTTAGTCCAGCATCACTAGGTTTTCTTATCTAGTTGAAAATTCACAGACTTCTGCAAAATGTTGGTTGAAGAAAAAGTAAAGTTAGGAGCTAGAAGCCAAAAGATCGGTGCAAAGCAGTGGGGAAGGGGAATAAAAAGTGTAAAAATAAAGCAAGATTAAATTAGCCATAACTAGCCAAAAAATGGTGGAAGCAAGCTAACAATTTATGCTAAGTAGCTATGTAATACTTATCTTGTTGTCCTCTCCAGTAAGAATGAGCTGAATGATGGATGCAGTCCCACCCTTCTTTGGACCATGAGAACGTGCCACTTGTTGCTGTGAACTAACAGACATCACTTCCATTACAAGTAAGAAGATTACATTTTCTCCACCCCATCATATGCATTTTTTAGGAGATACCATGATAAAAGCTACAAGGTTAATGGAAAAATATCTAATTTTATGGTCTGCTACCTCCATAATCTTTAGGATTTCAGAAAAGTATTTTTATTTCTAGCCTAATTTTATTTAAGATACTGTATTGAAGGATTTAATTTAGATAATGTGCGTACCCTCATATTTAAAATTAAAATACTCAAAGATTTTCTAGATCACTGGGGAAAATTATTATATTACTTGCTGGCATGCTGTTGATCCTTTACAGATGTTTAAGCAGTACTCAGCATTTCTTTTCCCTCACTTTTGTTTTCTGCATCTGCTGAAGAATTCTTTAGTGGATTTTCCCCGTGAAGTGCAGTTCAAAATACTCTAATCTTTGTGTTGTTTCAAATTTTCTTTTCTCAATGTGCTACTTTACATGCAATAATCTAGCTGTTACTGCAGCTGTCTTTCTCCATGGGCCATTTGTACTGTTGTAGTTCAACAACAGTTAGTTTCTATACAATATTGCAGTGGTTCTGCTACTTTTAATTATTAAGAAAGTAAGCTGAAGGAAAATAAGCTTTAATGTTATTTTTAAGGAGGTATAACAGGATGTGTGTAATGCTATTTCTGTAGGCTGACTGGCCTCAGTCATACCATCTCCTGCAATATGCTCCGTTTGAGCCACAGTTAAAGGAACACAGACAGCTACTATTCCTGTAATAAAAAATAAGACCACTAAAGGTCCAGCATACTTTGATTTTGGAAGTAAGCTCTTCATAAACCCTTACCTGCATAAGTTCATGGTTAACTGAAATTATGCTAGTACAACATCTTTACAGGTTATTGTTACATAGCTTGCAAAAGTCTAAATCTATTTCAAATGTCAATATAATGCTAAGAATACCCTCTGGCTACAAAAAACCCCAGTGAGTCTGGGCTCTTTTCATTACATTTCATTTCATCAGTCTTCACTCAAAGCAACAAAAAATATATACTTAACTTTCACATGTAAGTGTACCTTTATATTATCAACCACCAGCTGAATTTTGTATTACTTTTCAGTAAGTTCCTTCCTTTTGAAAATGTTGTAATCTGTTCTATTTATTTGTAATTTTGTTATTCCATAGTAGCAAAACAAGTGAACTATACACCATCTTTTCATCCAAAGTGGTGTAAAATGCATTTGCTGTACCATAATTAAACAACTGCTTTCCTCCTTATTGAATCCCAATACTTTTGCTGCACGCAGTCTGCAATAGTGTTAACGTGCTTCTTAACAGCATTTCACGGTAACAGCTTTGCTCCAGATCCTTAAAGAAGAGCCTTGTAAAACATCGAGGTTTTGATGCATATGAATGCTGATAGAGTTATTTCCACCATGTGTATATGCTGGAAATAGGACTCAATCATCTGGCCAGTGCATTTTAAATTTGGCAATCTTTCTGCTCAATTGAGATCAGCAGATTGTTAAACATTCATGGGTCAGGACTTTCTATTAGAAGACCCTGGTCTTATATTCTCACTTAAAACAATTCATCATTGCCCTTTCCATCTGAAGAAGTTTTACGTTTTGAGAGTTAATTTACTGTATAAAGTTTGATTTGATAGGCCCTGAACCTCCTGCTCAGAAGTTAGTTAACATTACATTTTTCCTACTCCTTCTTTTTAAGCTTTAAAATCATGGTTGATTTCCCTATAATGAATAATTAATAGAGTAAACTGTTCTGCTGGATGAATTAGAAAGGAAACAGAATAGCAAAATAGCCTTTTGCCTTTATAGTTGGGGTGGAAAAGTGTGATTGTGAAAGAAGAACATGAATATACGCATAAATGTTCAACTCTTTCATAGACCGCCACGGCTATCTGGAGACATCCCGGCAAATTTAACTGCAGGGCAGACTAGCTCACATTTCATTCAATAGCATAGAAGTTGTATACATTGAAGCCAGAGTAATGTATTCTATCATGTTCCTGTTAGCTATATGTAAACCAAAAATCCCTGTGTTTTGTTACAGATAAACATTCAAAAGATGAATTAGAAGGGTTTACCTAAAGAGATCCCAAACCCAAATACCTCACATTATTCCTTCACTAGCTTCAAATTCTTCCTTAGGTCTTCTGAGTTCTAAATCTAATTTTTATATTGATCTATATAAATCCAGATTTCCATTAATTTATATTAAATGATCACCACAAAAACTAGGAAGTGAAACAGTGAATAAAAGGCTGACAAAGCTAAAAAAGAACTTTTGTACTGCACCTGAGGAGCTAAACATAGTGCTTCTTCATCCAATTACTTTACACCGGGGCTGCTGACAACAGAAGATATTGTAGATCTCCTTCAGCACATTCCACAATAGATCTGTCGAAATTTGTACTTTCTCCCCAAATCCGTTATGTTTCTGTATAGCAGAAGGAAAACATATTTATATTTTTTTAAAAAAGGTATAGACATTTTTATTTGGCATACAAACACTTCAGTTGAAGCCATATTTTCCATCAGAAGATAGAAGATGTATGTTTCCCGATACATAGTTTGTTAACATTAGAATCATGTTTATCTGCAGAACTCCAAGAATTCTTACAAAAGCAAATGTGCAACATATATCATGTTTCCCAGATTTTGTGAATTCCCTCTTTCTTTTCAAATTTCCCTGAGAAATTTCTTTACCCTGTTTTCTGGACTATAAATCAGAATTTCTCATGGGAATAAAAAAAGTTTGCCTCTAGATTCTAATCTAAGAACAGTTTCTGAATGAACTTATGCTATAATTTAAGAAGCCCAAGGGTGTGTTACACAAATGAGTTATTCAGAGGTAGATTTACTGTATTTTGGCCATTCTGTTAAAAGTCTACACATACATGCTCTTTTTCTGAAGTAATTGAAGTTATTTTACCTTAAATTCAAAAAGGTATGTGCATACTTACACAACATTGTCAGAGCGTGGATTTTCTTGGCTTTATGCCTGATTTGAAAAAGTAAATTGAAAATATTATGCCACAATTAATGATACCCTACTTGTGATATTATTACGTTCTTTCTTATACTAAAAAACGAAAATAAAAAATGGAGATTATTGATTTCAAAATCTATAGGAGAAACTTCTCATTAGAAAGCCCCCACCCCTTTAAAAAGCCCAATCTCCACTAACATAACTCTATCAAAAAGTAAAAACTAATATGTTAAAGTTTCTTTTTATTATTTGCCTCTGAGCTCTGAGTCTTGCAGGGCTTTTCACGATCATCTTTCATAATCAAGAAAGACAAGAGATTTTCACCATATGAGTTCTGAAATAAGTATATGCTGACATAGGTCCAATTTAATTGCAACTGTAGCAATACTTCTGATTAAAAGTCACATGCCATGCAGGGCAAAAACTGTAAATGTTTCTGTGCATGCAAGGAATCATCTCCATGACCTGAGAGTGCCTTTTTCACTAAATATGATCCTATTAGTTCAGTGTTCCTTCATTTTTTCCACATTATAAAATAATCTAACATGTTCTAAGTAGATTTCTTTTTCTGTCTTTTTTTTTTTTTTTTTTTTTTATTTTTTTTTTTTTTTTTTTTTATTTTTTTTTTTTTTTTTTATTTTTTTTTTTTTTTTTTTTTTTTTTTTTTTTTTTTTTTTTAATTTATTGCAAAGACAGAGTTGTGATAGATAGCAACAGGAAAGTGTATTTGGAAAAATCAATAGTAAGAGCAAAGGTGTGAAACAGCTTGCCCTTTGTCACTGTGGTCTGGTTACTGAGATGAACAAAAGTCTTAAAGAATAATGAAATAACAAAAGACAATCAGAAAATGAAAGGCAAGTCATTTCAAGAAATATTTCCTCTACAACATTGAGAGTTGTAGAACTGGAGGAACAAACAAAAACAAGAACAACTCCCTTTGACCTTTGGATAAAAAAAATAAAATGTTATGGTTTTCAATTAATAGACTGCTAACTCACGTAAGTTGCAATTATAATTCTGAGTACATCCACTTGCTTCTATGTGCCAAAGTTCATTGATAGATTATAAGTGGTTTAGTCACAGTTTCCCTTTGAAGACTATGACAGCTTCATGGTGATGCACATGCGAGTTGAAGCCTCACGAAGGACCCTCATGGCCTAGAGAGGCTAATGAGAAATTCTTACCAAATTATTTCATTTACTTCAACCTGAATGTTTGTCTGTTCTCATATCCACTTCCCAAATATTTCTAAAGATATCAGTAATAAACCCCCTCAGATTCTCAGGAACAGCATAGGTGGGTGATGCAAATATACTTGGCTTTATATTGTAAACAGATAGTGATATACTATCAGTATTTTTAGTCCATTTTTTTGTGTAATAAAATTTTAAAAGTGATATTCCTCCTCTCACTTTCATGTCACCTGTAATGCAACTTTGTATCGAAGCAGCAAACAAAAGTCTTGCAATGTCTGTATTACAGTAAGGTAAGCATTTACTTTTTTTCAATTCACAGTTTTCTACTAAAATTCATACTTCAAAAACCGAACTGAAAGTAAAAGGTGAATTGTTTTGCTAAGATTTCAGCAGTTGAAATCTAGTGTCTTTTTTACTTAAAATTATTCCTTACAAAAAGAGATATGCCATCCCATCCATTTAAATTTATTATATGGAGAAGGCGTTATATTATCATTAATATTGGAACGTAAACTTTAGGATTTCTTTGTGAATGTTACAGTGTAATGCACAACCTTACATAACACTGGCTTTTATTAAAGCCCACAAACACTCATAAAACAAAAAAGCTTGAAAGTACTGAAGTGCTAGTTGCATACACCATATGAAATATGTTCAGGACACCTAAGTCTGGAATGAAGTGGTCAGTTATGATTTTGAGACCTCACTCTGCCTTTTACTACCAAGAACGCTGTGCCAGCCTGAGCCCGAAAACAAGAGCTCATCAACTGGCAATGCAAGGAACATCATTTAATTAACCAAATGTAGTATTTGACTTCGTTGGCAGCCAGCAAAACGTGTGAGCCAGCGGCTGCAACACTCACCAAGATGCCAGCAATGTATCCGGAAGGTAATGAAACAGAATTGGATAGAACAGAAATGGAAAAGGAGGTATTCAATGAATTTGCCTACACGAGGCTGATTTAACGAGTGAGCGACCAAAAGTTGATGCCACACTGGCTTTAAACCAGTGTGCTGTTCCAAGGTAAGCCAATAACTTTCCCCATCCCATGTGTTACAGGAACCATCATTGCAAATCCTCCCAGGAGGATAAGCAAAGCACTTTTACACACATGCAGAGACTATCGCTGTCATGGCTCTGGCTGGTCAGATAAGCCAATTTAGCCTCTCATGGTCTCCTCTTCCTCCTAGCTAAGATGGCTGAATTGGCTTCTGCCCCTAAATGCTGCAAAGCCCACAGCGATCATGAATCAGAGCTCTCGGCCACAGTAGTTCATAGATCGATATATTAACAGAGACTAAAATCAATGATGGTTTGCATTAATGTGCTAGATTTTGAATTGCAGCACCTTAGGACAAGACCCACTGCTCTTCAGCCAGTTTTGGGACTTTTAAGTGTCACTCAATGGATGTGATAGACAGCTGGAGGTGATAACCTCTTAAATTGACCTAGCTTGGATCAGTAAGGTTTGTGAAACAGAACTCATTAAAAACTCCTTTTCTCCGAATGCAAAAGAAGTACCTAGATCTTCCCAACTACCCAGTCTAGCTTTCTGCCCTTCTGGTGCTAGAAGAGAGTATCTTTTACTCACACTTTGTGTCTGCAAAGTCTTCCTTTCCATCATCTGTTTTCTTTGTATTTTCCTCAGTTAAACTCAGAATAAACATCTAATATCTTTTCCTTGCCCATTGTTTAAGCCTTGTAGTTTTGTTTAGTTAATAATGCTACCAGTACCTCTTGCTTTCTGTTCTAAACTAAGCCTCCTCTTGACTTTAAATAAACTGAACAACATATGAAAATACACAGTGAAATACCTAGAAGTTCTCAGCTCAATAACCTTTGAAACAGGAAAGTTATAATAGTCATGACAATGTTTAGCAGTCATTTTTGTTTCAGAAGCATATCCTGTAACTCGGAAAAGTAGATATGAGCTGATAAAAAGAGCTAAAAGATCTATTTTCTATGAGTGCCTGTTAAATTCTTCCCCCTACACAAGTACTGCAATATGCCATTCATTTTTATACATAGGCTACCATATGGCAGCACATCAGAATCAGCTAATTACAGTAACCTTTCCTTCATTTATTAAAAAAACCCAAACAAACAAACAAGAGGGGTTTGTTTGTTCCTATTTAAATACAGTTGTGGAGAACACAAAGCGTGTAAGGTAAGAAGCAGAGCTGAGTACGTCCAGGATTTTCCATACATTCAGGGAAAACCAGGTTAGGGCTACAAAATAATTTTCTCCCAGTCTGAGATGCAGGAATTTTAAAAGACTTTTGCTTTCTCTCATAGCTTTAAGAGTTGGTTGCTCACTTCACAGGTTCTCCTCACAGTTCTTTCTGACAAATTCCTTCTTTCTGCTCCATTGACCTAGGACATCAGCGATCCCCTGCATCTTTTTCATTGCCACCCCACAGCTTTTAGTTTTTTTTGCACTAAAGACTCAAGTTTGCTACAGAGTTTCTGTGTCCATACTGCAGCTGGAGTATGCAGGAGAAAATAGCAAACCACCAGCTCCTGACTGCTTCAACTTAACTTATAAGAAGTAAAAAAACTTTCCATTCGGAATGGCCATTGGTTTCTGCCCTATAAGTCCCCAACAGCAAACAACGCATACACTGTTAGTTGAGGTACTTCCAAGTTGTCACAGCTACTTACACCATTTTCCAAACCACATTTTGGCCGAGACTGACTTCAGCACTTTGTAAATCACCAAAACCAGACTACACATACAATTAATTCCAGAGAAAGCCAGTTGCATAAATTTAAAAACATCTGTGCAAAGACAACACAGCCTGGTTAATGGGATGAAATAGAGACGTTTAACTCCAGTCTTACCTATAAATCATTTTTCTGCTTGAGAAAATGAAACTGCAGGTGTGTTCTTGTGCCTACCTTTCCACGCCAAAGCGCTTTGGTGGGCCATCTAGCAATTTTTAGAGCACCTCATCCTATTTCTGTAAGTCACTCCTGTAGTCTCTACTGTGTGCTGGGCACTATCCTTTGTTTCTGTGTCTGGCTTGATTTCCACTGCAATAATCTACAACGCTTTGGTAGCACCTTGAATATCTTATCTGAAGGGAAGGAAATTCCTCCTTTCCACCTGCCAGTTGCACTACTTCCAAAATATGGACACAGCTCAGACATTCTTGGCCAATGGTAAAAAAAAGAAAAAAAAAAAAGTGTACAAATTTTGTGAGATAAGGCACAGAAAATAACATAGTGACTATGGCACTGCCTGAGCTCGGTCAGAATTCAAGTGCCATAGAGCCGCAATCAGGATAATGGAATTTTAAACAGGACCACAAGAAGAAGGACCATACCTTTAAGACAGAAAACACATGTTTAACCAGACTCCAGCTCCTAAACCACAAAAAGCTGGACAGGATGCCAGAGTACAACTTTATTTCATGTCAACATGGGTAACAATCATAAAAATATCAATACTGAGACTACTGATCCTTTTTGAAGAATGGACCTGGCATCAGAAACTCCTTGGTTTGCTGGAAGTTTGTCCAGGCAGTACGTTAATGATTCAGACTCGTTTAACATTCTTCCACCTCCACTGACTGCGATGGAGCAGGAAGTTTACCAGCGCCACAGGGGCAGAGATGCTAAATAATTACTACCTTGTTTTCATGGTGCAAGCCACACCATACCCATCCAGTTGTAGACCGGCTCTGCCTGTTTTCACAAAGGGTGGGTAGGAACTAGACTATTCTGACTTGAATTTCCACATACTGCGTATTAGTCTCTTACCAGTTGCTCAAAATTGTAATCAGTGCTTTGAATAAAAACTCTTTCCCTCTACCATTTCCCTGGCAAAAATGAAGCCTTCTGCATCCCTCCAACTCTGTCACCACCAAACACACCCTTTGCATGACACTGTAGGAATCCTGCCATAGTGACTGTTCATAGATGAAAGCCAGGTCCCTCTTGCTGCCCTCAATGATGCCCTCATGATCTGCCTTGCTAAATGCCCCGCTCCTTACAAACAACCCGTGCACACACACAAATACCAGAGAAAACATTATACAGAATGTGGATTTTGAGCACTTGGTAATATGATTAAAAAAAACCAAACCAAAACAAAACACAAAAACAAGTAAAATGAGGATAAGGTAGGGAATTAAAGAAAAAGATCAGCAAACACTTTTGGTGTGTATAATAACATCATTAAAATCTCTTCAATTTCATAAAGGTAAAAAAGTCTGAAAGTATTTTGTGAAACAAATCCTAAAGTTTGTTTTGCTGAGGACCAATACATATATTTAAAAAGCTTTTTAATGTAACTTTAAAATTTTTTTTATTATTCCATTTCTCCAGTAAAGCTTTTATCAACATCATTTCTCATTTAGACCAAGCCATACAATAGTAATTTCCAAAGCACAAACAGGCAGCAAGCTACCAATGCAAATTACCAGGAAACCGTCATCCTTTTTTATCTTAAAAGCCTGAAACATTCTGCACAACACAAAAAGAAGTCTTAACATGTTGCTGGCAACCTGAAGTGGAATTTCAGACACAGAAAGTGTACTTACTAGCCATAATATTACATTAAAGGACTAGTATTTTGAAGTTTCCTCAGTAGACAGGCATGGTCTTCTAAAGAAGTAAGAGAAAAACCCAGTGTTATTTCAGTGAACATCATCGATATGTACCCTCAGAAGACTCCACTTTCCTTTCTCCCATAAGTATTTGGGATTTGCTCCCGTGGATTAGCGCAAGGCCGCCTGAAGAGCATTAGATGTAATCACCAACCTGACCTCATCAGAAACTGTATTCCCTTTCTCCCTCAACCTGTGCCCTTCTAATGTAATTAATTAGATATCTGGCCTCATGCAGCCTCCTTAATGATAAATGTAATGCAGTGCAGCAGCAAAACAGCATAAAACCCACAGCTATCAGCTCTTTGGGCAAATAGGATGAAAAGTGAAAAAAGGATTTTCTGTCTGCAACAAGACACTCTAAGAACAGCAATACAATAACCTGTGTCATGGAAACAAACTAAAAAGCACTCCAGAAACCAAACAATAAACTCTCTTCATGCCCTCACACCAAATAAAAGAAGAAACAAAGGGGAAAAAAACCTCTTATTTACTACTACTGACATTAAACAAGACAACATGACTACAGCAGGTGGTGTAGTCACTTTTTTTTTGTTTTTTTACACCCTCCCCAGAATATGAATACTCTCCAGTATACATGTTAACTCTGACCAGAGGGTAAAGCCAGGCTTCTGAGAATGCACCCAGCTGAAAGAACACAGTCTTTATCAGGATGTCTCCAGCATAAAAAAAGGAAAGTAAGTTCACAGCAAGTCCCAAGGAGGGTTTTACAACACATGGACCAAACGCTGAAGGAAAAGGGAGAGTTTCTGACACAAGGAAAGGCACGTTTGCACATACAGAGGCACATTCAAAGAAGAGGTGAAAAAGTCCTGTCATTGCCTGGGCAAAGAATGGATTTGGTGTGGGGAATGGCGTGAACGAGGTTTACAGCAGCTGAGTAACAAGACAGGGAATCCTACGTTGCAACAACTCCCAGACATTACTCAGCTTATGTTGAAGGTGCTGCTTGCTTTACACATCCAGTCTGCAGTCTTTCTGGTGTCTCCCCATGTCAGGGTATGCTTAAATCTCACCCCAAGAGGGCAGCTGGCACTGCGCTATCCTGTTCCTTCCAGTTAATTCCTCAGTCCCAAATGTCATCGTGGAAACCATGATCTTCCAATGTAGACAGACCCAATTAAGAGAAGCTGTCCTGTTGAATAATCTAATTATGAATGATTCCTTGTCACTCTCATTTTTACATCGCAATGATTTATTTTTCCCACTGATTCCACTTTCTAAGCACAAAGTCCTAAGAGGAAGCATATTTTGAAGTCAGCCACATAGATCAACACAATAAACAAGGAGCCTCAGATATTATTATTCAGACATCAAAATACATTTGGTCTTGAGCACAGGATGCCAATGAATTAATTCCAGAGGACTAAAAGACTAAACAGACACACAGTGAAAGATATGTGCCTGAACAGAAAACAGACATGAGCAGATCTTGTTTAAGATCCATGAGTATTCCTGCAACTTCAAATGTTCTCATGGGCCACCAGCTCTTAACTAGTCTAACATTAAAATATATGAAGATAAGCAAGATTATATTTTAAAAAATCTTGTTCTCTCTTCTGTCAGCAGAGGCATAGCGTGCTCTATTCCACATAAATCTGAATGTGAGAATGTGTGTGATATGAATGTTTCTGCAGTCAGAAGACATCGATTATTCATCAAATACTGAGGTTCAGACAATTTTCCATTTCTAAAGGTGAGAAAAATAACAATGTTCACAAGTTGAACAGATACGTAATTCTTCGAAGTTTTAGCATATGTACATGATTTCAAATTCTCTGATTGCATCTACTGGTTTCAACAGGAATGTTGCTAACACATTAACTTAAGCATGAGCAGTCATTGTAGCACGAAGCCCTGAACAAGTCTATATTAGCAATGCTATGCATTGCAATAATCACATTTTCAAAATTTCAAAAACCAATACCCTCTCCATCAATCCACAGAAAAAAAAGGTATGTTTGACTCATTTTAGCCCTATTTTTAAAGCACTCTTTTAAGTATCTCCCTCAGGCAGTGAAAGAATTTGCAAGGAGTTTTGGTGAAACATTAAAAAACTAACAAACAAAAAAATAACCTACCTTTTAATGTTTTGAAAACTTGCTAATTTAGTTTTTTTCAGTTTCACAGCAGTTTTAATACACAGAAGGATGCATATCAAATTCAGATAGTTGCTGCTTTATCTACCTTGATATATGCTAGATATAATAAGCCAAATAGGACATGATAATGGCTTCAAGGTAAAGAACAGAATAGTGCCAGTTATGTAGCTGCCTCAAAATAGGATATTGTGTGAACTAAAGAATGACATTTGCTACTGTTCTACTATAAACGTTATAGTTGCAATTCAGTACTTATACTGACACAAGGCACTACATAGTTTTCGGTTTCTAACAGGAAATTATAACTTTTCCAGGTAATTGCACTACTGTCAGATTTCTCTTAGAATAAGTTCACAGATAAGGTATTTATGTATATTAACAAAGAGTTATTTCACCTATTATGGCAAACTGATGAATTAAATAATCACACTAATTTCAACACTAGAAAAGTTTAAATATAGGCTACTAATCTTTTATATCAAGTGTAGACTCATCTGTAAATGCCTTCTCTTATTTTAAAGCAACATCTTTCATAAGTGGAGACAAGATTTTTCTGTCTCATTTTGGAACTTACAGAACATAATTATTCTTGTCCTTGGGTCACTCTTCATTTCCTACTCATGAATATCTGTAAAACTGAAATATGATTTTGAGGACTAGCAAATAATAACAGAGAGACTGCAGTATTTAGTTTTCTGCCTTTTGATTTGTTTAAACAAGAAAAACAAATTTTCAAAACATTCTCATGTAAGATGAAGGGCCATTTTTGTTGAGAATTCCTTTTTTTCTACAATAACCAATAAAAAGACAATCATATTCCTGTGAAAAGTATAAATCCAGCACAAGCAATCCTTTTGGAATTTTATTATAAGGGTTGGTACTCAGAAAAACAATGAAGTTAAAAAAAAATTGGGTACATTCTGGAAAGTACACTGTAGTGTATACAGCTATCAAATTGCAATGGCTTCAGAGTTGCTACAGTATGTTTAAAGTTGACAGATTCCTTGTTCTTTCTCATGAAGACTAATTTTTAATTCTATCCTGTTGATTTTATTAACATAAATACATATGTTGATTATAGAACATTAACGTAATGACTTTTTCTCCTGGAGCCCTAATTGCTGCTAAGGTATCTATAATCCTCCTACGAAATCCAAATATAAACAAGTTTTAACTCGTATATCAGAGTTTTTTCTGGGAAGCTGAAGACAATATAAAGGAGTTAAGATGATGTAGAAGTTATGATGTCAAAAAAGTACTTCTATAGGTAATTCAGGGAAGCCAGAACTTGATTGTAAGATACAGCAATGTGAAAACCAAAGAAGGTACACACGTTTTTTGAGTATGTCGAGGGTCACGCTGTTAGACAGTGTATGAAACAAAAGTTTGTGGTCACATAAAGGAGAGTGTCTAAATTCTAAGTTTCCTTTATCTTGAATATAATTTTCATAACGGATTAAATATTGTCATTTATATAAAGGAAATTATCTTGAATCTACAGTCCTCCTTATGAGAGAAACTAGTCCAACCAAAATGCCTTCGTTGCTTGTTTGTTTTCTTTCCATTAGACAGAGATGGAAGAAATCTAACAAGTCCACTGGTACAGAAACCCCAGAAATTGCTTCTTCCTGCTGGTGAGCAAGGAGTTTTATTTGCTCATGGAAATTAGCTTTTCGTTCTTCTGGTTTTACCTCTTTTTTCCTGACGCTTATCCATCTAGATCTCCCTGGTTTTATTCTTTTAGAAAACATTGCACATTTGCAAGGACCAAAATTTTCCACCCAAGTTAAAACATACGTAGCTTTTTCTCCTTTCCTTTTCCTGCTTGTAATGTGTACAGCTGAAAACAGTTGCACTCAGACGAATCTTTTACTTAATCGGAAACTCATAGCCTCTGCTATTCTTTCATTATCAGGATTCATCAGCTCTAATAATCTTTAGTTCTCAAACCCAGAGGGTACAGGATAACAAGAGTTAAGTGAGTTGCTTAGGGAAAAATCCTTCAAGGAGTAAGCCTAGTTGTCAATATTGAAAAGATAATCTAATAATCTATTATCCCACAGAGATTTGTATTTTAATTTAACTTGGCTAATTAGACCTACAACTCTAAGGATCTGCAAATACCCTTTAATGCTATTGACAGTAGAAGTCTGACTCAAAGTAAAGCTGTGACATTAGTTTGTTGGAGATTTAGATCACCCTTTGTCTTCTAAATATTTAATGACAAAAAGCAATTCCTCTGAGGAAGTGTTATCTTCAGCTTTCCCAGAAGAGGGTCAAAATCAGTCTCTCATTAGGTCCCTTAGAGAAGAGTCTGATACAACTGTAAAGATAAAGCCTAATTTACGAATTTCTTTAAAGACCAGGAAGGTGCCATAGGAAATTCATCAGTGTAATATCAAAAACAGTTAAAAGCTGATAGTATTTTGATAGTGGCCTTTCAAGTTCCTCTTAAAAACACATTTGAGGCAAAGATGAATGACAATTTCCACTCACCAGCTTTTGAGAACAGGACTTTCGCACTTAACCATCTTTCTTTCAAACCTGTTAAATAATTTATTCTATTAATTTCTGTCATTTCAACTTTAAAATGTCTTTTGAGGTCCCCTTACCACTGACTAATGGTCCCAAAAGTTCTGTCAGTAGACCAACACTGTAAGAGGTGGGAGAGAAAAACACAGGCCAAGAGTTTCTGCTTTGACATATTAGTAATAAATCACACACACACGCCTCTGTCATTTCCTTCTTGGTCCCTTCCACTTGTATCCACCAGACAGTCACTGTGAACAGGCACTAAACCAAATGGCTGACTGCAATGCTCTCTGCAACCTGTAACATCACTGTTATTTTACCCACATTTAGTCCCTGGGATGCAAACTTGCCCAAAGCAAGCCTAGTGAATCAAGGAGAGAGTTTCAGAATAACTGCCTCCTTTCTTCTGTTGTTTTAAATGTTAACAACCATCTAGGACTAGTTGCCAGAGTGGATCTGTGCATAGTTAAGTGTGGGGTTTGCAGTCTGTGTGGGCGGTAGTTACAGGAACAGGGATATGACAGAATTTCAACACTGACCTTTTGCTAATGTTACTTTCAGAAGCAACAGAAAACACTCTTCTATAAATGGCAGAGATTGTGCCAAGTAGCATGCTACAGGTACTCAGCAATATATGGAACAGAGATATCAATCTCGCTTTCGAGTGAGAAACTCAAGCTATGCTTGAAAATGAGGTAGTATTCAATATTTCCCACAAAAAAAAAATTTTCTGTGTAAGCAACATTATTTGTTATGTAACACTCCAAACTTTAGAAATATACATATATACACACATATATGCTAATTTATTACTAAATATGTTTTCTTTGTTGGTTTGTTTTCTTTGTTTTTGTAAGTACATGATACACTGAAATGTCATTCTGTCATTTTGAAAGACTACTATGATTATCTTCTAATCCTTTACCACGCGTCACATATATTTAACTACATTCAGATACAAAATCCCCCTGGTTATTTCTTCTTCTATATGACTTTTCAGAAATTGTTGTTTGTTTTCAGTAACCCGCATCAGTAAGAAGACATAACATTCACGAGATACATGCTGAATTTGAACAGTGAACTCATCAGGTGCATCTACTGAATAACCACAAAGGGTAGTGCACATGGGCCCTGTTTACCAGAATGTGATGTGCATCCCAAGTTAGGCATGAAATCCAGAAAGGTTAAATGTTTTCTGACTACACTTGCTCAGTGAAAACCAGAGACTAGAAATCTGCTCATTGTCTCATCTTGCGCAGCTGTTGTATGTATTATCCAATTCTGATATCACTTAAAAATATATTGAAGGAAGACTTCCAGCGTTAAGACATCTTTTAAGGTTATGTGGAAGTTTTTGTAAAGTCTCAGATCTAAACCTGTGCTCAGGCAGCCGTCTCAGTGGCTATACATTACACGGTTAAACAAGTGGTTACGTGCTATGACAAAGTAGTGTTCAGGAACATTTTGTTCCAAATCAATAAAAATGATTTGTCAGATTACTTGACAGATGAGACGTCATGAAAGTAATGATCAGAGAGTCCACTTCAGGTTTCAAGAAAGGGCTAGTATTGACTAGACTGTGTATAAATAAATGTAACTTTATTCCTTGAGGCCATCTGTATCACTTTCAGCCCTTCGCTGACAACCACCTTTAAGTGGACAGTAACTTAAGATTAAATGGTGGTCAGAAATTTAAGATTAAATACAGGAGGTAGATGTGCAACCAAGGCAGGCTGATAAATCTGAACAGGCTGCTGCTGCGCCATGGAGACTATGGGCTTTGGATTTGAAGTCCAGATCAAAATCTTTGTGGTGGTTTTTATTTTTTTTGTTGTTTGTTTTGGGTTTTTTTTGTTTTTTAACCTTGAACGTGATTCTGTATTCTTAACACTACATTGATTTCAGGCCAAAGTTTCAGATCCCTTTTGAATGCATGTCAGGCCAGTGTTTCCAGTTCCAAGGCTGACTAGTCCTCTTCCAGGTCAGTAGGACTTGCAACGTTCACCTCCTCTCCTGCCTTCTTCACTTCCCAGAGGCAAATACAACTTACTGCTTCATGCAAATCAAGGCTGGCAAGTCATCCTGCTGACTTCTTATTGTAATATACCGAAATCCTACATTTGAGGATGTCATACCTAATTTGAAACTTTCTAAGTCTGTAGATTGGAAGGAATTAAATAGAGTTTTCAGATCGGGCAAAGGAAAACAGAAGTGCATAATGGTAAAAGAAAGATAGAGTATGATGAGTATGAACAAATTGTCTCAAGTGATCATTAATATGCTGTCCGGAAATTGTAAGTAAATGAGTTGTCTAACGCCTAGTGATTGAAGCAGAAAAATGTCAGTCTGAAGGCAATGCAGAGTTTTCAGGTGTAATGAAAATGTGAAAAAAGAATCAGTTTTCAATTAAGAAGTCTCTTATTATGATTCATTATATCTGCATTTCAGATGTTTTTGAATTGCCTTTGAATTCTTAATTTTCCTACTTTTCCCTGTAACACAGAGTTTTTCTAAAAGTCTATTTGTTCTCTATTTCACAGTGTAGGTGTGAGTGACTGCACTTTGACTTGTGTGCATAACTTATTTATTACAATCCTGATTAAATATTCAATACTATGGATAGGCTATGGAAATTGTTATGAATTGCTGACAGTGGTGGGTGTTAACAGTCACTTGTCATTTAGGACAGATGTAAAGAAACATTAAGCTTCTTTATGCAATTAGGCACTGAAGCAATAACTATTGGACAACTCTGACACAAAATGCTGTCCTTCTTCTCATCCCCCAATACCATAATTTCGGAAGCCAGCTAAACCCAAGGATATGGAAGTCTTCAACTACTGCTTTGGGAAAATTACTAAATTATTCTAGAGGATAAAGCAGAAATACAAAACAGAGTAAACAAGCACAAAACTCTCTCAACAGGTATAACAGCACATCTCAAAAAAATGTGTTAAAAGAAAGTTCTCACTTCTTGGCTGAGTGATGGTTGTAGGAGGCCAGAAACAAGGAATATAGGATCTGGGAAGTTTCTTACACATAAATTGTAAGAATTTAATCAGTGATATCTGATCCTAATTTTTTTTGCTGTTAATACCAATACATAAAGATTGAATTTTGAAAGCACTTCAAGCAGTAAAAATAACTGAGTTACACTATTTTTCCATTTCGTTAGCCATTGTTCTCTTTGGGGGAGAGTTTTCTATTTTCTATAGATATAGCTGTTGAACAACTGGTTCTGCAAAATGCTATATACAGTTAAAAATGTAGGCATGGTGTTGTTACTTACCATGTATCTGAAAGGAATAATGTCTCACAGGCATGAAGTGAACCAGATGGTATGACAAAGGAAATTGGGAGTCATTAAATTGCAGAGAGGGAAAAAGATGTTGTGGAAGAAAATTAAAGAGCTAAAAGGCACATATGCCATGTAGAGGAAAAAAAAAAAAAGAACTGGAAAAAACACTTTTGTATCTCCCTGTGAACTATTAAAGGCAGAAACAGTGAAAAACTATTTAATTTTTATTTTGTTTTTTTTTTTTATTTTATTTTTAATCTTTCTTTTCTGAAGGACAGTTTTGCTAAGAGTTTTATAAAAGTTGGTATCAATTCAGATAAAAGGGTCTTCGAAACTCTTCCTGTGAGCCATTTTGTTGTTTCATTATTTTATTCTAAAAAAGGAGTTGCTTATTTTCTCCTCCTTTGAAGAGGAAAAAGACTATCAACTACCAGATTTTAAAAGAAAAAAAGAAAGTCTTTGAACTAAAATTAACTGTGATATTTCAAGCTATTATTATTAAGTTTCAATCTTCTGTACCATCAAAGAAATGAGTCAGTATACACCCAGTATCACTTACTGGTTCTTAAGATCAGCTGTAAACATAAAGCTAGCATAAATCAGCACAGGTTACTAGCTTCTGTAAAGGTGTGTTGATACATGTTTGTGTTGCTTTCACCACAAAGTGTTAAAACGTAGAAGTTATTTACTAAGCTGGGTAGGTATAATGTACGGATAACAATGTCTATTCCAAGATTTCTGCTCTAGGACACTCAGACACTTGACACACAAATCAAGGCTACCCCGGCATCACCCACTCAGGGAACAAGGCACTAAAACCAGTCAACACATCAGTCAGGTCCTGGATGGCCCCTGCACATAGCAGCTCCACCTCCTCCACTCTTCCCAGGGAGGGCCACAGATCATTATAACTTAATTTATCTATTGGTCCTTTGCTTTTTCCAGCTTCTCCTGGATTAATCCAGTCACTTAGAGCTAAGCAGATGTGATCAAGGCCAGTTATCTGATCAGTGCTTTTGGTTAGGCTTCACCCTGTACAATCTTGTAAATACTTGACATACTCAACAGATTACACATCAGGCTCATTTGTATCCACATAATCTACTTTTTACTCAGGTAATTATGACCAAACTTGAATAGTCCTAGAATTTAGGATTCTATTTCAAGTCAAGCTTTAAGAAGTACACATTAGAAATAAAATTTCCAAACAACTAGCAATAGATATCAAACAGCAAAAATGTGTTTGTCGGGGTTGGTGTTTTTCTTTTTTTTTTTTTTTTTTTGTTTCTTTTAATGTGGTGGAATGGAGGTCTTGTAAGAGTGATTCTAGAAATTCCATTTTCAAAAGACGACCTTACTCCGCAAGTATTAAACCAGAAGCTTAGAAATGAAAAAAATCCTCAACAAAATGTTACTTTGAAAAGGAAACAAATATTCAATTTAAGAAAAAATATATTCCACGGCTTTTTCTGTAATATTCTGGAATGTACGAAATGCTTCACTAAAACATTTCCATTTCAGTGATGTTTTAGTAGATCTGGTATCTTTTCCATATGTATAACATTGATAGGCTGATTTTTGTCAATCCTAATCTTCCCCTGATTTTATAAGAAGTTTTTTCATTCCAGGGGCTTGTGTAAGGTACAACCTGGGAGGGTGAGGAAGTTATACATTTAATCAATACTCTTCAACAGCCAAATCTGTAATTTAACTTCATAGATACTGATCAGACAGGTTATCATAGTAGGTTACTGACATGTTTATCCTATTGATAGGAGTACCAGCACAGAGAAGCTGACAGATTCCTGCCTAAAACACTTATTGACAGGGATGGAAGAGGTTATGCAAATGGTGAAATACATAAATAAACAGATTAAATAAACAATGCAAATAAAGCTAAAACAGCAGTATTGAATTAATATCCCAAAACACTGAGCAATGAATTCAAGGCTGGAATATTTTAGCTGGTAAGAAGTAAAAAAGGATCTGAAATTTGCCTGTGTTCACCAACAACCTTGAAATTACCAAGAAAAATATATCTTGGGCTCTTGAGATGACACTTTGTTAATTTTACTAGATGTGAAATTATTACCTGATGGTCAGAAGATCCAGACCGGAAGGGCTTGCATCTGCAGTCAGTCCCATCTTCAACACAGCCTCTTCTTGTGTTTTATCTGCTCAAATACTTAGTACAGTCTGAAAAGTATCAAATAGCAGAAGAAACATTATTGGGATCAACTCATACAAGTTTAAACAACATTCAGAGTAAAAGAATCAACAAATAACAATAATTTAGTGGGAAAATACAGCCTGTTCCACAAGAAGAAAGAGCAGCTGAATACATTGAATAAATCATTCTCTGAGAATTATTCACTCAAGTCTAGCACAAATAGTAAATTTTGTAAGTCTGCAAATTCGAAAGACTATCTTGTGCTTTTTTTCACAGTGACTCCTTCCATATGTAAAATTTGCTTGTCTGTCAAATTCTTTTTGCAAAAAAGACAGTCTAAAGGGCTTCTCATGTACAGCACCCGCTTTCAGAACAGCATCGTGCCAACCTTCTTTCCGACGGATTCAAATGAAGGAGGAATCAAGCGCATAGTCATAACTGTGCTTTGCTATGTCAAGAAGTACAAAGTGTCTGCAGGTATACTCTTTAACTATTAATTGATGTGCCGTAAGTAAAGCCACACCAATTGTCATTAGCTAACACACAGAGCTGCAAATTATGCTAACAGTTAGTCTGTGTTATAATAACAAGTGATCATACATCATCCAGAAGTCTGTTTTGCTTTCATCCACAAAATAAACATCATTATTTTGGTAAAGCCAGGTAAGTAATTTTGCCTAAACAGAGTAAGTAAAAGAAGGTAGAGAATAGAAACTACTGACACATTTTCTTCTAATATTTTAACAAACAGCTGTATTCAATCAAAAGGAACACATTAAGATTATCTCAAAAAAGCAGACAATAGCTTTCATTAGATTGCATGCCTCTGCCTAGGAGCAGTGTGAAAGTTATAAAAGTAATTTGTATCAACTCATTACTATGTCACCTCATTTCAAGCCCATGTTAGATAATCAGCAATAAGCTCCGGGTTAGAGGATTCTACATTATAACCATTAGTACAAACTCTAACAGCACCCAGGTGTTGAAGATTACCCTAGACAGTTATCGATATTTAGGAGGGGCAGCTTTCTACTACTGATTTAGGACAGATTCTGCAGACAATTTTATCATTTATTCTAGAACTGAGGTAAAAAGCTCATTTAATGAAGAGCACTTGTGAATTATTTCCCATAATGCTCCCAGTAGAACGCTCTTCTTGCTCTTTAATTCAAGGTAATGATGTTGCCTCATCTTCTGTTGGCACTTAAAATGCACTTTAATGCCATGTTGTCAGTCAAAACTTCTGTGTGATTTCCAAAGGCATTAAATTATCTGAAGAACTGAGCTAAGAAATGAACAGTTTGATATATTAGAATTTTCTGGGCTTTTTAGGGGACTTTTTACCCCCCTAAGGATTATGGAATGAAGAGGACTTTCTGACAGTTTAAGAAAATCTGTTTGAAGTAATGTCTGCTCTGAGTTTCACAGAAGATATGCGTATTAAACAGTTTTATTGTACTCCTCTATAGTGACTTACAAGGAATAATTCTTACATGTGTCTCCAACATCTACTTTTTGCTTATTTGTAATCAGCAGCTCTGTCAAAATGGTACATTTATTAATTTTTTACACCCTTCTGCAATAAAGCATCTGGCATTAAAAAAACTAATCTACTGTATATTTTTTTTTCTTTTTCCCCTGTAGATCAAATCTGAGTCTTAAATCAGCTTTTTTTTTCATTTCTTCTTAAAATGAATGGGGATTGGTAATAGTATTTCTTGGATCTGCAGGGGCAGACCAAACTGAATACTCACTTTCATTTCATCATAACCCACCTTAAAATAATGATTAAAGCACTGTAGAGATTAATACATGTGTTCAGAGCCTTTTTTAAGTGTTAAAGGATAACTAGATTTTATCACTCACTTTGTTTTCACATTTAGTCATATATATAGCAGGAGAAGAATGCCCAAGGGTTTAGAATTTTTTTTTCTTGAAATTGAAGATCTTATGCGATATAGAGCTAAATTGATTATTTTTAAAAATAATTTTAATTATTTTAAGTTTTCTAGTATTTCCAAAATTTCAGCAGCCAATTTATCTGTTTGCTAGAGTATATACTTTAGTTAACACTGGATTATATATCTTTTTTTTTTTGTATTGTACTGCACAAAGCTCCAATAACAGCCTCAAATTTAACTCCAGGCTTTAGGCAAAAAAATAAAGTGATAGAATAGGTACTAATCATTATGGTTTCATGTTTATGTCACTAATAAAGATGCGATTTATGCCAAAATTTAGAGGATTCTTGATGCTGAACGCAGATTTAATGTAATTCCATCCTTCTTAGCAGCTCCACAAAAATATCACTAGCTGTTCTTCACCTTTCTGTCATATATGTCACAAAAACATTTAGGGCCGGACCTGTTGATCGTACCTTGTAGAAAGAGTCAAAATCCAAAGAAAGAACAACATAGAACTACACTGCGCAAGTATAGACATGCAGAAGCACCGTGAGACAATATATCTGTTCTGGGGAGAAGGCAGAGTCACTTGAAATATTCATTAAAGACTTATGAGGTCAGCAAGCTGAGCGTATGAAGGATGAAAAAGAATTACAGGTTTCCCTCTCTCTTCCTGCTGCACACATGGTGTTCTTTTCTTCATCATGTTTAGGTGTGTCAATAGGAACAGACAACTCCACTGTACTACACCAGAGTAATAAAAATCGTCTAATTTTTATTACTAACCTTGGTATTTACACTAATATAAAATAATCTTTAGTCACAGGAAAATCTAATTTACTATAGGGTTTTTTTTACTTTGTTTAGATATTTTTTTCAGATGTGCCTCTCTCATATATTATGTGTCATTCTTCTATGACCATCACTAAATGTCTGTATTAATTATCTTGTACTTTTTTTTTTGAGAAGGCTGGAGGAAATATTGACTCGTCTTTTTCAGATAATTTGTTCCTGTCATAGACAAGCTTTTGGGTAAAGTAAGGAGGGGGTGAGTTGCTTGGGTGGTTTTTGTTTGTTCATTTGCTTGTTTCCAGCTACACAGTATTTGCTCGTGACATATTACATTGTTAAGATTTGCTGTGTTTATCAGGACTGCACAGCCTGGTCAAATGACTTTTCAGTTTGAAGAACGCTGGGGTGCAAATTCAGACAAGCACAAACACTTATCAAGGCTGCTCTTTTGTTCAGGGTGAATGTTAATAACAATGGTTCAGAGTTTACTGACGAACTCACTCAACACACGAAGGCACAGGACAACACCGTGCACTTAAACCAGAAGATGTTGGAGAGGAAAAGAGTACTTTTGTACTCTGTAGGAGTAGTACAGAGTCTTAGAAAGCTGGTAAAAATGTAAAAAATGAAGGCAATTTCTGAATCCTATGTTATTCAATCCTAAAATTTGATGGAAAAAAAAAAAACCAAAACGTTTTAACAATAAAAAGAAACACATAGTCCCCAGAAGAAAGAAAAATTGGAGGAAAGCACAGTCCAGCCGTAACACTGGCCTGGTTTTAAGTGCGCTCCAGGAACAAGAACTCCTATGTGTGAGATGCTGAACATGGATTCCATAAGGATGACCCTGTTTTCTGCTCTGCTCAGATGGTTGCTCAGCTATGGTTATGGTGACAAGATTACACTGACAACAAATCATTTTCTACCATAAAATAAAACTAATTAACTGAAGGCATAAATGAAGAAATCATGGGATAGGTATGTTTACTGTCATTTTTCACTCTTTTGTGGTTTCCATTTCTCATATTTTCTATCTTCAGAAGTGATTATTCTTGGAAAGTTCATACTCAAGTGAAAATGTATTTTAACAACTTGGGCACATTCTAAAGCATTTACAATCAAAGAGTTCATCTGAAAGGAGCGTTATTTAAACAACGACAGAACACACAGATAGAGGGGCTATTCAGCTTTAGTAGCTGAGAAATGAGTTTGTTCCCGTGAATAATTCTTTCTTCACCTACAAGACACTGCAGCATTTCTCTTAGCAGTCTCAATTAAAGTGTAAATTTTACAATACAAAAAGATAGAAAGAATTGTACTTGGGAAGAAGTCCTACAAGACAGAAAATTAATGGCTTATTTAAATACATGTAGGCATATACGAACATAAAGAGCTATGACTCTAAAAGAGTGAATGAAAGCTGACAGGATTACAACATCAAGAGACGAGAGAACTGTATCTTGTTTTCATGGTTGCCCCACAATGCATGCTTATTATTGTGGGGTTTTCAGAGTCTTTTCTATTCCCTGCCACCTCCTGGCAAAGAGACAATAACCAAGGAGTGGATAGAGTCATGTTCCTGCTCTCCTCCTACTTTGTTGCATCAGCCAGTACAACTGGTTGCATTATATAAAGAGTGGTGAAGGGAGAAGGAGGAAACCCTGCACCGCTTACCTGCAGCAGCCAGTAGGTGAAGTCAACAGATGCCAGCAGAGTGCTTTTTCACATTATTTCCCTTCAATCAAATATGTCTCTTTTAACATCCCTGAAAGAATGAGCCTTAATCCAAAACTTATTTCAGCTTTTGCTTCTGCCATAAAGAAGGTGTACATATACTGGTGCAAACTGTTTTAAGAACAAATGAAAAACGTGTCACCACTGTGAAAAATTTTATGAGAAAATTAGAGTTATGCAGCTTGTGTCTGTGTGGCACTGCTCACTGTGCCCTTGGAAGATTAAAGGTAAAATAATGAAATAAAAAGTAAAAGAAACACATTGAATATATATTTATATACTCCTCTTAGATCCGTAGATCTATAAAGTGACCTGTAGTCTTCTGAGTTGTCAAAAGATCTGACTGACAATCAGTGACAAAAAGGGGACATACAAACCACTAATAATAGGAGATGAAGAGACAGGGTCCAGCTCTTGTCAACCAAAAAGACTGAAGTCTTCCACTAATCATTTGAAGTCATTCTACCAGAAAAACTGGATAGTAAAATTCATCCGGAACCAAGAGTGAACTTCCATCAGTTATTGCACTGAAAGGGTTAAGAAGATGACGGCACTTAGCTTCACTGTATAAATGTTCGTGTTTCATCTTCCTGCTGAAAACTATGTTTTTTGCTGAACAAGTTTTAAATGAGTGAATTAACATGATTGCTCATTTCTGTGTAAATCACGTTTACAGCTTTCTAAGTGTGACCCCTAGCATAAGCAAAAATGTGGTCTGTAAGCAATTCATGCATCTTGAAGAATAAACACCTCAAATTTTGCCTCATCAACAATTTGTGTTTATAACCGTCTTAAGCTAAAAACATTGAGCAAAGGTAACAGTTAACACAAATTTTAGAGTGCACCACTAAATGCTTCAATACTTTTATTTGGAAAGATTAGCCTATATAAATAATGCATCAAGAATAGTTTAAGTATTTTGCACAAAATACACCTTTCTTGCTGTTTATTGTTCTTTGAGGTGCAGAACAGAAGTGTTATGCTTGAGGACAGCAGTGGAGAGAAGGTTCCTCTCAATATATTTAAGTAGCTCAGAATAACTCAGAGTGAAAGCAACCTACCACTCAAACATTCTGGCAAGGCACATATTGGTCTTAACAGTAAATGAACCTTGCAAAGAACCTCAATTATTTATTTATAGACTTTCCAACATATGTCAATCAAAGTAAAGGACAACTAAAGAATACTAACTCCAGGAGTTTTGGCAGGCAACATCTTTGAGCTCCATAACCTTTTGATATGAAGAAATGCAGTATAGGTACAAAATACAAGACCTGCTCCTGCCTATTAACATTTGCTACCAAATGTGCTTCCTCTCTAAGAACTGAGAAGTGACATTTTCAACTAATAAAAAAGATGTTTAAGTTCTAATTCAAATGCTCAGTTCAAAGAAATGCATCTGAACAAGATTTAACTTGTTTTGTCATGTAAGACTGAAAAATTCGTAGTCCACAAATTTCAACATATAAGACAATCAAATGAATTATATACTAAAGTAGAAAAACCTTAGAAAATTTCTTAGGGCAAAAATGATATTTATTTCTCCCTGTGGATTTAATTTTGCCATTTTTTTGAGTAACTTTTAAGCAGCTCTGGACACCTCCATCAGTCATCGACTTCTTTGACTCCTGAGACTACGATATAATACAGTATTAGGACACAAGCCAGTAATCTTTAAAAAAAAATAATAAAAGTCAGTAAAAGAGTGAAATAGAAAAAGAAAAAAAATCAATCACCTGCCAAAATTGGGTAAGAGATGGTCAATGAAACTATTTCAGATCTGTTCTCCAGTTAGCTGGTTTCCCATCCTGAAAGCAGCATTGCTCATCTTTATCAGCAGAAAACGGATCTCAGTTTTGTGTCTCTTCTGAAATCGTATTATGGACAGTTGTGGTAGGAAGATGGCACAAAATGCACATGAAAAGTTAGAGGTATCAAGCACGACAATGTCCCCTGCTCTAATTACATACATATTGCTTTGTTTTAGAAGGTCCACATTGTCCACCTTGTTTTACAAGGTCCACATAACCTTGTATCCTACCTCTGACTGGCCAGAGTCAATGTCTAAAGAAGGTGTAAAAAAATAAAGTAAAACACCAATTATACTTATTTCAGAAAACCTTACCACCTTTCAAAAACCTGTGCAGTAACATTTCAGTGTCAAAGATGGTGATATTACTTTCGTTTGTGAATTAGTTGAAGTTTTGTTTGAGCACATCTGGAGTTTTGGCATTCAGAATCACTTATGTAATTTAATTTCACTCCAGTGTGAAGAAATACTTCCTTTTATCTGTTTGTTTATTTGTTGGTTTATAAGCATGGGGTTTTTTTGTATTAAATTTGCTGTTTCATTTGATGTGCTTAGTACTTGGATTGAGACCACTGCATCCTCACTCTTTTCTTAACACTCATGCTTTAGAAACATATATCATACCTTACCTTGATTGACTTTCTTTTTCTCAGGATGGAGAGTGTTAGTCCAAGTAAGATCTCCTTGTGTGAAAGCAACTCCACGCTTCGATAATCCTCATAATTCTTTCTGTACGCTTTTAACTTTCACATTTCAGAATGGCGGCTCCAGAGCAATGCCCAGTATTCAGGCGTTGTACTCTCACAGGCAATGTAGTGGAACTGTTGGGATGGTTTCTGTTTCAGCATCTATTCCTCAGCTAACGTTCTTAAAATTCTGTTTGCTTCTGAGCCGACGGTTTCACAGAGCTGTCAAACAAACTGCCGTTTCATTTTGGATCAGAATAGATAATTTAGAGCTCACCACTGTTTATAAACTTAAAACTACTTTTCCACAAGAATATTGCTTTGCATTTATCAAGTCTGAATTTCATCCGCCATTTTATTGCCCTATCACTCAGTAACAGGACTCTTCGCAGTAAAGCATCTTGTGTTTAGAATATAAAGTATAATCCGAGGAGTCTGATCTGTAGCTTTGCTGGTAACTCCTTTCACATATGTTGTACAGCTCAGGTCACAAACCACGTTACTATGTGCCTCCAGGAGTAACCCTCCTCTGTCATGATAACTCAGCATTTCCTCCCACCTTTTTTTCTTATTACACACAGTTTTGTGCAATTATCAATGCAATCACCTTTATCCTCAATCTTTCGAAAGTCTAGGAGATTTTTTTAAAGATTGTTTGAGGTTGAACACTGCCAAACAGGTTTTGAAAGTAGAAATAAGATGTATTGACCACAGTGTGCTTACCTACCGAGGCAGTACCACATCACAGCCTTCTCCCAGGTTTCTAGGAACTTGTAAAACCCTATTACTTTTATAGTCTCAGCAGTAATATATGACTAAACTTTCTAAGCTTGAAATTAACCTGAAATGAGACATGACCAAAATCTTTGGGTTTTGGACCCCATTGTAGGAGAGATGATGTATCAACAATACTTTCTCATGCTCACAATTGAATAAAAATCTTATTCTTCCACTTGCTCCAACATGATCCTCTAACTGAATATAATATCTGTAATATGAAATACCTTATCTAGATAAGTTGAATTAAATTTTTATATTAATGCAATTTAAAACCCAGAAATTAAGCTGAGAATAGGAAGTAGTAACAAATCAGTTTGCAGTGAAGAGCCTGGACCATAGTTTAGATCATCTTCTAATCAATATCATCTTCTTTTACTGATTAATCTCAGAATATGTAACAATTTCCTCATTATCAGTGACTTACCAATTAAAAAACTGATTGCCAGTAGGAAACCCTAAACTAAAGAAAACATTGCTCTGAAATTCTTGCGGTACTGAACTAGGTAAGAATGTGAAGTAAGTAGCAACAGGGCATGATAGTGCCACAAAAAGACAATGTGGTTTATCAGACAAACTCATATATCCAGTTTTTCAGCAATATGTATTCTACTCCCTGTCTGAAAAGAAAATAACACTCTAAAGCAGAAGGCACTGCCTCTGCGATTAAAGAGATATGTTAATTGGGAAATACCTGACATAAAAGGCGGTTAGGACTATTGGAACACAAGAAATATTAAAAAAGGAAAAAGTAATAAGATGATTTTCTTTTACAGTAAAGGATAAGAGAAGATTTATTGCTGGTAGTGCATGACATGATAGGTAGGCAGGGAGAGGGGAAATTACCACATGTCATAAAATGCTATCTCTATCGGGTCCATGATTTTTACTATCCAGTAAAGTTATATTGTGAACTTTTATGAGTAGACCCGAACTCATCTGTACTTTTTTTTTGACTGATTTATTATTTTCTGTTTAAAGAATAAGACATCAAGGTTTTCCACAGCTTGGCACAAAAAACAGAAGAAAAACAATCTTGGTCAGCTCACCATTTTGTTTTACAATGGTTCAAACATAAAGCCTCAGGAAATGCTAAGATTTTACACTCATTGGACCTGAAAGCAAGCCTACTACTTAAAAATACCAGCTTTCACACACTTGTAGATAAATTTCTGCATAATAAATTTCCCAGAAAATTAAGATTAATATTTTTGAATAATCAGTAAGGATAACATGCACTTAGCAAAAGAGCTGGGCATTTTTGTTTTGTTTTGTTTTGTTTTGTTTTTAATCTTGAAAAAATTATTTGAGCTTAGTTTCAGAATAACCCTGCAATAGCAAGCTAATCAGATAACTACAGCTTTCACTATTGACAGAGAAGAAGTGCCTCAGCAGCGATCCAAGATAAACTGAAAGGAAAAAGATTTTAAAAATATGTTCAACTTATTCAGAAGTCAAGTTATTTAAAATCACAGTAACAACCAAAACAGTGAAACTGAACTATATAACTATGATAACCTGAAAAAAGAAGTTCCAAAGACACTGCTAGCAACTATACCTTTACTATGGAAAACACAGCACTGCATATATGATTTCCTGTTGTGCGTATAGTTTAAGGATATGACAGTCACAAACATTTTGATTATGGTTAACGGACATGCTATATTAGGAAATATCAAGAAAAACATAATGCATTATGCCTTTTTATTCATTAATCAATTTATGCATTGAGGGTAGTAGAAGATGCATTTAAAACACTATTCTAACTAGTGTTAACATTATTTACAGTAGATCTGGCTTCCTATCTCAGCAACTGCTCCACCATAGAAACCTCCCGGCCTGCTATCATGTTGTGAAAAAATTGATTCACTTCTAATTGAAGAGTAAAGTTGCTTGATGTGTCTGCCTAGTGATAGAGATTTAATGAATGGGCAGCCATTCTAGATGGAATAGAACCTCTGCTTTCAATATAAATTAGTATGTCTCTAACAAACACTATGAAATACAGCTTGGTTGTTTTTTCTTCCATGTTTTGATAAATGTGCATTAACAGAAGTGGGGAGTTGAAAAAAATCACTTCAAATATAAATATAATAGAATGTGCACAGTAAGTTTAAAGAGTTACCATTCTGTCCTCAGTGATTTACAGTTTTACTTACTTGCTTTATTAATCTATCAAGGTTTTCTGTTGTTTGTTTCTGCTCTGTTTTGTTTAATTCATAAAACTTGAGAGGAATGGAAATCTGTAATCATGTCCTAAGGCACAGACTTCAGTACAAACAAAACTGTCAAAGAGGCTAGTAACAACAGTCTTCCTTACTTTCATAACAACATAGTTAAAATTTATATTATGGGTATCACTTATTCATTCATTTCATCACAGACAAAACATAGAACAGTTTTAAGTGTGTTTTGATTTTTTATATAGATACAGTACCTCCATTCTGCATGTGTGGAACAGTGGCACACAGAAGCGTTGCTGATGAAGGTGATGTGTCCTTTTTACTCTTTATAATCAGTGACAATAATAAGGGTCTTAAACTTGACAGTGATTTCAAGTGTTTGAGCTTAAGCTAAGATCTAAATAGTTGTCACATCGTATACCCGCCTCACCCCCTAAGTTGATTATAAAAATACCCTTGGGCTATCATGCTATCATAACTAAAGTCAGGCATTGTGTCTTAATCACGGAAAATACCACTCACTACACATCCTTTATACAGAGCTAAGCTTTTGTATGTGTAAATGTATGCACAGATAGTCCCATGAAAAGACAATCTAATAGAAACCTCTCACATTAAAACATTTTCTGTTTTTCAGAAGGATGTTTTTACTGTGTGTAAAGCCGTAGGCTTCATCAAACTGGGGATACTTTCAATCCAAACCCTAGCAATGAAGGCTGAGGCTGTTTCTACAGGGCAGGAAATGAAAGTGGCAGCCTACCTAAACTGACGGTTAAGACATTATTCTATTTCTTTATTTAATCCCGAAATTACTAAACGCAAAAGATGTAAGCATGAAAGGGAGCAAAGACAACCAAGTAAACACTCAAGATTTACATAGTTTTACGAAAAAAAGCTTTTGCAAGTCGCAGAGTTGAATTAGTGGTAACCTGTTCCAATCTCTCAAACTCAACACACTGACCCTTTTCTTAACTGTTTGCTTTTTAATTTTAAAATGTAAGGGAACAATTAGCAATACCATGATTTAAGTATTAGTTACAACTTCTTTGCATTAGATAAGCTGATTTCCATTTGCAACCCATAATTACTATATATCTCATACCACACTTACAAAACATGTAGCTGTATCTAGTTTTATTTTAGGTGGCGTTGTGCTGCCTGCACCACTACAATAGGTGCTTAGTCACTATTTACCTGCCTTCCTTCTTCCCACACGTACCTGCTCTGTACCATGGTGGCTGTGTTTTCTTTGGTGGATGCCTGATTTACAAAGGTACACATGGAAGGAGAATCAGAGTCACATCACTTCTTGTCATCTGTAGGTACAAACAACCACGCATTATAAACTACAAAAGACATGTTTTAAGTAACTATTTTATTTTTATTGCAACACAATAATAATTATAATGCGAGTACAGCAGCATCAGCTATCAGTGAGATATGAATAATAATAAACTTTGCAGTATTTCTCTCAAATGACCTCTCATTTTAAAATTTATCAGTCTGTGTAATATGAACCATGTTGTAATCCCTACTTGGTGCATTTGGATTCTCAGTAAATAATCATGGCCACAGTATCATGAATCATTTACAGTATTCAGTCTCACTTGAAGAGCCCCCAAAACAAACACTCGCAGTCCATAAGAACTGTAAATCATCACTTCAGAGGAACTGTACGTGTGGCAGCCAGGCCAAAACCAGTCAACCCCATTAATTATGAATTTATTTATTTATTTATTTATTAGTATGTGTTCATGAGAATTTAGCCAGCTCACGCAGATTGTCTCCAGGGAAACAGTTATAAAATATATACAAGACTAGCTCCATCTTGTTTAGAACTATATTAAAATAACTGGGATAAGGCCAGGATTTTAGACCTTATACTAATCAGCAGCACCTGCTTAACCATGGAATTGCCCATTTGTCCTTTGCCTCTGTCTACCTACACATTTGAAAACAGCATCAGGCAGCTGCCAACAACGGCCTGCAATGCCTTACGGTCTTAGAATGTTGGCTATTGAAACATCAACTCCCAAACCAAAAAAAGAGAAAGAGGTCGGCGGCCATAAAAAAAAAAAAATTGCATTAGCATAGGATAAAGTATCTACCTCATGCATACAGTGCTCAAGTTCCACACAGACACTGTTTTGCTAATAACTCATAGGAAAGAAAATGATAACACTGCTTCTGAAAATTCAGCTAACTCTAAAGTATGTTTCTAGTAGCAGCAATTAAGCAACTTAATCCAAAGGCATGGATCAAGAATGTAGACTATCCTCTGATTTTCACTTTTAATATAAGTATTCACACACTAGTTGTCCTGCTATTGTGTACATACACTGGTAGTAGGTGTATACACCTATACTAGACTCAAATACTCAAAACTTTGACTGGAAAAAAATAGCTTATCATACAATGCTACAAAATACCTACTCCCACTCACTGCTCACCTACTTACTCCTGCCTGATGGACTTAGGACACGAAACTCCCAACAAATGCCATTTGGCTATAGATCAAAATGTTTATGGCAACATGTCAAACATAAAACCAAATGCTTTCACAAAACGCTACAAAGCCTTCTCTCAGAAAATGTATTTCTCTTCTAAGCAGAATGGCGTCTACAAAAATTATTCCATCAGGACTTGAAACACTTGTAACATCCCCAGCCCCGCAAAAAACACCCACAGAGATTTGCCTCATTTTGAATAAAAGCTGTACAATTTTTTCAGTTGATTCTTACATTTAAAGCAGAGCTTTTGAATAACTTACGGTACCCCTGGTAAGAACAATCTCCAGACTTTTAAAAATTTAAACCTATCAGTCAACAAGGAGTCTGCCACAAGTTCTACAGAGTTTGCTCCAACATTTAATTCCTGTAACTGTGATAAAATCTCGACTTTGTTTACAGCCTGAATTGATCCAAATTAGATTTGTAGGTTTCCAGTTATTAGAACTTAAACATCTTCCTCTTATACATATTTTTTGCCAAATTCTTTCTCAACATGCTTCATATTAGTCCTTCTCTGTTAGTGGTGGTAGTTTTCTGTTTGGTTGGTTGGTTTTGTTTGTTTGTTGTTGTTTTCATTTTTGTTTGTGTTTTGTTGTTGTTGTTGTTGTTTTCTGTTTTGTGGCTAAACTTGCTCTATGCTATTTATGTTGAACAGAGAAATAGAGAAAAGAGCATCATCATCATCTGCACCTGCCAGAACAATTTCACTTACAGTTACAAAGGGTAAATCTACAGCAGTGTCACTCAACCATGGGTGTTACTCCGGAATTACAGATGCAGAATGTGGGTCTACATCATTAAATCTGTTTGGCCCAAACGGTGGCTGAGTTATCAGTGAAAGTCAAATTACCAGTTGAAATTCTAGACACTTCTGTGCACCTTTGAAAGCTTGTCAGCCTGAAGGTAAGCAGTGCTGACACCTCTGTCTCTGTTTTCCAAGTTCAGAGTATATATTACCTTTAATTATTTTGCATTTTTATACTTTAAAAAAAGATTTGTATTTAGGTGAGCTGTCTCATTCAGAACCCAATACTTTTTTTTTTGGCAGTCCTTGCATCACAATTGTCTCCTTTTATTTCATTATACATAGCATACCAGTATCGCAGGGGAAGTTTAGGTCAGGATCTCTATATGAGCAAATAAATGCTTTAGAAATATTTATTCTGAGTGGGATTTAAGGCCTCCTTGATGGACATCATTTAATTTTGTATCAGTACAGCATACACTACCATAAAGTTGGGACTTTTGTTGTTGGAATTTCAAAGAATAACTATTTCTAATTATACTTGCTATTATATCTTCTCCTCTTCTAAATACATGTGTGTGATCTTTTCAACACCTTTTTTTATGTTGACTCCAAGAACCAGAGAAGAAATGTAATTACCAAAAGCTTGCAGAATAGAAGAGGCAGGAACCACAGTCACACTCAAAGAAAGGTGAATGTTACAGCACTTTCTTCAAAAATAAACATAGTCATGTATAGGATTCTTGACCTCTGAGTCTTTACCAGAAGTTCCCATTCCTCACCTCCAGAGTTGCGTCCCAGTGGCAAGCAAGAGAGCACTTGTCCAGTCTGGAACTGAGCTTCTTCAGAGAGGTCACTAAAGAAGACCATGAAAACATGGCTTCATATAAATTATATTTATGGCTGTCTTCCACTAGTGTGTAGTTCATGCCCTTATGCCCTGCCTCCCAGCCTCCAAAATGATGCACTGACAGCACTAATGGTATTAAATTAAGGTTGTCTCTCGTATTTTGGTCTGTATCTGGTCATAAAATAAGTAAGGTAAGTAACAGCTCTGATCCAATTTCTGAGTAGTAAACTTTCATATTACAAACACAGGCACCTCCTAGGCAGCTCCTTCATCTGTTATTACATGGCCCATCATTCCTGTCACCTGACCCTGGATATGTTATGAGAGTTAGGTGGACTGACTGAGCCTGTGCTGTACCTTAGCTGTCATGTAACAGCATCTGAGATGTCAATATTCAGCTGTGTCAAGAAGTCTGCATTGCCTGGGACACAAAAGGCTTGGTCTTTTTGTCATCCATTATCCTTTCATAGCACCTCAAATGACTGAAAGTACACTTCCATCCATTTGCACGATAACTGTTTGAATCAAAAAGGAATGTAAAAATCTGTATTTACTGTTGCATAAATATCAAAAACCAAGCAAAAGAAGTTGCTTAAGAAACAACAGACCATGTTCAAACACTGATTTAATGTCATGATCCCTGAACTGGTTTCAGAGTGGAAGAGAGGTCATTAACATAAGACAATTCATTTGTGCACCAAGTCCCGTGAATCTCAGTTATAATTATTTAAGTCATGGGTGGTTCACACAGCTAGGAATACAGAGTACTCCACAAAAGATGTCCAGAGAGAAGATTCGGCCTCAAATTCCCACAGCGAAAGTCTACATAGGAAGGACCTGCCCCCAGTGTCAGCTGCAGATAATTGCAGTGAACTTCAGCCTCCTCAAACTACTTCACTAGGTTGACATTTGCACCTCCTGAGAATTGACATGCACCACTCAACAGATGCTGGATACTCATTCAGATGTGTCAATCCTGACTGAATATACATACCCACAATATTCTCAGAGTGCATAGCTTAGGAAACCTTATCAGTTCCTTTGAGATTTTCCTGAGTGAAAAAATCCCTGTGCTTTTCTGCCTTAATGACCTGGTGACACAAGACACCACCACACTTTCAGAAGTCTGTGTTGAGAAAAATCAAATACACCCTACTTTGCATGGTCTTTTTTACGATTTAAGCTTACAAATTATTAATGTTACGCTTCTTGAAAAGTCATTCTGGGGTGTACATTCATTAAGATGCTATTACAATATACTGAAACACACTAACACAGCATGAAGAAATTCTCAGAGCTCTGCCTGAATGCAGATAAGAATGATCTGAAATAAAATCATACCATGTCCCACTGTAGTAAAATTAAAAAAAAATAATTGAGACATGTTATCTTTGCATAGGAAATAACTGTTGGCCAGCTGAAGAATGATGGTATCAAGCACTAAAAATCAGCTCTCCACGTTAGTCTAGAAGATTTAACTCAGGGTCTGCCACATTCATCCTGAATTTGGAAATAAGTATAGGTCCTTGTAGATCTTCACAGATTTTTCCAGATACTCATGCATTGTAAAGCTTACACCACATTCACAAAATTATCTTCTCCCTGTATGCCTCTAGGTTGAAAGATTACAGTACTAGCACTAAGCGTAAATTAAGCTCAGACTTCCTTTCTCTCACTTCTGGAAACAATGATTAGAAAAGAAACAGCTGTTTTGGAAGCATCAGTATCAAAAGAAGAGCAGGTTAAAATACTAATGAAACCAGCACGCTAATTTCTATACATATTTTTTCCTGTAGCTTTGCTTGAAGCCTTGCTTGCTTTTAGATTTGAAAAGTCCCAAATTCTTACAGAGATTGCCAACTTTCCTCCTTATCAGAGTTGTCTAATAATTTACTTACCTGGCCCCAGAAACAGGGTAAACTACTGAGCTCTTTGCTGCTTGATGCAAGCCTGTGATGTAGTGTAATGTGTAATTGCTGTGACTGCACCACAGGTATATCCTAAATTGACATTTTCCAGTTGTTTCTACTTTCCCACTTCCAATCATAATTCTGGACTTGCAGCTCCAGAAAGGGGAGTGATCCAGAGTTTGCAAATTGGTCCCCTAACTGTTTGCTCACCTATAGCTTGTCTAGAAGTAATTGTTCTCTATTCATACTTCCTGAACACCTTCATCAACTGAGATGTATGGCAATCTTCTAGCTCAGTAAATTCTCTTCACTGAGAAATCCTGCAGCCCTCAAAAATTGTCACAGATAACTATTTTTACTGTACTATAACCTTCCATACTATTTGTAGAAAGTATCAGCTCTGTTTTCATTCTGACGTATTTAACATTGTTAAATAAATACCAAATATGTCTAAAAGCAAATTTACAAGTTTTTAAAAAGTATTAATACGTGTACTTGAGAGGTTACAAGCATGTTACAGACATATGAAGGATGTAAGCTCCTGATAAGACCTTTTGAGCACCACAACAAATTATTAATTCCTTACTAAGACACTGAACAGTTATTGATTAACCTTTCTAATTATATACCCATATTATCTTGCATCCTTACTAAAAAGTCAAGAAAACCAGAATCTTGCTGACAAACACCTCTAACAAGCACCATGCAAAAATGACATTAAGTCAAGAGTGCAACACAATGGAAAACCAAAGGAGAAGTGAACCCATTTCTTTGCCCTCAAGTATGCAAAGTCTGTTTAAATGCTTCCTGGCAGAAGGTTACTAAGCAACATCAGTCTTTGCCAGCTTCCTACTCACAAGGTGTGCCCAGTTTTTTTTTTCTCTGCTTCTGAAGTAACATCCTCTTTCCAGCAGCTTCCACTTGCAAACCAGAAAACAAAAGTACTGTAAAACAAAAATAAAGACACAAGTGAAAAACCTTCAAATGTTACCATTTCTGAAAAAGAAAACAATAATTTTGGGAATTTCTTCCCAAAAAGTATGTGAACTTCATCCTATAATTTCTGTCTATTCCTTTTCTAGACAACTTAATGAACAAAAAGTCCCAGTTTCCTTTACATGTAGAGCCAGTTCTTCGTGTTGCTCCTACTCAAGAATCACTCAGAACAACCTTACAGCCAACAGAAAAAGACGACTTGTAGGCAACTCAACCATCATAGTACCTGACAAGGTGAATCAATATGGCTGGTATAAATTCACCTCCATTGTGCTTCTATAAACACATAAAACTGTAGAGATGACAAAAGCCCCAGGTTTGGTCATGGTTTTTGGTTTCAAATATATCTTTGTTTGATTATACAGTATTTGTCAGTTTGATATGAAGTCAGCCTGCTCAGCTTCAGTGTGACAGCTCAACAGTTCTGTACTTGTTGAAGTTACATTTTACATCTATTTTACATCTATACCTCACTAAGTTCACTCAGTGCCATGTCAGGACATTTAGGAGTTAAAAATGGCACCCTTTGCAAGAAGAGCAGAACGAACTGTTGGGTGTGAAAACAGGCAGGAGCTTCCAGAAGATACTGACCTGCAGCAGCAACAAGGGAAGGAGCTTGCTGCCTGTGAAGAGCAACTTTGCAAAGCAGTTTCCATGTATGAATTTAAGTGATTTTAAAAAAGTAATCATAAAGGAAAAAAAAAGAGTAACTTGTGGTTTTGGCACCTGTTTGTTTCCTGTGGTCTCCAAATGGAACCCCGTATTGTTTTTGCCAATCCATCTCTCAGTCGACAGAGGTGCAAGTTGTGAGCTGCAGCTTGCATGCTGTGCTAGAGAATGGCAAAGCTCAATAAAAACAATTATTTCAAGCCTATATCTCATCTATTATTTAACCTGTGAAAAGAGTTTTAATTTCCTGTGCAATTATATGGTGCCATGTCATACTTCATGGCAGGCGGTGGGGGGAGGGGAAAGAAGGCTTACTTTTGATCAAAAACCTGGTTTTCATATTTTATGGTTTGGATAGCTGTGTACCTTGGGACCCAATTTGAAGCTCATTTACTTCTCTTCAGTCAGAATTTCAGTAAGTCCACTTAGCTATTCAATTATTCCATTTTTTCCTCATAAAGAAAGATAAATTATTAACATCTTGCAGTTTGGAACACCACAAGCAAATGTTGCCTTTTTATCCATGTGCAGATATCTTGCTACAGTGTAGTAGCAAAGGATGATTAATGCATTTTGCAATGGATTCCTACAATTACTTTGACTAATGCTTCTGTGTCATATGTGACACAAATCAGATTCACTATTACTATTATTTGTTTTCTACTTAGCAGTGATTATTAAACAATCCATAACAATGACCACTTTCCTTCAAAAATATAGTATCAATTTGTATTCTTACTGGGGATAAGCCCACAGCAAATAGATCTTTGGAAAAGGAAAAAACAAACAAACAAACGACTCTGTGTTTAAACAGTTACAGGGCTTCTTCGCATAGGGACAGAAGCAGCAAGCACCAGTGGGGCTGGAGTTTCATCTGTGAGACTGTGGAAAAGAAGAATCTTCTGACATTTAGACCTTTTGTAACCACTCTCAGCAATGTGTTGCATCATTATGGAATTAAAGTTCTTTTGTTCTTCTCTTGCGTTTCAGAAAATATTTTGAATAAACATTTTAGAGAGAAATAGGATTTCCACCATTCCCACAGGGAGTGCATCTTTATGTGCTTCAGCATCCAGCATCCAAATGTACTGTCACTTTGATTATATACAAGATAGTGAAATATTGAATAAATATTCATAGGAATTCAGGAAGGGATTATGATACAAGGAAATGAAACCCACTATGTACAAGGCAAAGTAAGAAATGATTAGCTATCTCAGATCGGGGAAGGCATAGCTGCAGGTCAAGTAAAGGAAGGGGAAGCTCATATTGTGCCTGTATCACCACAGACCATTTGTGAGGTCTTTAAGAGAATGAAACAGATCTAGTTTTAGAAAGGGTTTACTAGAAGTGCACAAAAAAACCTATGGGCTGTTGTGTTATTTACAGATGGGGACATACATAAACACGTATCAATATATAACTCCATATGTGTGTTTATACTTATATATGTATAAATACATGTGGGAGAGAGAGATTGAGAGAAAGAATAGATCTGTAATACAATCTCTTATGCCTTTCTTAAATTTAGAGAGAGAGAAAGAGAGATTGATTTCCAAATGCATTTTCTAAAGCAGGACTCACCCTGGAGAAAATCTGAGGTTCTGTGTAGCAAACCTCAACGTGCAAGTTAGCAAACTGCCCAACTGGTTCATGTGAACCAAAATACAGGTACATGGAAAACACCATGGCATTTTATGAATGGTAACAAAGAGAGCACTTCCATGCATAGCATCAAAAATGTGCTCTAGTCTGTTAACTGTTCATACAGGGAACAGAAAAGAACACCAAAAGAAGAATAAAATTCATAATCTTTTTTTTTTTTAATAGACAATTTGTCAAATACTTCTAAATACCTTAAAGTAGAATAATTCAATATTCATGGAATAAGAGTTTTCCTGAGTTACCATGGGTATTAGTAATCTAAATTATTATTCATCTCCTCTTACTAGAGGAAAAACATCCAGCAGATTATATGGTCAAACTGTCCTCTTAGAAACCCTTGTGCAGTCTGTGCTGTCTTTGAAGTTCACCTACACTATACATCGCCATTTTTTATAGTCTTTAGAAGTGTAACAAATATCAGAGTTTCTCCATGAAGGTGGAATTTACTTAAATATTCTGTCTCAAATTTGCAGTTGCAGCCATGCTATTTTCCACTCTTCCAGGCAGTGAACCTGCCTTGGCTTTTCTGTAACTGCAGTTTATCCTGAAAGTTGCATTAAACTATTCACCTGCCCTCTGCCCCTCACTCCCTGTACAAGCATATGAGAAGGAATGAGACCTTAATCCATTTTTTTTCTGGATTCTAGAGACCAAAATAAAGGAAAAAAAAAAAAAGTAGCAAAAAGGATCTCACCTAGTAACACAACATCGTTCTCATTGACACATATTCTTTTATCAAGCAGCTCTGACAAAGTGCAGAAATGTTTCTTTTTACTTTGAAGTCAGCACAATACTAAAGAACATTGTGAAAAAGTCAAAATGAATTAAGAAGAAACAAAGAGAGAAAGGAAGGATCTAAATCTTCACCTTCAAATAAGACAAATGTGTTGCTTTTTGTATTGTAGTACTCTGCAATTTTTTCAAATAATTCTATGATTTACACTTCTACAACTGAATTCTGAAAATCTGTTTAGCGTTATTCTTCATTACACTAATATGACAGAGCTTCTGCTAGTTGGTACTTTAACTGTATTATTTTCTGCAGTGTCCACAACGAACGGGATGTTATTCAGTTATGAATTACTTTATTGATTGAATTAAATACTACATGAATTTCATGTACAATACACATGGTTTATTCTTGGTGTCGCAAATTATTCCTTATTCTACTGAAAGGAACTACTTAAAATTAGTAGGAACCTTACTTAATCACAGGGTTTTTTCTATAAAATCTCTATTACTAGTAAATTGCTAGTAAAGTTCACTCTCCCTAAATCACTTAACAAATCACTATGGGGGTCTCAGTTCATAAGAAAGATACATTTTTATACTTCCTGCCCTTAAAATAACCAACACTACCATATGTCAACATTAATGGCACAAGGAGTCATTTGCTTTTTGTTGTAAGTAGCTGACAACATTATATTGTATTGTCTTAAAGTTTGCTGGAGTGCTCTGCAACCTACTAGACCTTCTGGTTATTTAGGATCCATGCAGTACTAACTAATTGATAGTACAATTAGTTGATAGTGCAAACCATGAAAGATAACTGTACTCTTACCCTTCTCAGTCAGGTGGTCATCTGAAAGCTGGCTACAAGGGTGAATTACTGAAACACTAATGAACTGGTTACTATACCAAAATACTGTCTTATTTGTACTCACATAATCTTCCATTCTGTTTTGTCACCCAGAGTGTTTCTTGCTTTGGCTCCATTCAGAAGGCAAACTCACATTTCAGTGGGGACCGTATGGCTGAAAAAATGTTAAAATAAATTTCATATTCTTGCCTTTCTTTAGGTTATTGGAGCCATTTATTCTGCAAGCCTTTAAGATCTCACTGTGAGCTGCTAGCAGACATGGTTGTCAGTAAACATTACAATTTTTCACGCATTTAAGTATTTTAAAATAAAAATATTATATTCTGACTTGAGCTTTTAGGCAAGCATTGTAAAGGTATCTCAAGAGCCTAAAGGAAGGAATGACATTAGGTATTTTTAAATGTTTAAATTAACTTACAAATCTGTCCCAATGGAATTAAAATTTCATTTAAATTAAATTAAGCCAGTCAGTTTAGTCATTGCTGGAAGACAGAAGTATGAATCAAACAAAAAAAATCCTCCTGATACACCACAAGGACTGAAACTGAACTAACTTCTTACTGGAAGTGACCTCCATGACTGTCTACAAATAAAAAAACAAAAAACAAATAAAAAAAACCCCAACCAACCAATGGACCAAAACCACAAACAAACAAATGAAACAAAAAAAAACAAACCCCCAAAACAACAAAAAAACCCAAACAGCTTTCAAAACCTGTTATAAACTTTATAGCTAGCAAATCTAGCCTGATACCAAAGTTAATCAGAGAAGTATTGCAGATGTTCCTATTCCACTGCTCCTGTTATGTTCACATCTGTTAGCATTCAGAGAATATCTTCATAAATGCTGAAAACTTTTCTCTAAAGAGATAAATTGCATTATCAAGACACAGGAAGCAGGAGCTCCTTCTGCAGTCTGAATATGTCTTGGACAAGGTTATGGATTTAACTCACCATAGAAGGGGCTAAATGATGAAGTTCAGATAAACCTTCAGATATTCTGATTCCTCAGACTTCAAAATGTTCAGGATTTTTATGTGATTCTTTTGAATTCATCTCACACTGGTGAATCTATTCAAGTTCTACAAATCGCATTTGATGTCGACTGATGTTTCCTTGCGATTGTGTCCAGTCAGGTCTCTGTACACCATTACTTCTTCAGATGGCTGACATTTACCTTGGCCTTTTGTAAAAGGGGGAAAATTAATGTATTTGGTAGTCTGCCTTCATGATTGTGCTTCTCATCATAAACAGCAGACTCTCTGACTCCTGAATGTCAGTTTGAAAGATGTGACATGAAATGCCATGAAAAAAAAAGGCTTGCCTACCCCATGTCAGAAGGTCAGTGCATGATGGTGGTTTCGGCAGAAAGTTTTCTCTTGAGTTTGCTGGACAGGATGAAAGGCAGTTGCTTCTAATATGAAAATAAGCATTGAAATGAAAAAATGACTCATTGCTGAGATTTCAAGATTGAGAGTATTTAATTGCTCATTTTTAGCAATCAGAACGTGTAATATAAATTAGTTACTAGGTGATCTTCCCTGCAGGCAAAAGTGCTCAGGAAATAAAAAACTTTGTTGGGTTTTAAAATTATTTTTATTTTCTTCTAGAGTGATTTGGGCACTTCATTCTGTCATGGTCATTGATGGACGAACAGCGCTGATAGCAGATGGCCTAAGCTGGAAAAGCTTTCCTATATCTGAATCAAAAATGATAGTTCTGAAAAGTAAAAAATATTTGTGTTTCTACAGGCCAACAGCAAAAACTACTAAACACAAAATCTGTTAACAAATAAACAGATACTGGCAAATAACTGGCAATTAACAGATAACAGGTTATTAATGGATAACAGATTTGTTTCGCGTCTGGAGAAATAAATTAGGTTAAAGTAATGCTGAAGTACTTTTCATTCTACAGAATGGATCAGTTAAACAGTTAATTAATTTTCGGTCAGTAAGTATAGAAAACTTGCATCTGAGCATTCTTTGAGAACCACTTTCAACCACTAATGTTCTTTTCCATTAAGTCTTGTAATGCCGAGGAAGAACTAGGTAACTGATAGAAAGCTAATGCGTGTATAATGTGCACATAAAAAGATAAACAGGATGAGGTATGTAATTACAGGCTTATTAGTCTCCAAAAAAACTCATGTTACAAAACCCAAATAATAAAGAATTTAAGAATTAGAAGTGGTAATATAATTAATTCCTGTTTATGTGAGAAGATTTAAATAAATCTTACCAAACCAATCTGTTTTCTACATATGAAAAGGAGAAAATTAATTAAGATAGTCACATTTATGTAACTGACAATGTGTTTAAATCAGTACATAAAGTTTTGATGGAATTTCTAGAAAACTACAGAATCAACACAGCATCCAGTATTTCCATTAAATGCTGACTGCAGGGCTCTCCAAATATTTTTTTCGTGATAACTTGTTGCTAAGTAGAAGAGTTTTCAGTGATCCACAGGGAGGGATTCCTGCTCCCTCTCTTTCAGAATTTTAGCACTGAACTAAAAGAATACACAAATTCATGTCAGAAAGAAATGTGATGCTAATAATAAATGACAGATACAAAGAAATACAATAGCCTGGTAAGGCCAATTTACATAAATTATAATTACCTAATGAATGTTCTAATGAAAGTGAAGAAGCGAGGGAAAAAAAAAAAAGCTGAGGTCACTGGATGTCCCCTAAGAATTACCAGGGCATAAAGCTTTCAGCAGAGTAATATGATCCGAGGCCAACGGTTCTTTTGGACATGCAACTGGGAGACACTGAGGCTGGAACAGAAAAACGAAAGTACCTCTTTGACAGCGTGAAAGTCCTCCCAGAAATGAGTGTCTAGTTCTAACACCGATGACGCAGAAAGCTGCAGTTAAGTCAGAGGTGGTTCAGAAGAAAGCCAGATGATTACAGGACTGGAATACATTCTTAACATAGGAGGCAGGTGGACAGCAGTATATTTAGGTAATCGAAGAGAAAGCATGGGGTATCTTGGCTGCATTTGTAAGTCCCTTTGTGGGAATATGAAACAAAATAAAATCCACAGGAAAACCAGGGTAAAAATGCTCCCAACACTAACAATAAAAATGACTGAATTCGGCGCAAGGACTAGAAAACCATTAGAAATCCTAGAAAACTTTGCACTTTGGAGGAATGCATATATTTCCGTATGATAAAATTATAATTACACATTCCTTTAAAATAAACCCGAAAACATTTGAACTTTTTTCAGTAAATACGCTAAACTATTTTTAACAGGATGAACAAGCAATAACAATTCATAGTAAAGCAAATAAAATGTAAATTAAAAAGAACTCTTATTTTTCTTTCTAAAGTCTTGCTTGTTTGAAACTCTGAAGGCTCTCGTTCAATTAACACTGTTTGCTGTATTGACCATTTTTGCAGGACAACCCAAATAAAGCATAAACTGTTTTTCTTTCTATGTATTTTCTTCTGCTTTGTTGAAATTGAATGACTAGTTACCCTTATTAAAAAACAAAGTAGCAGAATTTTTAATATTAGTAAAGAAAATAAATATATACTGGTAACATCTTAACAAAACATTTATGGAATGAATATGCATTACAATATTGTATCACTCAGGAACTACACCATTAGACAATGTATCAACTTTTTTTTTTATGCTGCAACTTACTAAATTGTGGTGAAATGAAAGTAAGTAAGAATAAGACTGTTTAGTACTTAGACTTCAGTAATCAGCTTGAAAAGTTTAAGAGTGAAAGTATGGCTATATTTTATTTCTGAGCAAATAGACATAGAGTTAGGGTTAAAGACCGATGCAGTTTTTGGTACTTTGACAAAGCTGTGTACCAAAAACTGTATCAAGGAATCTAAATTTAGAGATATTTGTTCTAGGGAAATTGAAATATAGAGATATCTCTATTTATTTTAAAGAGATTTGATATCCACCTTTTCAACGAAAAATGTAACAACTACATGCAGTCCATCTGGAAAAATGGTCCCATATTATGAGGCAGAGATGGACTTAGGTCCTCTATATTTTGACAAAAACATGAGAACTTTGCCAAGCCTTGTCCAGTATATCTCTTCTATCATTTGTGTAGCTCCTCAAGCACACTGATGAAGTAACTGATTTAATACACTTCCAACTTTTTTTTTCCAACTACAATTCCAACAGCTACTACCTGTAATTATATGACTTTTCACAGTTAACTGTAAAACTAGGCACACTTATTCAGGTAGTATTTGTTTACTTTTATTAAGGTTTATCCAAGCCTTCATGTCAATCTAAGCTGTTGAAACTCAGCTTCTCAACCCTACAGTTTTATGAAGAACGGCAGTTTTCTGCCTTTTTGTTTCCCTAAATCTAGAAGACTATCACTGGCATCTACCCTCAGAGCATGAGTTGAATTTGAAGTCTTGTTCTTAGGTCAAATTATTAATACATACAGGATTAAGTGTGGCATTGTTCATTCCACAGTAGGAATTAAGTGACTAAACAAAAAGTCAGAACTAGACACACTGCCATCTCTTGATCTACACGGCTAGAGCCAGGCTAATATGCATTAAGTATTATTGGCATAAAATAGCTCAGTGTATATTTTGGTGGGCATGATTACACGTATCCTGATATGTGTATTTACTTCTAACTCAACTTTTAAATAAAACTGGTCGATATTTTTTCTAAGTAGATAAATCTGAAAACGCACATTCACAGCAAGGAATGGACTGACAGGAAAATATATTTTAAATAAACTTTCCTAATTATATTGGCATTCTGAATTTACCATTACAGCGTGTGCCATTCTAATTAACTACCAGTTCACAGTCTCCCAGCCTGAATTTCTGTACTGTTGCTCCAGAAAATTCTGCTGTCTATAAGTAAGAAGGCCACTAGCAGCAGCTGGCTCGGTATTATCAATTTTAATTAAAATCTTCGTTTTCTGATACATTGCAAAGTCTATGGGAAAAAGCGAAAATAGACATGAAAAAATGATTTCAGTGTTCTCACATCTTAGTGTGTCAATATAAATGTGAATGGCTTTTTCACTATATAGGTGTCATTCTTTCCAGGTGTTAGCTGACAGAATTTGGCTGACTTTTAAAATTTTATTTCAGTTTCTGTGGTGCATTGTATCTGTCTGCCTCAAAATGTACAACACTGATAAAAATTAAACGTGGAACTTTAAACCAAAACATTACTGCAGTGTTACAAATAACTGATTTCTCTCACCTTGTGTATATGCGCGTGGATTCTGTACAAATTAGTTCAATATCCAGGGCACATAAATCTTGTGCTATTCAATAAGCATTGCACTGCACATTACGACAACCCTCAGTATGTCTCTCCCTGAGCTGGACTAATGTCTGAATATTGGCTTGGGAGCTGAGTAGGTAAGTCAGTAGGTCTCTGATAAGGAACAAAAAAAAGGTAGCTAAGAATCATCAGTTTCTATAATCTGACTAATGGTTGTATCTGCCCTTGTGGATTATAACCGCTCAGGATCATCACCAAGGACTCCAGTCCATGAAACCCAATGGTCCTTGAGAAGCTGGTGTCTTGCAGTATCTTTCAGAGCAGCTATGAGGTAGAGCACGGACTCCACAGCTTCCCCAACTCCAGCGTTAGCGTTGCAATTGGAAAGAGGGCAGAAGAGAAGATGACTAGGGACACTTAACAGGAGATACAGACCTTGCAGGCTGGCTGGGGCCACTGTTGGATCCTGGGGAACATACTGAAAACTAGAGGTTTTGCTATATAACAGGACTAAGTTACCAGGCCTAAAAGCAACAAGTACAATCTTTTTCCCCAACTCCCAAGCAAAGAAGCTGAAAAGCACTTAAGGGAGATGGATCTGAAAGTAAAAACAAATTAAAATACTGCATTTATGTCTTCATAAAATTATTCTAAAAGTTGCAAAAGGAGGTACAGCAATAGCAGGAGGTGGGGGAACTCTGTCCCATGCTGTAACCTTTGCGTCTTCCACAACAGCAAGGAGAGGGCCGGTGCCGGGTCATAAAACAGTTCCTTACCCATCAGTAATGACCTCACCCAGTTCTTCAGAGTGTTTTTGGTGTATTTCCCTAAAAAAACAGTGTGGTTACTGGAGCCAGAACAAATCTGCTCGCTGGAGATACATAGAACAGTCAGGACCAGGGAGGCAGCGCAGGGCTGCAGGGGGCTTAGGAAGCAGCAGATATGCCATCTCAAATTGCAAGTTGTGCCTTGGACAGCGAAGACAAGCTTGGAGACCAGACAATTTGTGTGACCCACCTAGCCCAAGGACAAGCATCTCTGCAACACATAAGGATGGCATGCAAGAAAAAAACAGTTAAACAGCATTAATATAAAAACGTGCTCCACTTCTGCTTTCTTTCTAATTCAAAACATCTGCCTGCTGAATGGCAGAGTCTGCCCACTGATGAACAGACACTCCTCAAAGCCACTGTGAACACTGGCTTCACCCTGGCTAAGCTGTCCTATAAGCATCCATGGTTTGCCTGAGCTATCACTGACAGGTTGGGTCTTTCTCCATAACAGCCAGACTGGCTCAATTTTATTATTTTCTGTGAGTGATTTCTACCACTGTGCAGGTAGCTGTTCTTTCTGTTAATCTGCCTCCTGTTTTTCTTATAACACTTTTAATGAGGCACATTTAGCAGATTTGTAGTTCTGCTGCTTCACTACCACATATGAAATGCTTGACTTTTCCATTGCATTCGGCTGTTACTATCTGAACAGCACAAGACGGCTCTCAAAGAAGCATTGTCAGCGATTTTGCTCCAGAATAGTTGTTTTACTGTTGCTTGGGGTTGGGGTGAATCACTTCTACGTAAGAGGCCAACAGTATGTTACTATTACTAATCTCCTTACTTTCATACAAACCGTATGTTCATGAGTATATATTTGAAAGGCATCTACAATCTCTGTAATAAAATTGTGTAGGCAAATACAGGAGCAAAAAGCCATTTGCTTCTGTGTAAAACAATCAGCCATACTAGGTATGTAATCTTCAGTCTATGCATATTTGCTCTTCTGCTCGATACTTTAATTTAGACATTTATATATAAGCAAAAAGTAAATCTACCTTTGAAACCAAGATGATGGCTTCCAAAATGTGCAGTCTGAATTGTTTTACCCGATGAATGGAATACCAAATTCTTATTAAACACGAATACGGTGCAGACAGTTATTTTCCTCCCACCCTGTGCATTTGTGTTCTTTGAAGGTAAATTGCAATTCCAAAAATCATTCAGATACACTTACTTTTTTGGAGACTAAAAATTGACTAGACTTTAAGTGCCTGCTCCATTGGAAAAAAACATTTCAACATAGCAGTAAAACTAAAACATCTAAGTGAAGTTTGCAGAGCAAGTAACAAGAACAATCAAACAGCAAAATGAAGGTTCATTTCAAAAAACAAAGTTGGCCAGAAAGAAAAAAAGAAGAGACTTGAAATATTTGGCAATATATCACAAACTTAGATCTCTTCCCTCCAATCTTCTAGCTGCTTAAGTCTGAGCATGAACAAGAGTGAAGAACGAAATTCTGAAAGCTCTTGTAAGTTATGAAATCTCTTTGTGCATCTAAACTAGCACATTGCTGAGTCCTAAGACTTTAGCTGAACCAAGCCAAGCTGGGAGGAGACACCCCATCTTCCCAGTTACAGTTTAACACTACGCTACTTGAGCAATGCAAGAGCCAAGATCAAGATGCAGGTTCTCCCACTAATTTCAGATAACTTGTCTAAAAAGCTGTCATTATCTTTAAAAGAAAAACACAACAGTTCTATTTGAAATGTCGTTGTTATGGATCTATCCAAAATATAATTCTTCCGGATTACTTGTTAGTGTGAGGTTACCAAACTAAGGGTGGAATTAATAGTCCAGTGATTCCTTACTGAAGGTATAATTAGTTCGATCTCCTTAACTTTAACATAACTTGAGAGTTGCAATATGTCTCAAACCAGTATTTGCTCTGAATAATCTCGATCAAATTGGGCACTGGATTAAAAATTCAACAAGGTACTGTACGGGTATTGAAGGTACATATGTACTCACCAGCTGCCCTTTCTTTTTGTCTCTCACTCACAGAGGGAACTAGCTACTGTTTTACGGATGTGTAGTCAGGATACAGAGAAGCACAGAGCCTTGAGGGGTGGTGGTGGGTAATGCAGAGGCATTGGGACTGGTAAAAAACAAATACACAACACCAAACCAAACCAACCAAAACAGAAGGCAGGGTCAGAAGCAGAAAAAAAGAGAAAAGCATTAGCAGAGCGAGCTGAAGGAGAGAAATTCAAGCAGGAAGGATTTGTCTCATAGACAAAAGAAAATAAGATCTCTGAGAAACATTTGAATAAGAATAAAACAAGACAACACTAGAAGCCTTTAACAATAACTGTTCTTTAAAGCTAGGTCCAAGTCTTAAAGAAGTAGATAATGATACTTGTATGTGTCAAGTGATATAGGGAAACCTGACTGGTTATAGGCTGGGAAGAGGTGAAGGGGAGAGGGTGCTTCAGGAAACCTGACTCATGGAAGACAGAGAACCCAATACTTCTACACAGGTAAAGAAAAATATCCTTGACATAACTTCTAAGACTACTTCACTTTCAAAGGCCAGTGTTGCTATGCTTATTTGAAACATAGACAAATTTAATGTCAAATTTTCAAGGGCTGTTTCTTCTCTTGAAAATGCTACCACAGTATGATTCATAGTGGATATTGTTGCTATTGCTAAATTCAGGTACAAGTCTCATAAAAATCAGAACACAATGGTATTGTTTTCTTCATAAAATACTAGTAAGTGAAGCAAATGCTATCTGGTTAAATATCTAAAATGCCTTAAGAGATGCCCGTTCCCAGAATTTCCAGTTTGTGCTACTCATCAGTCTTGCTTATCCAAAAACTACCTTATGAAATATAGTAGCAGATTACTTTAAACAAAAAACAGATAAGTTGGAGGATTTATTGGAGAATGGATTAAACTTGAAGTAGATCTACAGAGTCAAGGTTACTTAGCAATTTTTCAAAAGTATTCAACATATTTCTTTATTCGGCATCTCTTTTCCTGTAACAATGTCTTCCTAGGTGAATAGGCCTTCCCTTCTATGTTGTTTTGTTATTACATTGTTCTCCATTTTTGTTTCTCTCCACTCAAACTTTTGAAAAGTTTGGTAGTTTTCAGGTGTATCATCTTGGAAGACCATTTTTCCATATTGGATTAAATCAATATTTCTTGTGAATTTTTTTTTTTTTTTTTTAGTTTCTTCAGAAACTGCCATCTTGCACTGCTGCACAAAACTTTTTACTCTTAATTATGTTACATATATATTATTAATTAAGACAGACAAATAGGTAGAAACAGGTATACACACATGTGGACTTGGAAGAGCTTCCCAAATGAAAAAGTCTGTAAAAAAAGACAGCATCTATCTATGCTTGCTTTCTTTGACTAATCAATAAACTCTAAGAAATACGGTAAATCTGTTGTTTTTACATAAAATACACCAAACTAAACACATACATTTAACCAATTAAGAAAAATGACATCAAAAATATTCATTAGCAATAAACTATCCTTTCTTCATTGAGTAAGCAATAGGCTATTTTTGTCATTTTGTAAATGACATTGAAATGGGATGCCTGTCATTTTGCCACTACATTTTTCTGCTTTGATTAGAAAACAGCAGCTCATTAGCTCCTCTTCCTGTATATGTCCCCATCATCACTCTGAAGAATGCCAGTACTTGAAATTGGACAATTATTTTTATGGGTTTTTTTTCTAACTCAAGTGCATTTCGCCTTTGGACTTTACACAAAATTAATTATAATTTCCCCTTCTAATCTCTAGTACATCATTAGGACTTTAAGACTGGGAATCTGTTTTCTCTAACAAATGGCTAAATGCCAAACACTAGTGGCATTTTAAAATGGAACTGACTAAATGCAACAAAATGCGTTCTCCTTCCCTGGCATTTCCCCTCTGGTTTTTCCTTTTGTTTCTGAGAATGTCCTCTACAACGACTTTACTTTCATTAATTTTTTTTCTGACTAAGAAGGCAGTATTTTAATAAGAGCACAGCTTTTCATGAGTGGGCATATGGAAAAACTCAACAAGAGCATGCATAGACACAGAGACACTCACCCTAGTGCTATGGGCAGCCGAAAATCACCTAATAAAGTCACATAAGACACAGCACAATCTAGTAACATTCCCAGGGGAAGTTCCACATCCTGTGAGACTGGATCACAGCCAAAAAAAGAGAGCTAGGACTTCCATACCCCAGTCTACCTTAACTTACACATCTGTTTTTCCACCTTTCACAAACAACACACCAGAAATGAGCTTTGAAACATTCCCTCAGGGTAGCTGGATATTTCAGAAGGTGGCAGAAAAGAATGAGAGACTTGAGGGCTCTTTACAGGACTCTGCTTGTAGATATTTCTTCTTTATGAAGAAAGGGCCACTTTTCGGCTCTGCAAAAAGCTGCTGCACTGTAGCATGAAGCTCTGACCCCTGAACCATTCCTTAATCTTTTTGCTTTCTCCTTTTTGGTGCTGTGGACTTAAGCAAGGAGGAAAACAGGGATTGTTTAGAGAAGAATGTAGCTCATGGGCCACAGTCTTGTTTGGTTTTACAGCTAAGAGTCTCTACATACTGAAGGAGGGTAATATGAGGGAAGGATCTATCACTTCACGTTTTTTTCTTACACTCACTAAGGAGTGTATTGACACTGGTTTTGTATTTGCGTGAAACAAAAAGGAATGTAGCAACTCCATAGCATTCACAGAAGCCCTCCTAAAAGGGCAAAGCAGCAGCACATCACAGCCAAGAGCAAGTACCTAAAAGCTGACACAGCTAGTAGATCTGGATGAACATCTAATACCTGTTGATTAGCCAAAAGGATAAGTGTGGATTGTGTATGACACTCAAAAAACAATGGGATTTAGAAGGGCCAAGGAGTCTTTTAAGCAAAGAATTACTTATAAAAGGAATAAACTTTTTTCTGTCACTGCTTTCCCCCCAAAAGAACACAAAATCCGGCCAAATATTGATCAGTTATCAATGCCAAGGGCTGAAGTCTTGAACACTTGAAGCAATTTCTGTGCAGCATCTGTTGACTCTCTTGTGTTCTTTACTCTGGTTAATAGAATTAAACCAGAGCACAATTCAAATAACCCGGAAGAATAAGAAAAGGTTAAGTGGACCCTATTAGTAAGTACTAAGTTTCTCTTCATGCTTTTCTCAGTATTCCTAATAACCATGAGTTTGGTTATTTTATCCAAGAATTCAAAATTCAGAAGGAAACATTAGAGATGTTAAATATAGGAAAGAAACAAAGCATGAAGAAGAAATAAACAAGGTCTGACAAAGCCACATATATACCAACTTGTCAATGACAATTAAAACCTCATTATTCCTGATAGCAGTACTTTTCTTTCTCAAGGGTATAAAGAGAACTTAGATTGCATCCTAAACATGAGTTCAAATATAACTTTGTATATTCTGTAGGAACGACGAAAGCATAGATTGTTCAGAGCACTGTCAAAGAATGTGAAAAAAATAATACATGGAAGGCAAAAAATGTAGATTAAAAAGTAGCCCAAGTGCCACCTGAAATTACAGACTGTGAAGACCTATTTAAGTTAGTATGAATATAAACCAAGGAAAAATACATAATCATGCTTACCTACACAAATTCTTCATTCTTTTTTTGAAAAGTGGAGGCATATTCAAAGTGAGGATAAATACTCAGTACTCCATGCATTAAAAAATTTCCCTTCAGAAATTTCCACCTATCGTTATCTGTAAAAAAAAGAGTTTATCGAAGTTATTTAGTGTAATAGAAGGCTGTTCTGAACAAAATATTCTCCTCTTAGATCACATTGATAGGTGCTCTCATTTAGCTTAATCTCAATAAGGTTTAATTTAAATGATATCCAACAACACTAAGATCTGACTTATTAGAAGTACAGTAATAAACTAAAATATTGCTGTATTCATTAGAAAACAGAGTTTGCCTTCTTTTTAATTTTTCTTTTAGAACTAGCAGGAATGGTTCTATATCAATACTATTTTAATGCCCAGACAATTGTATTTAAACTGTGAGGCACCAGTTGCCTTTTATTGTCACTTTTTTTGCGTTATTGTCTCCAACATATTTGAATCCCTTATTGCTCTATTGCTCCTGACCATTGTCAGAGGCACAATATACAGCTTAATTTACATTTTAATGGTATGATTGAAATGAAGTATTTAAAAGCTGCAAAGATCAGAAAGAAAATAAAAATGCAATAGTTAGTTATCATTAGCTACTTAACGTTATGAACTCATCAAATCCCACTCCAGGTTATAGGACTAATTTCAATGCTAAATAACATAAGTACTGATGTTTCTGTTGTCTTTAATTGGACAGGATCAGGAACTTGAAGCATAATTTTATATTAGATTAGTGGATTCCACCAAAATTTCAATCCTTTCTTTACAGTGTGAAGTCAGTCTGGTTTTGCTTTTGTAGAAATATCTTCAGTCACAAGAAGAGGTATGACTGGATTAATTAAATTTTCTTTTAAAAAATTCTTTAAAAAGATATATGAATAAATGTATCTGCATAGAAAATACTCACAAGTACATTGCTGAATCTGAAGAGGCAATGAGTTTAGCTACTTACGTCCATTTGATTGAATGACAACGATTATCTCTTTCCAAACCACGAATAATGTTACCCTTCCTTTCTATTGCTTCTGTCAACAGACAACTTAAGACTCCTACTTCAAAAGAAAATTCCAAATATTAAGATCTATGTGATGTGATATTTGTTACTCATATCCCTCCATATTACCAGTAACTACAATAAACTGTTACAACTACCAACCAGTATGTACAAATCCAGCCATCTTCAAGATATTATATTACAAAGAGGCATTTAGAAATAATTCAAATGGCTGGTGCACAATGTCTTTTACTATAAGAAACTTTTATGTCATATTCTCTGACAATTACAACACATAAACTATATTTAAATCACTGATTAGGATGAGATTCAGTTAACATTCCAATAAACTGCTAGGATCTACAGGTCTAGAGGACCCATGCGTTTCAGATCCAGAAGATAAAGTTCTTAAAATTGTTATTCATCAAAAAATTTAGACAAAAAAAAAAATCACAGCTTTTAATCCTCTCCAGAATTTTCACCAAAAAGCTGTCAGGGCTCCTAGAAGCAGCTTCTTGGCATATTTACAGGAATCTCATTTTCAGGCATTTATCTTGCAAACCACCCTCTCCCAGGAAGCACAGACAGGCTGCTCACCCTTGTGCAATGTTTCAGACGTATCATCCAACAGGTATTCTCAGCAGATGGACAACATCTACTCTGTTGTCAAAGGAGAAGTATGCTCCTCAACCTAGCAAAAGAAGCAATCTTTATCTCTTGAAAAGGTATTGACAGACAATTTGTTTCTCACATTTTTCATGTTTTAGCCATGTTGTCATTCTTCTTGAATGATTTTCTGATGCTCTTTTAGGCCCTAATGCTTCATGACCTTAAATCAGTAGGGACAGGTTATTAGTACAGAAGTCTGTTTTGTAGTTCTCCCAGTACTAAGTTGTACACTGTCCTACAGGTTTTCTAAAAATCTGTAAAGATTTCAGACAGATTCCGAGTCCTTCAGCTAAAGAATGAGACCACTGAATTAAGGCTGAGGGCTTGCATAATTTACGTTATCACATTTCACAATCATGATAAATACATCAATCCTAAGGAAAGGGTGATTATTTGCAGTGATTGTTCTAGAATAAGTTTTTCTTATCATTATGTGATAAACATTTGCAACTATCTATTTACGTGCGTGATTTATTTACAATTTCTTTTGGTTAAAACACCACATCTGTGACTTGTTTTTCACATGCATATATTTCCCCATTAAGTAAAAGTCTTCAGCAGTAGAATGGAACTTGTTGAAATCTACCATTGCTAGTTTTCCTCGTTTTCACTCACATTCCAGATATCTTTTATTAAGCTTCAAATACCTATACTATTCTAAAAGCGGAACTTACTGACTTAAGAGGCCAGAGTTTAAGTCATATTGAGTCACACAATACTAGGTCACAGGTTCAGACAGGGATTTTGAAGTTATTCTCTAGTGTAATTTTACAGATAGCTAAAGGTTCACAAGCCATCAGGAAATACCCTTCAGATCTCTCAAAATGCAGTATGATAGTAACCAGGCTCAGGTCAGCAGGTTGAAGATGCTGCTTAATGCTGTCATTTATGGTACCTACTCACAGTGGACACTTCCGACTACGTAAGTATTAATCGTCTCTGACTACTCCTCTGCATGAAAGAAAATGAGATATTATGGTATTCCAACCCAGACACATTTTTGCCCTTAGCTGGATAACAACCATTTTCTTGAAATCGAATTTTGATCGAAACAGGGTACAAGACCAAGAAATAAAATGAGCAAATGGCATGTAGACTTCACAATATGACGTTTTCCTTTATGATTCCAGTTGCTTAAATGCCTGGAAAAAAATGCTCCTTACTCCAGTCTACTGCATGGATCAAGTATTATATTAAGCATTCTACTGCTTTGCCATACGTAGGCATGGCAGGCTTCTGTATTGCTAACAGTTAAACTCTTTTTTCCCTTCAAGAAGCAATCCTAAATCCTAGGCTTCCTTGCATTGCCTGCTCCAGACAGTCTGGCAACCTCCTAGTAGGCAAATCTCAACACAGCATAAAAATAATTCAAAACAGCATATTTCATTGCATAAAATACATTCTATCCCCCACAAGCCAGTGCTGGCACCCTGGCTAGAAAGCAACCTCTTCCATTCTCTGTCATATCTTTGCTGCTTCCTTCCAAACAAGAGCAATTCCACTGTTATAAAATGTAGCATCATCGATCCTTACATAGAGTGCAATAGTACTGTGGGTAGGATTACAGAAAATAAGAGTTTCACAAAGGACAACAGAGTAAGGAATCGTATAGAACAGAGTAAGGAATCATATAATCATATAATCATCAACATAGTAAGAGATTTCTTTAGAGGTTCCATTTCATTAAATAATCCTCTGTGATTTTTTAAAAAGAAATTGGAACTATATTTTGTATTTGCCATTGACGAAGAGAAAGAATTTGGCTTGCTTTATATATATTAATGATTTTTGCTGACATTGCTGTCTAGATTAGTATTAAAATCTGTCCTTTGATAGAAGCTTGATTCCTATTTTATGTATTCTACCAATTTAACATACACAAACATCTCTTCTTGCAAGTGCATGACTAATTAAGCAGAAATACATGAATTTCAGTATATTATGTAATTAACTATGCAAGTTTCTAGTAATGATCAACAAGCAATTTGAGTAGTCATTCATCTGGTGTATAAAATACGGTAAATATAGATATGATTTTAAGTCCATTTTCCTACACATACACTTTTGGAAGCAAACAGAGAGGTTCTGCCTTTCAGTAATATTGTCTTCAGGCTTCCACTGCTTAATACGTTTACTAAAAACCACAATGACTGACAATACAATAATGACTAGAAAGAAGCCAAGGTCAAAAAATCTATAGATCTTCCTTCCCCATTCCCCTTCTCTTTCCTTCCTGTGGTGTAATGAGCTACTATTTATTTTCAGTCTTGAATTACCAAAGTAAAAGCATCCACAAAACACGAGTCTGCATTCGCTTTGCATGGCAGGCTTTGCCTCAGAGAAGAAGAGGAGTACTCGATGATCCCTGTGAGTCCTTTTCAAGTCAGGACAGTCAACGATTCTATGAAAGAGAAAGAAAATGCAATGTTGGTAAAAGTCCAACTGTCAAACGATTCTAAAAAGATATTCATAAAATTAAGAAAGAGCTTTTAAAAATCTGAACTAAAATAAACAGAACAGCTCCAGATCACAAAAATTCAAACTACGCACCTTGCTGTGTTCAACTGTGAACCAACTTGTGAGTTCAAGTATCAGTTCAGTAACCTACACATGTAAACGTTGGTTTTTTTTTTTCCTCCACTAAATATTATTAATTCCAGAAGAAAAGCCCAAGTCCATTTGGTTAACTGTATAACTTACAAACTGTTCTGTAATCTTTATCTGGTTCTTAGCTTTGCAGACATGCTTACTCTTTTTTTTTCTCCTGATTATAATTGCAGAGGTCTGGCATCTTCATTACATTTTTGGGTTCTTACTCTAACTATTGTAAACAAGAAATTCATTTTCTTATGAGAAAGTAAAGAACTTGGTTAATAGCGATCAGTCTTGAAGTCTTATTCTTCTGTGCCAGCCAGTTGAGAAAAGATTAAATGCAGTTAATTCAATAAAGAAAAACATGAGAGTTCCTCAGAAATCTTTGTGTCTTCTTTAGGATTATGAAGTTGACATAAACCCACTTAATGAAAACAACTTATTTAGACTAGATTTTAAGCCCCAAAAGAAATATATAATTACTGATGTATTAAAATCACTTGGAACAAGATAAACACATCATTATTTTATCACTGATGCCAATACCATTTGAGCAAATTAAAATTATGTGCAGTAAATTATCTAAGTGACTCTATTCTTCAGATACTATCATTGAAAGAATCAAGGTAACGAAGTCTTAGATGGTCTTAAAGTCAACAAACACAGCATCCCTTTCACAGTGATATATTCTGAGACTTATTGATTAACTCTCTCACTGTGAATACTTGTGGCTCGTTTTTCTACATGGTTAAATAAATTATGCATGTAGATCAGTGCATGTGTGTGAGTACTGCACACAACAGAAGTGCTTAGGCTATCAAGAAGGAAAAGTATCTGTACATTTTATAAGCAGAATACAGAAGAGGTTTATTGAGAGTAACAAATTAATGGCCTGACAGTGCAGAATTGTTCCCTTCAGTGCTGTGTATTTCAGAATGTGTAATGCAACCCAATTACAAAAGTGCTAAGTAATAGGAGGATCATTATTTCCCCTTGGGAGAATATTCCTCATATTCAACTGACAGGAATTGCTTTTATCCCTCACGTTACACCTATTTTCCCTCCTCAACTACATTCGGATTTTAATATCTGAGTCTTGAAAAGAACGGTTTTCCGCTGTCTTTCAAGAATTGTAATTGTATTTCACCTGTATTTGCTGTTTGGTTCTATTGTGCCAACTTAATCCCAGACATCTTTGTATGTGTCACACCAGTGACTTCATTCTTGTCACTGTGATCTGGATGATCCAGGTACCAAAAGCTGTTCTACCTCTACTTTCCTTTAGACCTTGGAGAGTGTAAACAAATTTTTAAAAATCTACATTTGGTTATTAGTAGCTCTCCACTGCTTTTTTGTTGTTGTTCTTTCTCTAAGAGAATTAGGAAGATTGATTGTTTTCAATTGAGTAAATAAATCAAGTATTTTCCTGTAATCCTTTCATCATCTATAATTACTTCTGTAACTCTGCAACAGAAGCAAAGGCTTCTTGCTTTGGATATACTCATCAGTGTTCTTTTTAATATTAGCTAATTGCTCCTCAAGCTTTCACTTACTTTCTAATTTCCGTTATACATTTTAACTCCTAGAGTATATATACTTTTCTATTGACACTGCTGACTAGACCTGTTGAGGCAAAAGCACTTGAACACTTTGCTCTGTATTTTTCTATATGTTATTACTTAATGACAGACTTTTTTGTCTTTCTTGCAGTTGTCTTCTCCATGTAGGGATTTTGTAGATGATATAAAAACCCATTTAAAACAAACAAACAAACGAACAGCAACTCAAAATCAATCAATCTTTTCTTCGAGTAGTAAAATTTAATGTTCAGAAACCTGGATTCGAATTTATAGTGTGCTATTTCTCACTAATACTTTGTTCTCTAAAACAGAGCAGAACTGGGCATGATGCAGAAACTCAGAAGTTAGTGGAGACCTTGTGGAGTAAATTTATTCCATAACATAGGACCATCTAGGCTTAGCAGCCGTACCTCCATGAGTTGCATACATTTTCTTCAATGTTACAAATATTAACTCATGTCCACTAGTGTGAACCCAGACAGGTTTGCAGGGCTGGCACACCTGAAGCTTTCAAGAGGTCAGTCTGGAATTGCCAGTGCAGATGGGTTTCAGGTCTTCACAAGGAAACTTGCAGCTGTATGCACTTGCACTATAATTTCAACTGACCAGTAAAATGATTTTTCCCCATAGTGCATCACATACTAACTTTCTGGAGCAGATGATCAGCTCACATTGTGAAAAACTGATTTATAGCTACCATAGGAACCAACTTGTTTTTATAATAACATATGCATAGGGTAATATAACCTCTGCTTTTGTGCAGCAGCAGTCATTTAAACTACAATGCACTACCTCTCTAAACTACTCTCTTGAGCTAGATGATCTCCAGTGGTCACTCCCGACCCCAACCACTCTGTAAACCATGTCCTGATGTTAAAGAAGAAATTTTACAGATACAGTCGCCCTGCAATGTCTTCTGCTCTGCTCCTAGGAACCAGCATCACTGAAACACCTCTGGCTTCCATGGCCAGACAATCAGCCCATCTCCATGAAAAATGCAGGGCATGGTTTTCCATCTGTTTTAAAAGCAAAAGCAGAGAGCTACAAACCTAAGGGACATTACCTTTGTTTTAAGAATTTCAGGGCACTTATCTCTGGCTTAGCTTTGAATGAGGCTATATTTCTAAACTTAGTAGCAGGCATGATGATTATTTTTCTGACCACTTAATTGTCCAACAACAAGGCTGATAGATACAGACTCACTAAACAGACAGGAGTACATACTATCATTAAGACACCTTATTTTATCAAGTCATGGTGTGCTCTCATTGTCCTTGACTGCACTAATGAAAAGCGGACAATTCCTGCCCACTTCCATTAACTCACATTCCACAGTTTTCAGGTTCAATGGTCCCCCAACACAGAGGATTTAATGTTGATTTTTCTCTCAGACTGCTTTTAAGTCTTGTCACTACAGGAGGCAGTCAAAATCTGCAAGTAGCCAGACAACTTCCACTAACTTTGAAAAAGAAAACTTAAGCAAGGATGTGACTAAAACGTTGCTACAAAAATACTTCTAATAAACTTTAAGAACTTATATATAGTAACTTTACCTTAACAACTGTCCAAAAAATCACCCAGACATCCTAATGATGAACACATTTCCTATCTCTTCCTGTGTGTGCAAAAAAAACCCCAATAATCAACATTAATGTGTGGAAACTTATACTTCGCATTCTCAAGCAGCAAAACGAAACCATATGCAGAGAACACTAACATTTTAAACTTGAAAAGAGTACTAATGCCACTACTAATTATACCATTACTGAAATAGTGTCCCACATTTGGATCTGCCTTGCAGAAAGAACATTAATAAACTGTTGTATGTTTTTCAAAGACTTGAAAGAACCATTAGTTGTCCTGAAAACAGTAAAAAAATATGGATGAAAAGAATTACTTATATAAATTTGATTTTGCACTGCTCAAAGCACTAAAAAATAGTTCTAGTTTCTAAATATTTTTCTCTAATCATTCAGAAGTAATAGGGGTAATGTGGAAATAAGTAAAATAATACTTTTATTATGGTGAACAATGAAATATGAATCCCTTCAGTTCTTACAAAAGATAAATTTAAACAGAATGAGCATAGCATTGACATAATACTATGCTTATGTCATGAAAGACTTAAAATAGGGCAGCCTACATTTTTGTTCTTTCAAATGCTATGCTCAAATAGGCCTCTAGCTACACAGGTTTTCTTGCTTCTTTGCCACTCAAAAAGTAAGAAGTTTATTCTCAAACATATTTGATGTAATTCACAGATTCATAGAATAGCTGAGGTTGGAAGAGACCTTCGAAGAGCAATTTTGTCCAACCCCTCTGCTCAAGCAGGACCGCCTAAAGCTGGTTGCCCAGTACCATGTCCAGGTGTCTTTTGAATATCTCCAAGGAAGGAGACTCCAAAGCCTCTCTGGGCAACCTGTGCCTGTGCTCGGTCACCCTCACAGTCAAAAAGTGTTTCCTGATGCTCAGATGAAACACCCTCTGTTTCAATTTGTACCCATTGCCTCATCCTGTCACAATTTTCTAACTGCTCATCTACATCTTTTCATAGCTTACCTGCTATGGATGATTGTAAGACATTCTTTGTAAGCACATAGGCTGTGAACATTACTATTATTAATCCTAATAAAAACTTTTTGACAACAACTATCAAGGTGATCTACAAAGGGGTCAGTATTTCCCACCTTTGTAATAAGAGAAGAGGAAATGAGCTATACAGCCTGTCACACATGCAGAACCATGGCAACACATGGGCCAGAATCCAATACTAGGGAGCCCCCAAGACATTACACACACAGTCACAGACACAGTTCTAGCCAAAAATTGCTTTACAGGTGACTCAAGTCTTTGTTTACTTTTTCCTGGAGCACAAAAACCAATTGCTTTGGAGTTATGTTTTTTTTTGTCTCCTGCTTCTAAATGCCAGTTCTGCAATTCAATGTGAAATTATGAAGTCAAACACATTATTGCTAATTAGAAGCATACTGGCACATTAACAGACTAAAGTAACTACTGGTGGGTTGATATAATAATTTTACTGCAGAAGTGCAATGGGAACCAGAACAAAATTAAGGTTTCATTGTGCCCAGAAACATGTAAAAAGTGGGCTGAATCCAGTTTTGATCTAGGAACAGGACCTCCACCTACACTCTGTGTCACACCAAACAGTGTTCAAGAGGACATAAGCAAGTAGAGCAGCACTGGCAGCACCAATTACACTCAGTACTTGCAGCTCCCAAGGACTCAAACTGCCAAGGTGGGGCTACGCAAGGGCAGTTCCCATTTCATTTTAAATAGGGATTTAAAGACACACTTTGACTTTCCAACTCCTTATATAACTAAATGTGAGAAGCAGATGATTTAAAAATTGTTTTTCTGACTTGTGTGAGGATGGGTTTCAATTCTGACTGAACTCTTTTGTTGCAGCTGGGGAGACATTCAAAACCCAACCCACGCAAAACCCCACATCTCAAACTCACCCGAGCAGTAACATGTAAACTGAAGCTCGAACTCTTGTATTGCTCCCCTGATACTGGCAGGTTAACAATGTGGAAACCCCATTCCCAAAGACTTTCTCATGCATGAAGATGGATGTTTAAGGCTTTTTACCCTGATTACTTGCCTTTCTAGAATACGTTTTACCATCATTCAAGGATCAGAATGAGGATTAGAAAGAATATTACACAACATCTCTCATCATTGTGTTCACTGATGTGATTTCTCAGACATTGAATCAGAGAGAACATGGAAACTGGAAGTAGCATAGATGCAAAAAAGTCATGCTTAGAATGCAGAATATAAAATAAAAACATTTCTTATGTGAGATAGCTATTATATATTGCAAAGATTAACCTTGTAAAATCACATGATAAAAGATACAAATTTCCTATATTGGAACAGGACAATCTATTTCAACGCTGCTGGTTTCCCCAATAGTTTGCATGATTCTTGAGCTTCCCATTTCAGTATTAGCAATATTTTCCACAGCCAAACATATCTATTGTAGCATTAATCTTTAAATAAATCATTATAGAACCTGAATATTGATGGTTTTGTTTAAAAAGAAATAGCCTTATCCTAAAAAGCTACTGAAAGCCATGTGGAAAAAAAGGCTTATTTTTGTAATTTATAACGTGCTTTTTTTCACCCTGAGGTAGTCTAAGCTTTTTCATTTCTTTCTCCAGCTTATGCAATGGAACACATGTATTTAATTAATTTTTGGGAAGTTTTAAAGTCTGTAGATTTGTCCTTCAATACTTGTATCAAGACTGTCTTTAATAATATGGATTTAAACAACCTATGTTACATTAAACAACCTATGATACATTAAAACGTATCTTCCACATTAGATACAAATGCAACATTGTTTGCACAGTATTTGTATTCTCACATAAGGATTTTTTCATTTTCCCACATACTGACTAAAATATTGGAGTTAAAAGGAAACATTAATGAACTTTTGCAGTAAATAAATAAATCTGATTTTAAATCACTCTTTCAAAAAGCAATTATTTATGTATTGGTACTATGAAGAGTATTTACGAGTCTGGCTTTAAAAAGCTCTACCTGGTAATCTTTAGAAATACATTTAGTATAGACAAACAAGACATGCAGAGAAGTTACTGGACACCACTGACACTGGCAATAGTTGCCTGTGCTGCGTGTGAAGTCCCTTTGGTGTTCTAACTGTGGGCCAAATTGTCTCAGAACGTCATGCATTTGCTATGGACTAAATCACAATTATTGCAAAGTGAAGGCAATTACTGCATAGCAGCTGAGGCTTGGTAACATATGGCCCTGAAGCAACTTCTCTGTGTAACTGAGCCCTAAGTGATATTGAAAATCCATGTGGTTTACGCTCCACAAGGGCTTTGAAATTAGAATTATGTTGCCTAGTAAAAAGTAGGTGCTTCTGAAATTTGTAACTTTCAGTACTATTGATGTTTGCTGTTTAATTTTATTTTGTTTTGGTTTTTTTTTCCCTTTTTTCCTTTCATCAGCACTCTCGGTGTTGATTTTGCCTACTTGTAGAAGCATAATTAAAAAATGTTCTTTGCCACTTCTATAGAATTTTTATTTGTTTTATTCTTACACAATTTTGTGAAAATTTTGAGGATTTTTTGGATGTGAAATTAAACTGGAAAAATACTTGATAAAATGATACAAAACCTAGATTAAAATTTCATCATGATTTGAGAGTGGAGGGTGACTAATAATCTAGGCAGCAGGTTAAAAATTCAATATATCTGTTGAGGATTTTTTCATCTCTCAGCCCTGAAAACTAAGCATGGATCTCACAAAGTATCTCACAATGGCTTCTTTCTTTTTCATGTCTCGTCAGCCCTGGTAACAGGAGAAGACTTGGATTTTACTTCCATCTACTTGATGGTGGGTTCGCTATTTTTCATTGTGCTTCTTTTTGTTGTTGTTGTTGCTCAGATCCACTCATACCACTCATTGAATGGTTATGAGGTTCACCAGTGTGTAAACATAATATTCACAGAATGATTCTGTATTACTGATGAAAATATTCGATAAATAGATGTCCACAGGAAGAAGAGGGGTGTCATTTCTTCATTTCTTTTAAAGTTGTTGTTTTTTTTTTTGTTAGTATTTGTGAATTCGTTTGTTTGGTCTTGTTTCTTTGGNTTGCTCAGATCCACTCATACCACTCATTGAATGGTTATGAGGTTCACCAGTGTGTAAACATAATATTAACAGAATGGTTCTGTATTACTGATGAAAATATTCGATAAATAGATGTCCACAGGAAGAAGAGGGGTGTCATTTCTTCATTTCTTTTAAAGTATTTTTTTTGTTGTTAGTATTTGTGAATTTGTTTGTTTGGTCTTGTTTCTTTGGTGTTTTTGATTTGGTTTGTGTGTGTTTATTGTTGTGGGTTTTTTGTGGTTTGTTCAGTTTTTTGTTAACTTTTACATTAATAAGGAAGCCTGCTAGTTGGAAAAGATGCTTTTACATAAGTGCTTTAACAGGGTATTGTTTATTTTCTTTTTATTTTCCCAGCCTTTATTTCAATGCACACATTGAAACATGCTGAGACTGAACTGAATAAAAAACTGTCCCTATTTTATGTGGAAGTTAATTCTACCACTTGTCTCTTCCCAATAAGGTATTCCCTCTCGAGCACAAGGTCTCCATGCTTTTGACAGAAAGTTATAGGGTATCCAACATATGTAACATCTGATTACTTCCTTTTTGGCGATAACTGAAATAGCCACCCGAGAAAGCCACACTGTAATGACACATTCAGCTCCGATTTCATATGGTCTTCACGTCTTAGTAAAGTGCATTATTAGGCAATGAAGATAAAAAAGGCATGAAAAATCCATGATCTGAGAGAGGACAGAGATTCTTAAAGGACTGAAATCTTAGAAAAGATAGCACGGAAATTTGTGTTCCAAATATTCACACATGAAATTCAAGAGATATCCTGGATCTCTCCAAAATGCCTACGATGTGATACATTATCATCATTTCTGACCACAGACCCTGCCTACTCTCCTGTTATGACCTTGCAAATCTCCCTCCCCTTCCACATGGTTTCTCTATGAATCCCAGCTGGCTTTCACTGACTCATAACAGGGTAAATTATGTTTGCTTGCTTTATCTCATCAAATAGAAGTAAGGTGCTGAGACTTAGTAAATAGGGTACTCAAAGAACCACTTGAATTCAGTTATAAAAGGTCAGCAACAATTCTGAAAGCCAAACATGGAGGAACAAACAGCTGACTACTTTCTGGCTGGCATTTTTCAGCCTCATGCAGATATTACATGCAGCACAAAAGGTAGATCTCAATCAACGTTATTCTATTTACACACACAAAAAATAATGATTAAAAAAAACCCCGAACGTGGAATGGTTTAAAAAAAGCTAATGGCTTCAGACAAGATCTTGATGGATGGCTCTTGGCGTGGAAGTGGAGATGACCATCTTGCACAGTGTTAGTGTTATGCTGTCTACACACTAATTCCACTAATTACTGACTGATTCCTGTTAGTTTCTGCATGTGCTGTATGGAAACACAGTGAAGTGCATAGAAAACATGTAAACACAGAGAAATCCTGATCAGGATATGTCTATTGGGCAAGACAAATCGTCTTACTTTCAGGTCACTTTGTCCTACTTTTGTATCAAAGTTTTCATATCAACAGCTGCTTCATTACACAAGCTAATAATATCCTTAAAAATCCTATATATCAGCAAAAAGTTTCATCATAGTTGCAGCTATCAGCAAACCGAGAGATTAATAGTTTACAGCATGGCAGGAAAGTGTATTTGCTGGCTGGCTGATGCTCAACCATAGGTCTGTGTCAGTCTGAGTAGGCCTATGCCGGCATTCAGCAGTGCTAGCAACTGGCAAATAACAGTCTACAAACTGCACAACTCTCAGACACAGTTTGCAGACATATTTCTGTGTTTTAACATCTGTACTTTCAGCTGGCTACTGAAAAAGATGGATTCTGCATTTGAAGTTGTCTCTCTCAAATCTCACTGTTGTACTGGTAAATGGCCCAACTGAGAGTACAATAGCAAGATGCTATTTGTAGAACAGATTTTTTTTTTCTTTAACAGATTTTAGGTGTCAATTATTAAACAGGAAAACTTTGTAAGAGCCCACATGTGAAATGATTAGAGCATATACCACTAATTAGTCTAATGGCACCCACTGTTAAATATTTATAACCATTAAGGCTAAACCATCAACAACAGTATGATTGAGATTCACGCGATTCAGAGCCTAGAGATGAGGAACATTTTCCGTGAAAATTAGGTACTCTAGGGATGCGGATGGAAATAAAGTAGGAAAAAGGAGTGAAAATTGAAGACTAGGAAGGCTCAAAGAAAAATTTCACTTTGTATTCTGGTGTTGCCTATAAGAAGATTAAGTCAGCAAGCCATTTTTAAGAGCAGTTGTAAGTTTAGGCACCTTGTAAAGAGAAAAAAAATCAAGTAAAAGCGTCAAGAGTGAATAGTACTTTATCATCACATACATGCTACTTTAAGAGACCACCTTTGCCTGAAAAACCCTTGAACAAATATACAGCCTTAGATGTGAATTTAGCTTCCATTGTGACTTCGGAGACAATGAGGTAAAAATGGTATAGGTCAACCTAAATTCCTGAAAATGAAAAAGTGAAGTGGTGTCATTATGAGTATTATATATCAATGTCACTTAATACCAAACATATTCAACTGATGTAGGGCTGCTTAAATAGATGCTGCTGGTATAAACACATTTCGGATAGTAAATTCTATCCTCCTTCATTGAACAGAAAATCACATGTTTCCTGATCAATAGTTTGCAAAGTTAACCCTCCCTAAGAACCCAAGTCTTTGCTGATGCATTCTGTTAGGCTAATGCCAGTAAGAAAATTATAGAGAGTACACCACCTTTATATGTAAACAAATCCTAGTGGCACTGCCAGCATCCGAGTTCAGATCACACAGAGCCTCCTGTGTTTCAGCTTGTGCTCATTACTTCCTGTCCTGTCACTGGGCACCACTAAAAAGAGCCTGGCTCCATCTTTACACTCTCACTCTCAGCATATCCATCAAAATTTGCAGATGCTTTTTAACTGGCCTCAGTGCATTTGGATTCATACCAAAAAAGGAAATATTCTGTAACTTTCTTTATGACACAACATGCACTACTGTCTATGATAAATAAGATCACGACTACTTTTAATACTTCCCAAGACCATCACCGGACAAAGTCACAGACAAAAAAAAAGTCTGACTGCTTCATGGCAATTGTTATTTCAGTGTTAGACAAAATAAAATAAAATGTAACTTATAGCCATCACATTTTTTGCTCTAGTGTATTTTTTGTGCCTACTTCTCCCATTTTATGAGGACATTCTATGCAAGTACGGCGGATGACTATTTTTCACTATGTGTGTGTCATTTAGCATTTTTATCAACTTAACTAACACAGACAAATTTTAAAAATCAGTCACATAACTTCTTTGTAAGAGCTATGCTCTTATGAAGCAAAGATCTTTTGCTTTAGCTTTCCTGCTTAGTTTCCCTTCTAAAATTCTCCACAGACAGTGGCATTGCAAATAAGCTCACTAATACGTGTGGCCTTCTCAAGTATTACATTTGTTCAACAGAGTTAAAAATATGTAACTCCACATGCTCATTATAATCTTCAGTTTGGAAAGGAGGCTGTCAACCTTGTCAATTATATTACTTCACAGACTTCCCTTTTATTTTTTCCTCCCATGCTTTCTAACCTTACTGATCATGAACTATAGAAATTTTCTCTATACCCTCCCTTTGTCTTCAAATAGCCTTTTTTGAAAGAATCTCCCCTTTACTTTTTCATCAGACTTTGTAGTGCACAGGTAGTATACCTTTATTATTTCAGTGTTGCTTTCCATCTTTTATGGATTCAGTTTTCACTCTGTATTATATTCTGCAGAGCTATTGTCCTCTTCACCTCCTCAGTTCATCCTTTTGTTCTGTCCCTTTTGCCCGTGAGCCCCTTCTCCCTACTGTGACCTTTCAAATTTCCCCAGTTTGTGCCCGTCCTTCAAGTCACACTGCTACCCTTCAAAACAATTTTTCTGACTGTAGCCTGGACCTCTGTTTGAAGATTTTATTCTAAACTACTTTTCAGACATATTCTAATTGGAGACATTCTGGAGGGAAAAAAAAAAAATAAAAAATCAACTATCTATTAATCTGAGCACCTATCAAACCAGGGAAGCAATACCACACCGTCCAGGCCCTTGATTGCTACCAAAGAAGTGCTACTTTCTCTGAAGAGTTTCAATAGCTAGAAGGTAAAAGTGCTGAATTTCATTGGAAAGAAATGAGGCTATCAAGTAACTTACTTAAAACATATATATTTAACAAATGTTCCACTTTGTATGATCACACAATCTGAGGTGAAGGTTTTAAATTACTTCTGAAAAATCTCTGTGTAACCTTACTGCTGAAGAGATGGAATATATCATGGGCTTACACTTTTAGCTCTACTAGCCGCTATATGCAGATTAAGCAAGCTTCATCTTTAAGCTTTAATTCCATTCAGACAATCTCAGATGTACTTAAGCAATAAGCTTAACTGTATTTTATGGGATGTCATGCCACTTTTCTGCGACACAAACTTCATGCTGAACCTATGTTCATCAAATGCTCTCAAATAAGCAATCTTTCTTAAAGGCTGTCAGCTATATTCTGATACTTCTTCCAATTCGCAATTCATGTTTACCATTGCAGTTGGAGCTGCAAAAATTTACAGGTCAAATACTGAACAAGGAACATGCTTTGCCTCCAGTAATAGTCTGGCAGATCCTGTATCCTCCTGGTGTTGTTCCACTTGCTGCAGAAATAATATTTTCAATGTACAAAATCTTATACAAGCCTCGATACTTCAGGTTTTGCTTTGACCAAATTTGCTCCTTTTTCATCTTTTATGGTACAAGACTGATCTAGCATCAAATGAATAAACTATAAGACATCAGGAAACAGAAAAATCAAACAGACTGGAAGTTTTTGGAGAATACAAAATAGTGGTCTAACGAAAAATCTAAACAGAAATCACATTTAATAATAACTGTTCCATTTCTTTAATCATTGATTTTTCAGTAAAAGATGCCAACTCACAAATGTTCATTTCCCAAGTATACCGACAGTACGTACGGCAAAGGTGTCCAAATTAGTAAGAAAAGTCAACTTTATTTTCCTTCATTAGCCTTCAGCTTTTGGACTTGCCCTCTTACTAGTTTTTTTCATGTTCTTTTCAAATCCTTTTCAGGAATGTTTATGATCTGTTTCTTTGTAAGTCAGAGCCATGTGCATACCCCTGTGACTCTTGCACATTCTCAGCCACTCTTACTTAATATTCCTAGGAAGCTACAGTCTGGTGGCACAGAAGCTGACAATAGTTGGAACCAGACTTTTGAAATTAATGAAAGCTATGCCGCTTTGTGTTAGAATCATTATTCAGAGCCAGTGACTTCTCTGATACAAGAAATATCTTTAAAGCAACACTAAACAAGCACCTTCTTATGTCGTTAAGAATTCATTTTTAGGGTATGGCTAAAAGGAAGGATAAAGTATTAATGAAGAGCTATCATATCCTTAAGTTACAGTTATGTTAAATATTTGTTTTAAGCATTGACAAAACAGTGTCATGTCATAATTGGCTCTAGAAGTTTAATGCTAAGATAGGAAGAGGCTTCATAATAATGGTGCTAACTTCTAAAAAGCTCTGCCAGTCCCTTTTGTTAACAAAGATGAAATTTCAGTTCACAAGGAATATGATTTCAATACCCATGCAGTGCTAATCCAGGTAAAAAGAGACCTATTCAACTCAATCTATTGAAACCGCAAAGTGTGTTGAAGAGTTCTAACATAGCTATTCCTTTTTAGTGAAGGCATAACTAGGAAAATGGAACCCTGCATTAAGATTTTTTAAAGACATTATATGGGAATGTTTTTGTTTTCTTTCAAGATTTTATATCCTATATCATATATTTCAGTGCAGTTAACACAATTTCCAAGAGAAAGGGAATTGCTTCTCATTTTTGAAAGTTTTTAGCCTGAGCTAAAAAAATAAAGATCAAATTAATATAAGATATACACCTAGTTAAATCAAACATAATTAAGGGAAACTTAGTATGGCATATTCAGGAACATACATATCTCAAAAATAGCTTGATAGCTGTTTCACACTGTAAATGGTTTGTGAACTATCAAATCATATTTATGTTTTTAACCTGCTTAAGATATACACAAGAAAAGTACTCTGACGTAGTCCATGGCCAACAGGCGTGTCTCAGCTCCTTCCTTTTGAGAGCAAGATGCAGTGTCGCAGTGTGTAGGAACTCTCCCTCTTCAGAGGCAATGCTGTAGGCAACAACCAGGGTGCTTTATCCTCCCACATACCTTGTGTGGTGAACAGCTGATGTATCACCTCTGTTTAGGCTGCTCAGAGCAACGGGACGGGACAGCATATAGGATACAGGCTGTCACACAGGATGGGTTATAAAACACGATTACTACAATCTGTCTGATCTCAGCAGACATAAAGACTTAGAAGGTTCTGTATTTGTAAAGCCTTATTGGTAAAAACATTTACCCTGTCCTTGCCTTCCACGGCTGTGAGTAGTGAAGATAACACATAGAAAGTTGTTTTAACAAAGTGGAAGAGCACTCTTCCGTTATTTACTTGCCCTGAGAGGTATGGAAACACTGTTATTCTTCCTTCCCAAATAAGAGATACAGAAACAATAAGGCTCATTAAAAGACTTGGGTACCTAAATCAAGGCAGCTGAAGTCCAAAGACCGAGATCTGGTCCCTAAAGTCCACACCCAACCATTCACCCACATTTTCCCTGGATCCAAGTGGATCTAGACATAACAGAGTTATTTAGGAAGCACATTGTACTATTTTCTAGCCAACAGTCTAGCAGATTTGAGAGAAACAACAGTCATGTAAAGAGTCCATAAAATTAATGGCAGAATTCCTAATACTGGGATTTAAATTACTGTCTTTTGTAGAGAAAGATAAAAGAAGATAAATGAATGTGGTCTTCAACCCTTCAAGAGGTATTTCAGTATCTCGCCAGGAAAGAAAACAACCAAACCAAACCAAACAAACCAACCAACCCCACCACACACAAAAAATAAAAACAACGAAACTGTCACCAAAACCAATATATGTTTAAATCAATATAAACATTTTAACCACCAACATAGATAACTGTAAATATTATCAATAAAATCAGAACGTATAATTGAAGTCTAGCCTATCTCCTAATACGAATCTCAGTGCATTGTAAGCCAAGCCTGCTATTTCTAGCGCAGTGAACAATCTTTTTTCTTTATTTTAAAATGTAACTGATAAACTTTTAAACTCTATGCAAGTATGTAACACTTCTCTTGAAAGAAGTCTGAAAAAAATGGGAAATGATAATGCTAAAGTTTCTTGCTAGATTCAGCTAAAATCTTCTATGCATACCACTTACACCATTAGTTACTAACATCCTTATGAAAATTGTTAGTCATTAACCACTTATTATAATTTAAAAGGCATGAATAAATGAAACTTTAATTGAAGTCTAACACCTTAAATATCAGTGAATAATTTCATTTTCTTTCAACTAATAATGTTAAATAAGCTATTTCTCTAGAATGTGATTACTTTTCCTTCCTTTTGTCTTACAGTCTACTCTCGTTTCTAGCACTTTCAATACCCCTTAGTATTCATTAGTAAAAATACTGTCAATTTGCTTGGTTTCTGATCCAAATTTTGTTCTGATTCTCTAATGCATGTTGCATCACTGCCTACGAAAGTCACTTAAATTTAATAGGATACTCTGAAGGCAATAAGACTTGTTCGTACATGTATAACACAGTATTGACTCAGCATCTTAGAATACAGTTGCTATGTATTCCTGTTTATGTGCAGGAAGGTGAGTTGTGTGTTTATGCTGATACATACAAACGTTAAAAACATCAATGTGTTTTTATCTTCAGATGAAACATCCATGTAATTGCAGTAAACATTTAATTCAGCTATTAAAATCCTGACACCACTTTCAACTACTTTAGAAACTTATCTCTGTCAAATGACATTTTTCATACTCTATTTTACTTATTCTGAATTATTTATGTTAAATTACATCAAGAAGACACGTAGAATGAATGACAATAAGGTTCCCATGGAATGATCAGATATCTGTTGTTTTTCACTTGAAGGCATTTTTCTAACCTCAGCTTTTTAAAAATCCTGGTCCATCTTTCTGGAATGAAGAAACAACATGGAAGTGATATCCTGGTGAAGATTATTTCACCCGCAAAACCACAAATTGAGAAGTGATTATTCTGAGATTACAGTTCAATGAATTCAGAACATAACTGAAAGGATTTTCCTTCTTCCTCTGTGGATTGCGATTGAAAATGTGTGTTGGAGAAGGGCTGGCCATAGCTTCTAAAGCAGAGGACACTCAATTTAAGTATCATTATTCTGTAACCTCCTCTTTTTTGTTGCTCCTTGTCACTGCATTCCTTCAAGCTTGAGTTTATTTTCAATGACTTCTCTTGCCCATCACCTCTAACTGAGTAAATCATTATCCAATCTCAGCAAAGTATGAAAACATCTTGAGGTAAACTATACTTGTCTGGTTTTAGCTTCTTTTCCCAAAGAAAATATAGATATCCTCCAGGTCACTTTTTCAGTACAAAAAGTATATGTACTGCAGGCACTTGTGTGCATAACGGATAAGGTGGGAGAGAAAGAGGAGTGGATTCTTAGGAGTTAATGTAATCAATTCTTAGGAATTAATGTAATGTAATTACATTTTCTTGGGAAGCTAAATATATATATAAACTACTCCAGTCTTTGTGCCCTTCCCCTTTCACTTCTCACTGACACACGCTGAAAATATAATGCTTTTTAGCCTCTTTTTGGATGTGAAAAATGTTAGTACTGTATCCAAAATATATGCCAACCCTAACCCTATCCCTAACTCTAAAATACAATAAAAATTTACCCAGTTTACACAGCAAAATAGACTTTAAGTGTAATGCATATTTTCCTTTTTAAAGGTAATTTTCTTACTCAGAAAGGTGCATGAGCTTAGTCCTAGGCTGACTTTTTGTCTTCTTTGCCACTTTCTATGTTTCTGTGGGAATTGGCTTTGAAGAATTGACTAACCATGAAATCCATACCAAACCAAGCACAGATAGCACTTTCAGAAAAGCAAACAAATATAAAATTTTCTTCTCAAACACATTAGAATCTATACTTCCTGCCTAAAACCAGGTATCAGGATTGCTAAACTTTTTTTTTTTTTTTTCCTTACACCAAAGTCCACATTTGGTAATCTATGAGCTACAAACACTTGCCATCTAAATATCAGTGGTGGAAAGAAAATATTTCTGATTTTTTTCATGAGTGTCATTATAGATGAGAGGATGGTATCTCACAGTAGAAACCTTCAAAACGATGCTGGAAGAATTCTTCTGTACCACAGCTAGCTTAAACTTTCTTCAGCCATTATAAAAGCCAGTGGACAGGTAGATGTTTTGCTCAGTCTCCAATTTCACAGGAACTCCCAGTACAAAAAAAAATCCCAACTGTTGAATAGTGGTATCTGTGCCTTCTTGGGCTTACTATCCTGTTGGGTTGTGATCACTAAACGTAAAAGAAAAGTATGCACTTAGCTCAAGCCTGTGAGGTACATACGTGAGCTAGGGAGCTCCCCTTTGCATTTGTATTGTGCAAGAATCTAATCCTGGAGTGCCAACCCAAGGAGGTGCCTGCTGTTTAGAGAGTCACAGCGATGGACCCTCAATATCACGATATCATATAATATAATACCTACTGAGCAACTCTTTGCTTGCTTGCTTACTCTCTCTTTCCACAAACAAAGCACATTTAATTTCTGCTAGTAAAAAGCTTAGATTTGTTTGGAAGTTAAAGCTGAGGATAACTTTGCATGTAACAATTTGAGAACTTAGTTATGAAAGAAACATTCAGGAAAAAAAAACCAGAATACTTCGGAACTTGGCTGATATCAAAACATATTTCAAGAGACTTGTTACAAGAATCTCTTTGTTTTCAGTACAAGGGGGATATAAAATTAACTGCTGTAGTATGAGGCACTGGAAAAAAACTGTGTTCATGGACTGCATAATTTAAAAGATTGTGCAATTAAAGATCTGTGTAATTCTTCATAACTTTCTACTGCAGTTTACATAAAACCCGTAAACTGGATGGCAGCATACAATTATTAGGCCAGCATTTATGGCTTTACTTATCATAGCACTGTTATTTTCACACCAATATTAATGGAACCAATGCTATGTAAGCATAGCTCTTAGTGAAAGAGTTATCTCCAAGTAAGCCAACCTGAATCTGCTCAGTAAGTATAACTATTAGTTAGCGTCATTTGCATGACATTCTGCAGAAGTGAAAAATTCAGTTAAATTCCCATCAGAGCTAGTCAATACAAGTTTTTGGAGAAGGGTAAGCAAGGCAAAGATCCTTCTTGAGAAGTGAAGGGTGTTTGGGTTTTTTGTTGGTGGTTTTTTATTTGGTTTCTAAAAATATAAAAGCTGTTGAAGCACTGAATGGTGTGTAGGAACAGGAACAGGGTGGTGGAAAGCTTGTGATTACTATTATTCCTTGATAATGCTCAGAGCTTAAGCAGAGGAATGAAAACAAAAACAAACAGGAGAAGAAAAAAAAAAAGGCAAAAAGATCTGAAGGCACGCTTGCTTGCTCCCAGTGAAAATCACGCAACTTCGGAATCTTTAATCGTAACAGGACAGTTGCATCACAACATCTTTTCATGTGCCCTTTTATGTTTTCCACTATTTATATCTAACATTATCTTAAAAAACAGAAGTAGGAAGTAAGAAAATTATCATTAACTGTGAAGATAAATCCTCCCAAGCAACATTTGCAAAATGTATTCTTTCAATTATTTGTCAAGATACTTATGCTGCAGTTTCTCATATTTTACAGCTAGACACACATTTTTATCTTGATTAAAATTTTCAGATCTCCACAAGCTAACCTGAATCTGCTCAGCATGGCTGGACAAACATCCCTTGTGTAGGTGCTACACCTGCCAGAGAGCCTACGTTGCCCACGGGCTTCCTAGGGCTGCTCACTTCTGCCAGGCTCTTGTGATTAATTGCCAGAGATGGTAGTTGGATTGCTATGGAACTGTCCTTTGGGAATGACTGATTTATGCCCAAGTCCTCTCTCATTTCCTTGCACACAATTTGAAATAAAACACAAAAGGATAAACAATAACAGTCGTAAGTCAGCCCTGTTCTCATTAGCCTTTAAAACATAAGATGATGGTCTCCGCTACTAATTATATTTCATAAACCACTATAAAAAAAGACAAGGGAGATGTTGTTCTCACCTGACTTCAGCTGTTTTCCCTTACGAACACGACACTGTGAAAGGACTATTACTGTATGACTGCTTTTGTGTATATACATAAAGAATAAAGGGATTTTTAAGCAAACAGACAAGGACACAAGTCTAACCTGACTAGTCGTGCTACTTCTACAGGGATTGTTTATCTTCATCAAAGAACAAAGAAGTAATGCCAACCCAGATCTAGGAACCTTTAAGTGATGATGTGTTGAGTACACATGTTCCCAAACCTAGATGCCACCAGCACATCAATACCAGAAAAATCACCATGCCGCTGAGAACTGAAACAGGCCCTACCAAACCTCCCTCACAACCTTAATGGGAAGGAAGAATGGAAGAAAGAAAACACTTTTCCTTCTTAGAGTGTGGAAGAGTTCCGTAGTGACTTTGCAGTGCTTGTTGCAGCCTAAGGCTTTATTCACATGGATTCTGCTGGTTTTCCTCCAGTAACTATCCCAGTGATACTGATTAGTGCCAAGCCCTGCGTGTGTTACAGGATCTCATAGGTCCCTCTGACTCAGGTCTGCAGCTTTTAGTTTTCAGATGAGAATTCTTACACTTCTAACAGCCTATTTTTAGTTGAAAGACAAGTTGATTTTTTTTTTCCCCCTCACGTTCTGGTTCGCAAAATAAAACCTCTCAGAAGAGTTACTGCTTCTAAATAGCACAGTTGTTATATAGGGTCAGAATAATAAATACATCAGATGTAATTATTATTCCTAAACCCTACTTCAGTTTCTCCAGATGGACTGACAGAGTGTATAACTTTTCAGGCAAACTGTACTTATCTGTTTACAAGGAATTTTTTAGTATTTTTGAAAATGGATATTTTTATTCTTCAGTTAATCTTGGAGGTGGCCGAGGAATTAAAAGGCTGGTCTTACAGTTTTTAATCTTCACAAGGTTTACACAGGAGTAACAACATGATTTTGAAGATCGGTTACCTTGCAAAAGAGATATTTAATGGACTTGTTCTCCTGCAGTGTTAATTACTTGATGGAAAATGAAGTGTGGTTTATTTTCATTGCTATTCTTTATTCATGGCATAGAAAGATTGTATAACTAGATAAATGGAAGTTTTCTTTGGGAATCCTTACTATGCTACGTCCAGACTTCTTGGAGTAAGTTTGCGTGTTTCAGTAGTGCTCAGGGCTACAGAAGAGACAACTGGTCCTTTCTGCTGTTAATAAATGAAATAATCAACTTAAACCATTCTGTTCACAAAGTTGTACACTGACTATGTATTTTGGTATGATCAAACCCTGCAATTACAGAAGCCACCTGATCTGCTACTTTTTGTTAAACTGGAAAAAAAAAATACAGTATATCATAGCAATGGCTCAAGATAAAAAGATCAAAAAAGATATCTGGTTTAATAGAAGAAGAGAGATTATGCAGGCTGCGTGGCAATTCAGAAAAACGTGAATCATAAATATTTTCATGGGCATGGGTTTGTGTGCCTGAAAACATGCCTGCATTCTGTTTTCCCAATTGTATCAGCTGACTTATTTTCCCTACTAACCTTCTTTCTTCTGGAACTGTGGTTAAGACAAAACGATCTACTGAGCAAAAATAACCAATTCTATTAAAACCTGTCTTCAAGTTACGCTTTCATAGAATTAAAAAGCTGACCCAGGGCTTCCAAACAATAATCTTTATATATTAATATTAGCACAATTCAGTGTACAGAGTTAACTGAAAGAAAGTCTCACAAGCAGCTATTAAGAAACAATATGAAAATATTTGATTAAAACTTAACTCTACTGAATTTTTAATTGCACTTTTACGTTTCTGTAAACTATTTATTTTTTTAATGAAGAAAATACACCCAAAATAATAAGAGGGAAAATGAGTTTGTATGCAGTGGAAGAGATAAAGGAATGAAAATAAACAAAAGCATGTGTTATGGACTATGTATGTGGCTTTATTACACTAACGTAGGTTGCAAAAGGAAAAGACAATGAACAAGAAGCAAGGGTAGCAGGGGTGAGAATAGAAGCCAATTCTTATTTCTGCCTTGAACTGAAAAAGAAAATTTAAATTTTACATTGAATTAATAAGAAATTATATAGATGCTTCTAAGACAGAATCAATTATGACATCAGGACTGCTTATTCTACGCTTGGAAGATAATAGGTAGAGATCTTAAAACATAGCTTTTTGGTTATGCAAATCTTCTACCTTCAGATGCTTTTACCTATGTAAAATATCAGGCCTGAAAACCGAACTCTTCCAAAAGATATTTTCATTTCAGAGAGAAAGTATTGAAAGAATTTGAATCAAATTCAGTAAGGAAAGGAGAAAAGTAATCCTACTATATTTATCTGAACCTGTTGAGAACTTATTGATCACATTTTTAGTTTTCAATTACACACTGCAGGATTAAAGGTAGACAGTAATTTGCTGAAAAATACATTATCTGTGGAGAAAGCTTCTCTTGAGATCTTATTTTATGTCTTGAGAGAAAATAAGAAGGAAATCAAGAAAAATTAATCTCCTAACACCACTATGAGACATATTCTGGACTAGATTGCATATATGTATGGGAATTTCTTGAGAGTACAGAAAAACACGCCTACAAATGTGCAAAACCAGAATCTGCTGTAGGTTTCTAGTTGCCTACCTCACTCATAATTTAAAGGGCATTCATTTCTACACGAAAGTTAGCAAGGGAAAGTTTCTGCTAATGAAACATCAGCAGCAGAAAGACTGATGAAGAAAAAGTGGATGAGGCAACTCCCAAGAAAAAGGATAAAAGCAAAAGTCCTAAAGGATTCTGATGTTCAGGTACAACATGTCTCTGTGTTTAGCATATGGGAGCCGGTCATGAGTTGACTCAATTTTAAAGAGTAAAATGCCTCAGCAGAGGAGTATACAGACAGCTCAGCCTCTCAATACAAAGGGGTTTTGCTAGTAGAACATTGTGCCTGAACTAACGATCTCTGCTCATTATCAGGGCCAACTTGTCCACGGAGCACACTGCCTCTGCATTTCTATCTTACTATTAGATCTAAGTCTCTGGGCTGCTTTCTGATACAACTTGGGTGTCCTTGAAAACACCCTCTAAACATCCCAAAATTTTTGAAAACACAGAGTTAAATGCTCAATCTTATCGTGTAAAGCCTTGAAAAAGTCAGGTACTTTCTCTCAAGACCCAGAGGCCTGAAGTATCAGATTGGGCACTTATATCTTTTCATAAACAAGAACCTTCAAGTCTGCCTTTGAAGAAAGTCCCACAGAACTGTATTCAGGAGCAAGAAGATGGATCTTTTTACTTAAACAAAACCACCCAAGTTTTCTTTAAGGTGACAACCTTTCGATACAACTTTTACACAGTAAGTTAGCTTCCATCGGCATAGATTGCTTGGGAATAACATTCTACTGTGCAATTGTGTTTATTTAAACAGAAATCAGGAAATCAAACTATTTAACTGAAACAGCTAACATACTTAAAAGCAAAAAGGGTGATTCAAAACTGCAAAGGTGTGAAATCTATTCTTGCCTTTTAGAGTAGCAGTTTACATTTAAATATAAAGAATTAAAGGTGAGAATGTATTACTTTTCTCAAATTTTTCAGTTTAACTATTCTCATTGTTTCATTTAGAAATTGTCACAGATGCCTAAAACTGTTCATTTATTTATATATTTATTTTTATCTCCACCATGCAGAGTAGTCATTTACATAAATCAACTCACTTCTCTGTAACACAATTCAGCAGCAAAATGTATTTCTAAAGGGAAGAAAACAATTTTCAATACTTCAAACAGACTGAAAGGCTACTTATAAAAAGGCAATGAACCTTCTGAAGCAGACACCAGGATTCATCTCACCAAAGCTGAATATACTTTCTTAGCATATTAATCCTGATTTTTTGGTTAATGTTAAAAAATGGTAGTTATGGTAAAGATTTAGTTAGTAAAGAGTCCTGAGCCCTATTTTGATAATCCTCCTTAGAACAGTTCCACAAATTAGTATAGTTACTTGTCTGACAAGCATGCAACACCCTGTTGTATACTATTGGCATAATTTCAAAGTGCGTATGAGAATAAAGAAGACCCAAAAAACCCCAAAAACTAACATCAACTGCTTTTACTCATCCTCCCTTATAGGGGCAATGCATATGCTCTGCAACTATAAGCAGTAAACTACTGATCTGCTCAGGGAAAGAAAAACAGCTGCAGAAAAGAACCCACACAACCTGAAGCAGAAAGCAGAAGGAATTTATGCACCTCTTCCAGAAAATCATCTTTGTTTACTTTTTTCAGGGTAAAGGGAAAAGAGGAGAAACTGGTGACATGGCCCACTTCATGAGAGGCTTTGAGGGCTGGCAATCTGACTGAAGGTGAGAATTTCTAGTAATTCCAGGTTGTTCTCTAAGTCTTAGCAAATAGAAAAAATAAAAAGCACATATCTTTGCTCTTTATTTCCTCCGTGCTATCATTCAACAATCTTCAATTAGCATGTTTTCATTCAGGATTATATAGTGTTCTACTTCTTCCACACACATATACCATATGAGAAAATTATGCATCTAAACCAGTTCTTGATTTTTACATTATGGCTTAATACCAATTAGGAAAATGTGACTCTGTAATTTTCAAAAGCCAGAAGTCATGTATATTTGATCCTCACTTTAATTAATATTTAAAGACAGAAGTCTTTCTTCAAACTAATTAGTAATATATATTAATTGAAAGGAGCATACATTGTACGAGTGTGAACTTAAAAACAGACTACAAATATCTGCAATTTTTACTTAAGAACAGTAAGTGCAGGAAAATTTTGTTGTTTTCACATACTTAAGTATAACTCCAAAATATCTCAGGTTGATTGCTGTGTTCATGCTTCTCAAAGAATAGTGAGTCCACTCTGTCTGAGACATGAAATATCAAAACCATTCTGGAAAAAGAAGAAAAAGAAGGAAGACTACTTGCCTTTTGCCCTCTACTGAACTGAATTAAAGGCTTTTTGTTGTTTTCTTTCAGTGGGAGAATGTTAGGTATTCTGAAGCAGGAAGTGTGAAAAGAGATACCTACAAGACACTACTGTATGATGTATCACGTGTAATGAAGGAGGGATGTTTGAAACCCACATAGCAAAATTACACAATTTCTGTTTCATTATGGACTTAACAATAAACCAATTTTTCCAGGTGGCCTTAATCACCAGATACCGTTCAGTAAATGTGAGAATTAAAGAATAGTTTCTCATCTATATCAAAAGGGACAAGTTGAGTAAGGCACACTTCAAAACGATACTGACATATCTTTACTGTGTTTTTTCATGGTTGCATTTTTTAAGTTAGCTTCTAGAAGAGTAGAAAGAGGCACATTGAGTATCAGTGTGCTAAGACTGTAACACTCACAAAGCAATAGTTCTAGTATGAAAATTGATAAATATGGATCATAACTGGAAAACAGCATCTGAATTTTGCTTTGAGAAATTATTAGTAAAGCAGAAAGTGACAATGAAAAATCCTATCAATTTCTATTGAATTTTATTAATTCTATTTCATTGCAAAACCGGAAGGGTATATATTTTTTAAAATATTAATGTAAATGTAAGGAACAGATGGAGTAGGGGGAAGACTGTGACTGGAATCATAACACAGAAACACAGGAAGGGAGCAGAAAGCAGAGTCAGGACAAGGTCAAGAATATCAATAGACAAAAGACAGTAAGATAGATTTACCACAGGCAGTGAATGCCTGTTCCAGAGTTTGGAATTTCAAAGGGGTTCCAGAGTTGCACCACTCCTCTTTTATGTAAGAAATAGATTTTGGTCTCTGTGGAAAAACATGCTGCTTCTTCCTGAGATACTAAGAAAGAAGGCAAAGACAGGGACTGGGAGAATTAAGAACCACTCTACCTATTGTGGGTAGAAGAACCACCTACCACCGTAGGAAAGATCAGGTTCGAGACCATCTAATGAACCTGAAGGGGCACAAGTCCATGGGCCTTGATGAGATGTATCCGTGGGTCCTGAGGGAACTGGTGGATGAAGTTACTAAGCCAATGTGCATCTTTTTTGAGAAGTTGTGGCAGACCAGTGAAGGTCCCACTGACTGGAAAAGGGGAAACATAACCCGCATTTTTAAAAAGGGAGAAAAGCAAGACCCAGGAAACTACAGGCCAGCCACTCTCACCTCTGTGCCCAGCAAGATCATAGAGGCAGATCCTCCAGGAAACTACACTAAGGCACATGGAAAACAATGAGGTGATTGCTGACAGCCACCATGAGTTCCCTAAGGGCAAATCATGCAGTCAAGTGCTACATCAGAAAACTGGACATCATTCCACGAAGTTGCCACTTAACACTGGATATGTATATGAATCAAAGTTACCATAAGCATGCATTAATTCATTTTTCAGGGTGCTTACTTTGAGAGGCAGAGATTTGGTCAAGCTACTGACTCTTCACAATTACATCGGAAGACAAGGAGGGCAGTTCTTTAAGCATGCAAAATCACTTAGTCCAGACAGTTCTGTTCTCTGACTTACCAACTTTTGTACCCAAAATTTTCGATCTAAATTCTTAGTGTGTCACTCTGACACCTCTAAAATGAGTGCAGCATTAACTTGCTTGGAAATTCTCTACTGGAGTTGCTTGCTTGCTGTTCCCCAGAGGCAACTGTCATTTCATCAACCCTGAAACACGTTGAAGTAGGTGAAACAGATGCCATTCCTTTAGACAGACAAGCTCATGTGTGCACCCAGCCCCACAGGTGAGGCCCCACTGACAGCACTCCAGGCTCCCCACCAAGTCCCTCCGCTCCTAATGCAACTCTCTGATCCCCAAGAGGGTGGGATCCACAAGCCATACAAAACTGTAGCTCCTTTTATATCAACATCAGCCTTTATTTCTGCAGGATGAAACAACAAAACTGTGAATATCTGCACATTCCATAATGCAGCACGTCCTGTGCAGTGACTCTGACAGTGAAAAATAGAGAGTGATCACCTAACCAAAGAAGATAACAGATGTGGAAAGGCCAATTAAGCTTGCATGGGAAAATCTTTATTTTGGCATTTCCTCCATTTTAAATGAGCTACTTTGCTATATTAATAACATTCTTATAATATTTTTGCCTGAATGTGTCCCTCTGTATCTTACAAGTATATATATAAATTATTCTACTTAATAAAAATACTCTGCTATTAGACATAAAATGGAATCCTTTCTGCTATAGCACCAATACAGTGACATTAAGTGAAAAAAATCTAGGCAAGCAATGAAAACTAGCTGAAGACTGATTTACAATTGTATTGGGCTAAAGAAATCCTTCAAAAACAAAAGGGAAAAAAATCCTAAACCTGTGTCATGACAAAAAGAAACTGCTGCTGAAACTAACATCCAGCAAAAAGACCAAAGTATACATCAAAAAAATTACATTTCTCAATAGCATGCCAGTCTTTAGGATCAGTGAAAACTACATAATTGACAGCTAATTTGAGATTCTTGAGCTCAGCTACCTTTAAAATCACAGAGAAGATCACTGAATGGAAAGCTAAATCTCAATGGACGAAACAGATTTAAAATTGAATGTGATGTACCTATCTCTCCAATTACCAAGCTAAGTGTTCCAGCAACTGGTATATGCAGGTATGTGACAAGATTCTGCGTGAGACTTGTTATATTATCTTGGGCATTTTAGCACAAACAAAGGAATAGATGAAGCAATGTCCTCAAAAAGAAGATAGGACTTTTAGCAGAACCAATTGTATACTGTGTTGGTGAAATCTGGATCAGTATTAGAAGCTATAATAAATATACAAAACTCTCATAAGCCTGGAGTTGAAGAAGCAGAGAAAGATCATTAAACAAGCCTGAAGTATTCTGTTATACTCCTTTGTTTTTGCATTTACATGAAATCCTTATACTTTGGGTGGGCAAGAGATTGAATGCATATATCATTTCCCTTGATAGATAAACCTATTATCTTCTGTTTAGAACCAGTTGCCAATGGAAATATCTGTGTTAGTGAAGTCTCCTATAAAAGCACTTCTGAAATAAGAAAAACTTCTTAGAGCTGACCAGATGTTATCTTTAATGAACCAAAATATTTCCTAAACTAAAGTTCTGTAGAAAGCAAATGTTCTCGTAATAGGAACTCCACTGAGTTACTTCCATGAACTTAATGAGCCAACAGATTTTTTATTTATTACTTAACCTGAAACCTAGTCTCAATAGAAAGCATCGCTTGTCCTTTTGACTGTTTCTTGTAAGAATAAGTTTTTCTCCATAAACATATGAAAAGCAGACACATAATTCAAGCCAATATAAAATGCCTAAGTCCTATGAAGGCTAGTGAGTGTTCAATTCTGCCTGAAACTTCTATTTCATCTAGCAAACCTACTGTAAAATGTAGCAGATCTCTTTCACAGCAACTATCTGCTCCAGCTCCCTCTTACCTTCCACAAAACCTGTAATATTTTTTTCAAAAGGTAAACCCAGCATTTTCATGTATTTTGTATTAGTTAACAATACACACTCCAAGCACACTAGGCACTGTTGAAATTACTTCATTTAAGAGAAATGTTCAGGCAGAAGTAGCTACGGGCTGCAGAAACCACAGGAACAGAATAACTATTTATTTCAGGGAAACAAATACCTAGCAGTTACTTGCTGTGCTACATTGAGGGAAAAAGAAGACCATGTAAGGAGATGTCTATTTTCTGCTTACAGGCTCGAGGCTACTAAAGAAATATGATCAGGACCTTGGTTTTAGTTTCAGTTATGGTTTAATCTCCCTACAGCAAAGTTGGCATGGACTGGCTCTTATTTTTAGATGCCGGGAAATATTGCTAAGCATTATAATAAAGCAAAGAGGAGTGACTGTTTTTAAGAAAGAATATTAGTTTTTGTTGTTTTTTTTTTCTTTTTTCAGCTTCTCAAGACAAGACAAATCCAATCCCCACAGCACCGTAATAGTGCTCTTCCCTCCCGCCCCCTCCACCCTGACACACAGAGCAGCTGCGTGGGTGACTAAATGTGCCAGCACCCAGGTGGTACGCAAGGCTTTTGGTAGCAGTCCATTTCTCCAACAGGTGGACAATAACATTAATCAGGAAACAAACTAGGCTTCCACCAGGGAAGAGTCATGACCTGCTCTGTTTGAATTAGTGCTGGATACTTCCCAGCTGAGTTAGTACAGCTGAAGCCTAATTAAATCGTATCCCTTGCATCTTGACTGCGTTCCCTTGTGTCTAGGACAATGAATGAGCACACATCTTTTAGGGATAGATCTTTCCAAAAAAAAAACCAAAAACAACCAAACCACCAACCAAAATTAAAAGCCTCCTTTTAGATTAACTATCAGTCAGAGCACAAAGATTTCAGCTGTAGCTGCTGTGATTTGTCCGTCCAAAATGAACCTCTCCAAGGAGACATACTCATAACAGCAGGCTCTGTCGAAAGTTCCTATTAAGCTGCCACTAAAGAAAGAAACAACTTCAGAGCAAGAAGCTTTTAGTTCTAGCATCCAACTTGAGGAAGTTAGAGAAAACTGCTGAAGGTCAAGGCTGCTAGAAACTTTCATAAAAACGCCAAAAAGTGGTGCTAAAGGAGAGATCATCCACTAGCCTCTCTACAAACTGAGAAGAAATTCAGCTTTATTTAAGAAGGGTCTTTCTAAGAGCCTTCCAGGCTCCCTAGTCAAATAGTAAGACTATTACTTACTATTACTAATAGTGAGAAGGGTTCAGGAGCAAAACCCAGATACAATTATACAAAGAATGAAAAAATAATAGACTCTGAAAGAACAGATGAAGCTAATCTATAGCTAAAATACATTGCTGCACTTCATCTGTGCTTACCTGAGCTGGTCTGTCCCAGGAAAGTCTCATGCTTGTGCACACCCATCTTCCTCAAATTACAACTGAAGAGAGACTGCAAACAATCCAAGCTGCCGTTGCTCCCCACAACAGGTAAGCCCTTCTGCAAACAATCATAGGCCACATTGTCCATCTGGTATCAATTGTAAGACACTACAAGAAGCATAGAAAGCATATGGGTAACACACCAGTCCAGGCAAAATGCTAGACCTGTCCAGCCTGCATGAAGCACATCATCAGGTGTGCTTTCCAACACAAGTGATTTCTTATCTGCTTCAGCTGAGCTGATGCATAACTGACCTAAAAACTAGCAAACTATGTAGGTGAGGTTTGCAAATATAACAGCAAATTGTAGCTCCTAACTAGAAAGTCATAGGTACATGGCATTCAGCGGCAAGGAAATTTATTTTCTTATAGAGATGCTAATAGATTAAAACACTAGGACAGTGGTGATGAGACCACAGTGAAGGGCTTTCAGAGCAGCAGGAGCTCATAGCACTTGTGTCAGCCAGTCATTAATCCCGAGCATCACACACACCTTGTGTGCTACTTCTCCAGACACCCAGGAAGGAGCCAGCAGGAAATCTTGACAGCTCTCAGGAAGAAGAGTTGTGCCGGTGGGCTCCAAGAGGGGACACAGAAGGTCTCCCAGACGTGCAGGTATTGTTGGGCAGGGCTTGGCGTTAAGACCCTCATGTTCCCCAGCATACTGTGAACAGAACCACACTGGACAGGCTGCCTGGGTATGATAAGCACCTGGGCACCTCACTTCCAGAGAGGGCATGTGGAGACACATGTCCTAGTGCTCAGTAGTATGTGAGGACAATGCGTCACATCATCTTAAGTTTTAAAAAGGAATTCCATTCCCCTCTTGTAAAGTCTTTCACTAAGATTTGCTGTGTTGCTATCCACGCTGCAACATGAGGTGCTGTGCTTGAGCCACAACCCTTTTCCACAGGCAAACCATGTACAACTGGCCACCCTTATAAAGATGCAACCAACACACATCAGCCAAGAACTGGCAGCCGCAAAAAGCGTGCTACTCCTCAACAGTCCTGATCTCTGATAACTACCTTTAGATTACAGCACCATCGTTGTGTATTGTAACACGATAGTATACATGCATGGTCATTCACATTTTAGCCAGAGAAATGAGTGGAGAAAAGTTCACATTTTTTAAATCTGCCACAAGAATCTGCAGCCTGTGAGAAGGGCTCGTGGCATTGCTCAGCGGTGTTCCCTTCACAGCTGTCACAGCAACATGCCTCACAGAAATGCCCACGTGTGCAGCGCAAGTCACCCCTCTTGAGGAAATCTGAAAGGAAGACGCTGAGATGAAAATTTAGCAACAATAATGGGTAAGATATTTGCTATGGGGAAGTATTCCTTGAGCTGACCAGGGTAAAGAGTCATCTCTGGATCAATTTTGACATTTCCAAGACCACATATCTTACAGGTTCTTACAGGTTCATCAGCAAAATTTAGTCTGTCTGAAGCTACACAGGTACACAGCACTCAGGAAGCCCTCAGCTGGGAAGTATTTTGTTGGAAAGTGCTGTAAATGAAAGTACATTGTGGAAGACCAACACTCTCTCATCAGAGGTCTGACCTTCAGAATAAGCGAAACTACCTTCCTCATGGTTTTAAAAACATACAATTTAAAATTGGTTCTGGAGAAATACTTTGTTTGGGTTGTAATATAAAGTATTTTATTGCATCAATGCCATTTAGTAATTTCCAACCCGACATTAAAGAGTCTCTAAATTATTTGATTTCTAAGCCAAGAGATATATGGAGTTAGATATATAGATCTTTGGTTCTCCAGTTTCAGGCCTTTGGGGAGCTTCCACAGTTACTCCTTTTCCAGAAGTATGGCTCCTCAGTCTGAGTTTTTACTTCACAGAAGTGAAAGAAAAAAATAGTCTCTTACTAAGACAATTTGAGTCTGTCCTTTAATTCTTTCTAAGTTCTAGTCATAGCTCATTGTAACCTTGCTCTTCCTTATTAGTGTTTGTGTGCATACACATATTTTTAACTTGTTTTCTTATATTTAATTTACTTGTATTTGACATTTCACTGTAGAAAGTGTTAAAAAAACTAATTTAAAAGGTTCTAAAAATTCATTGTTGTCATCTGGAAAACAGTAATGCAATCTCTGTTTAAAGTGCACATTCTTAATAGCAGCAGTTTCAGTACCAATAGTTTCTTTGAAATATCTATAGTTACATGGCAACCTGGTATTTATATTGCATATAAATTCAATTATTTAATAGCTTTGAGTGTACTATCTGCAAAGCCCTATTAATAATTTTATTAAACAAAAAGTCCTGTGTCTATAAATGTACATTTTCCAAAATAATTCTTAATTGTGCATTACTGTTTATAATTAATACAGAAAAACTTTTTAACCCTTAACTGTCTAACTTTGCTTTTGGTAAGCAATCTAAATATCTGAGCTTTAAAAATAAGCTTAACTGTATTATTTGGGGTCAGGATGAGATACAGAATTGAATACCTGTGTTATGGTTTCTGAATTTTCCAATTACATCAATATTTGCAAAGCAAACATACTTAGTAGCAGTGGATCCATCGTAATCTTCGTATGTTTTTAGAGTCTCATCCGTGTAGACATACAGCACTGGATTACTCGATAAAATGTAGATGGCGACATTGCTTGTTTTATTAGTGAATCAAGCACAGAACTGTTTTCATGTTTTCATCTTACTACGATAGCATCAAAACATACCATGAGATGATTATGTTTCTGGATTAAATTCAGTGTTCTGAATAAAGTTCATGCACTGTTTCTCTGTATTCTTTAGGAAAATAATCTGTGACTAAACTGTATTCTCTAAACTGATATCATTACCAGTCCTTACTCTTTTTGACTCAGAGCAAGTCTCTGCACTTCCTCAACAGGAACGTTCCCACAACCTTCTCTGAAAGTTAACCATTCCTATTTTCCCTCACTCTACACAAAATATGTACTCATACGAATGATTTTGGTGTTTGAATTCACAAATCTGTGTAAAGATAATAGGGAAAAAAAAGAGGCTGAAATAGGCAGGCACAAGGAAACAAGTTATTTCATCTAACCTTTCCAACGTGATACATAAATACACATGTACATGTGAATCTGAAAATGCAATGAGGAACTTATGCTAGGAAAGGCTTTTTCTGAGGAATATCTTGATCAAAAAGCACTCACTCACTTTGACAATATTTCTAGGCCCAAATCAAACTGTAATGGAAAGAATTCATGGAAGAAAACCTGAAGTGCATCAGAATAACTCACAATATTGCTTAAGGGATGCTGTCGCCTAAGCCACATTGTCGCTGTTAAAAAAATTTTGCAGCAGCTCCTAAGGAGGAAAAAAATCATGCTTTCTTCTGCATGCCTGTGTCAATACATTTCTTTTGCATCAGTTTAATATGCTGATTTTCAGATCCACAATCCATCAATAACATTTTGAACATTATTTCCCTAAAGGACAACGTATGCCACATGCAAGCTAAGAGTAACACTGAGATATTAAAGAAAATATGATCTCAAGTTCAGTCCCAAATTATATTTAAAACAAGCAAGAAGCTTCTTTCTCATGTGTAGGAACTCCATGTAATTAAAACGTTTCTGAACTATGTTCAAAAAGAGAAAGTGGAACAGTACGTTTCAGAAAACATAGTTATTAAAAAGCAACGCTTAAGAAGAACTTTTTCAGTTTTCTGTCTTCTCCCAGGTTTGCGCATCAGACAATGAACTGAAGTCTGCTTCCTCTATGCATGGAAAATGTTACTGCTCATGTGAATAATAAGGCTCACTATAATTCAGTATTGTAATTTTGTTATTTGGACAGACATGGCAACACAATGCATGGTGATTAATTCTCATACAGCCATTGCTGTTACTACATTACATATTTTAATACTTATTTATTCTAAATAATTCTAAAATTCTTTCTTCAATAATTTTGCACCCCTGACTCCCTTCCACATGAATATCTCTTGTTTTGACAAAACACTTTATATACAAACTGTGTTAGGAATCATAAGTAGTATGTCAAGCTGGGTAGTTAAAACTATCCTGCATTGTTCATAGAATTATAGAATCATTTCAGCTGGAAGAGACCCTCAGGATCATTGAGTCCAACCAGCATTAAACCGTGTCCCTAAGAACCTTGTCTAAATGCCTTTTAAACACTTCCAGGGATGGTGACTCCACCACTTCCCAGGGGGTTTAACACATTTGTAAATATCAAAATATATTTGCAGTGGCTAGTTTTATCAGCTGAAGCATTTTGGATAATTCAAGTAACTCCCAAAAAATCAGTGGTTTTCAAGCAACCAGCAGGTTTGAAAAACTTCAAGGAGAATACTATGTCCTCTCTGTAAACCGTATCACCCCCTATTCATTACTATTTGCTTTCATATGATTAACTGAAGTTTTATTAAAAAGCCATATCTGCATGAAGTACTACTGATTGCTTTTTGTAATGCGCATTCTGATTCGTGGATGAAAGTATTGTAGATCATAATCACAAGGTTTGCTTACCAAAATGTTAGCACACTTCAAGGAATATTCAGGCATGTTTCAAGGACTTTAAACATGAAAAGTGGCAGATAGGATTTGTTATGAATGTGGCTTAAAATCTTAATATCATTTCCCTTGACTAATACAAGAAGAGTGTTTTTTTGTTTTCTACCAGGCAACTACATTTGATATAAAAAGGTATTTATGCTTTGAGATGTTTTAAATCAGACTATTCTTATCTGACACTTCCATTTTAAAACAAGTGAAAATTTACAAAAATAATATTACATAGCTATTAATACATACAATCTGATTATTTAATACTGTCTCTAGCTACTAAAATGAAATATTTAAATACAGAATACACTTGCATTCTTTCGTGAAATATTCAGGAAATTCAAGTAGATTGCAGAGAAGCAAGCACTGCTACTATAGGTAGACTGCTTCCTCTATGCAGATTAAATCCAGATAGTTCATGTGCCTATACACAGGTAAACATAGTACTAGCAAGCAAAACAAGCATTTTACTTACTAACTGTGGTTTAATGAAATAGCTGAATAAAAGAATGCACATAAGCATAAGCTAAAACTTCAAATTACGAAGATGTTCATAAACACCAGATGCTCTCTTGATGTATGTGCATTAGCAGAAAAGGTACTGATGAATTTAAAAGGCTCAGTGGATTAAATTAGAAACAGATACTCAGCATCAAGAGAACGGATGTCTCAATATTCATCTTTTCTCATGCCATTCATCTTGTTGAGCTCAAACACGTAAGAAAGAGAAAACAACAAAAAAGAATGCGCCATGTGAGACCAACGGCTAAAACTCAAACAGTGAGAAGTTTTCTAAATCATGGTAAAAATTTTAGATTCTCATAATACTTACAATATAGTTTATATGATACCTCTGAATAATTCTGAAATGCCTTCTTCAGAAATCTTGTGCCCCTCAGGAATTAGTCAAAATTACCAGCTTCCACAATAATATCTTTTGTTTGGACAAAATCACTTTAAACACAAACTGTATTGCGAATAACATCAAACAGAAATCAGAAGAAATATTGCAACCAGAAAATAAATAGCCCTCAGAAGGATCAAATATACTGGCAATTAATTGTGTCTATTACCTCTACATCTTGTTACACTGCTAATTCCATTCTTCATCTTCTTTATAGTCTCTAACGAAACTACCTGCTGATCCTTGGGCCTAGGACATTTCCATCCAGCTTCAATGCAATTTTTCATCAGGTTCTCTAACCTACCAAACTCTAACTCAATCTGACCTCAGTCATCATGGAGGGATCCCCACCCTCAACAGTTCAAGTATGGATACAGCTGCAGTGAGCATGCTTCTCTGAAGAGAGCAACTGCTTCTTTAAATACAGTATCATAAGCCTACACGCAAAGTTCTTGTTAGTCTTACTGTGAATAACATTCCTTTGCCCTAGACAAAGCCTGGACAAAAGTCTAAAAGTACTATATTTAAGCATACACATATACAGCATCTGTATGGAACTGTAGCCCACCATGACTTTAGCTACTGCTATACTGACCCCACTCTTGAAACAAAGGTTTTCTGCCAGTAACTTTCCTTTAGACACTTCCTGACAGAATCACTTCACCCTATGCGCTTTGCAGATATATCACAAGGTACAACTGCTTTACAGACCAACAATAGCTAGAAAGATAAAGTTATAGCTGAGTAGCAAACAGCACTCTGAAGAGGTCTGAATAGAGACGAATTTTAAACTGTAGGCACAGAATAAAGTAATCTTAGCACCCTTAGAATAGTTAATTCTCTTAATTAAGTCAGACATATCTGCATCATTTATAAGTATCAGTCTAAAAGATGTGATATGCAAGACAACCCATAAAAACATACATAGCTGAATGCAACATTCCTGTTTTCTTCACCCTGGGAAATACTGCAGTAAATTCACGTATCTGGTCAATAGAGAAAGGTCAAGACTTCCTGAGAGCCTCTAAAAAGCAATCCAGACGCTCTAAATAAACTGCTGAGATAAAATGGGAGCTATCAAGATACAATTAGGAAACAGCAGGTTCAGGAACACTGGTAGAACTCAAGCCATTTGAATGCAGCTACCTTTTCTCTCATTGTTTGATTATATTCGATCTCTATTTAAAGTGGCAATAAAATAGATACAATGACCATGTACATAGGTTAATTATGATTGCATTTTTCCAAGTTATTTGATGGAAGCTGGTAGGCCATGATTTTTATCTATAAAAAGGTACTACTCTCATCTGTTTTATGCTGAACAACAGCTTTCATGTGACAAACATCAAAAATTATGTATTTTAGAAAGGATATGGTAAATTTAGAGGTTTTTCCTTTGTAAATCCTTGTCTTGCAATACCAAAGAAATGCACTTTTCTTGAGACTGACCCTTCTTAAACTATACATGAATTTCTCTACCATGAATGATTATACAAAGGGAAAATTTCAGTAGAAAGTACCGGACACGGGAAAGGCACAGCAAGCTACAAGATCTGACATGCAGTAGAAAATCTTTTTGAAAAGTTTAGATTTACTCAATTTAATTCTTCCTCAGTCTAAAGCAGAGGAATTATGGACTTAAGGAGAGGAATTAAGGTATGCACGCACATACACACACTTGAAACAAATACTATTTTCTATTTATTAAACAAGAGAAAATCTGAACAGCATAAAAATTCCACTGTAGGTTTACTGCTACATAGCAGTCTGTTATCCAAATAGGTACCTCAGTTATCTCCCCTAGAATAGTGTTATATACAAAAGAGAATAAGCATAGTGCTAAACGAAAAGTATGATTTCCTCTGTGCCAAAAAATACTTTTTTTTCTCCCCTGTATTTTTGGAGTCTCATTTTGGCTTTACATGGTTTTCTTTCACTTAGCATTCTTAGCATTTTTTTTAACAGCCCCCAAATTCATTACTTTCTTTCAAAAAGGCAACTGTTGATTACTTTTTGGTTCAAAAAGTTTTTAGAAAAAGATTGTAATTCAAGTGCAAATAAATTCCATTTGATGCTATCTTTTCTCCCTTGTAAGATGAATTACATCAGGTTAACAGGATAACATGATCAGCGCCAGCCTTCACACAGCAGATTTTGTGTGGTGGACCAGTAAAAGCACCAGAGATAGTTACAAGAGGTCATCAGGAGAATTACTGGGAAATTCTCCTAAACCATGCATAGCAAACACAATGCTTATTATCCCATAGCCAATGAAGTCAATCTTTGAACCTCAAACAAAAGGTAACGAAACAAATCAGAAAACTGATTTTTTTGTGATTTCACAAGAAACTACACCCAAATATTGTCCCATGCGTACTCAGAAAGTTCACCCATGGGAACAAGCTACCCAAAAGCAGGTGTGTAGTACCTACCAGAGGAATTGCTTTGCATGATGAGATGTCTCTCACATTTCCTTGGGTGGGTGGAAGTTATATGTGAAGACACAGCAGAGCAGGTAATTTCTCCAGTTTTAAGATTATATTTGGGGATAACTGAGCATCCTCACACCTAAGGCAGGGAGCCTAGAACTGCCTGGATGATTGCACGACTTTCCATGGCTAAGGTTAGATGAGATCAGCCCTGCCTGAGGTGTCTGATACTTCTGAATGTGCATTCAGACATATAATGTATGTCTGATCTCAGAAGAAAGCAAAACACCAGGATCCACCAGGTATGGTGGTACATTTTCAGATGAATTACCTAAGACACACATTTAACTCTGCCTCTTTTCAGATGATACAAAACATTATTTACCAGGGTGAGAGGGGGGAAAGCAGTAAATCTGCTGCAGAAAGCAAAAGCACTGTTACTGTTCCTCAGTGGTTAAGCACATTTGTCAACACAACATGCTTTGTTACCATCTTAACACTATAACTCACAGCAGATTCAAAAAGACAGCACACCACACATGGAGCGAGGGGGATTAAGGATGAATACACTGTGATTGTGTTCCTGTTCCAACTGTTATTAAGCCACTGGATAAGCATCAGCACCCACAAGTCCCATCCACTTTTGAGCCATGTTCATCAAGAGCTGAGATAATTGGATATTTGTTAGAAACAGACCAGCTTAAAGCAAAGCAAACTAAACCTAAAAAGCATACATATATGTATTTAAAGCGCTAGCTTATTCATTAAATATCTGAGATCACACCTGTTCACAAAAAAACAGCTGAAAAAAGATGCCTGACATTTTATTAAATATTGCTACATACTTTAATTGACTGGACAGTTGCTGTAGCATGGATTTGAGACAACTATCAATTACAGTCTCCACACTCTCCTGCCAGGCCCACCAATCTTACCGAACAATCAGTCTCTTCATTAAAATATTGATTGTATCCCAGCAGTTCTAATTTAAAGCTTTATTGAAGAGGTTATAAAGATATTTCAACATTCAGACACAGACACACACTTCTTAAAAACGATGTAACTAAAAAGAGTACAAATATTTGTATGATAACATGCTCTACAATCTGCTGAAAGTGAGTGCCTCCATTTTTATTATGATGCACAAGTGATGGAGCATTACTTGACACAAACATTGCTCATGGTTAAATTAGAGGGCATTTCGAGGCAGCAAGTTGATCAAAGTGGTTATTTTTTTTCTTGCTTCTGACATAAACAACAAATACCTTTTGGCACGGTGGTGTCCTTGCATGCTTTGTACTTGAAATGTAATGCAATGAGAATCTGTATCCTGAAGTAGAATGAGGATCTCTTTTTTTTCTTTCTGAGTACAGTGTGAAAACAGTAAGACTAATAAATAAGTGAAGATATACAAAAATAGTGATCCGATTACAACTTCTACACTTACCTCTTTACCCATTTAGACTGCCAACATACAACAACAGAAGCTATATCCATCTGAAAAACTTTCTGAAGTCCTGGTTGCAAGGTAACATTCACAGTAGGATTTGCACGTTTCTTCAAAAACTCTTTTCTTGCTCTAATTTTTGACTGAATGTTCACCAGTATTTCCATGTGTCAAGATTTCCATCTACACTATGGTCACTAAGGCCAACAGGATTGCAAGGTAGACTTTAATCACGTCTAAGCAATGCTATAGATCTGATTTTATGTATTTTTCTAATAAAATCTTACAACTTTGAGAATTCACAAAGTTACAAATCAGGGCATCAGGGAAGATGAGAAAGTCCTCTAACTGGAGGACATCCATTTCAAACTAAAATACTCTAAATTGTTTCCTATGCCTCTAGTTGTATAACTTTGATTTAAAAAGTCTTAGGACCAAAGAGTGTTGATCAGGTTACTGCCAGCCAAAAAAACCATGTCCTGCTGGATGTTGATCCCATCTTCTCCTTACCCATCTACCATCTCTCACTCCCTCCTCTCCAGCCGCAACTTCAGTGAATACAAAACTTCCCTTGGGGCAAGGGAAGTGTTTATCTAAAATAGCTCTGCATTTTTATTTATTTTAACAAAAGTCTTCATATTGTTTATAAAACTCTACAGGTTCTGTGAAAGCCCAAATTATATTCCCTCTCGTCCAAAATGATTTGACTTAAATGCATTTTTCTGATAGCTTTCCAGCTAGCAAACTCTCTTCTCTTTTTGTATTTCTAGATACAGGGACCCAAAAGGGCTTTTATTTAACAACAGCTCAATAATTACCTTTTCTAACTTCCCATCTCTGCACTATTGTTTCTGGCATATTAGTTTTCAAGGTCTCAAAGTTCATGGCAGTTTTTTTGCAAGAACAGTGATAAAGTGCTTGCGTTATGAATAGTAATTTTATTCTTTGCTACTCTGGCTGAATACAGTGACATACAGGCTACCTGGTTTCAATATTCCATTGCAAATTCCTTAGGGTTCTGTGTCAGCAGCAACATATTTAGCAACCTTGAAGAAACTCTTTTTTTTTTTTTATGTTGATGGATTTATTTATTTAAAAACTATCCTCATCAGGCCAGCCACACAATACGCACAAGCTTGCCAACAGGGAGATACAATGGGACAGTAAATGTTCTAAAATTCTTAACAGCTGCTAAATCAGATTTAAAAAAACTAGCATGGTTTCAAATGCTAGTTAGAGATTGTATTTTAATGAGACAAGCATATCACAATTATTCTGCTCTAAATGCTTTTTGATCTGGTATGTGAAGATCTGAAGGATCTTGCAAACATTAACATTCTAGCTTGCTGTTTCTTAGCTGATGTTAATTAATTAAATCTTGTTTCACTGAGCTACTGCTATCTGCTTTAAAATTGGAAGCAGGTGCTTTCTTCTTTATGCAGATGATATCTTTATGTTATAGATATACTTAATTTCAGGTTTATGTGGTTGTATGCAAATATATGATCTTGCTAAAATCTTAAGTTAAAAAAATACTTTCATAGATATAAATTCCTTATGAAAAAGAAGCAATGTCTATTGAAGTTATTTTGTTCCAGTTAGCAAAGTATTGATTTTACGCTTAAGCCAAACTTCAAAAATGAGACACTAAAATTTAAACAGAAACATATTCTACACTATTCCTTTTCAACCCCATATACAGTATATAATGGAAATAATATGTCCATCTCCGAAATCTACATTGTTAAAACTATCCACCTAAAAAGCGATTTCCATTATATAGATTTAAATTTTGTGATTTAAATACAACTTAATAGCAGTTTTTTTCCTAGTATGCTGTCTAAATATATATATATTTGTAGTTTGAACTAGAAAATATCAAGTTTTTTTATACTAACTTCCAAGCAATATAAAATGAGAAATTCTTAAACCAAATGAACTTTTAAAACTCAGTCAGACCTTCTTAAAATAGCTTCTTCTGTAAATATGCATAAACGTCTAATAATGTGTGTCCCCTCCATTTATTACTAAATCCAAGAATTTATCCTTGTAAGATGTTTCCATAGATTTCCAGATTTTTTAAAACAGTAAACTTCTATTGGTTTTAAATTAGACAAGAAAAAAAAATCTGTAGAAAATAATTTGTTTTATTTCTACTGTTGACAATCTAAATAAACAGTACAGATTAAAAAAAAAAGAAAAAAAAAACTCTAGTTCCTAACCATTCAATTATTTCTTCTAACTACAGTTAAGTGGTTAGTTAAGTCTCAAATAAGTAAGCTAGTTAGTTAAGTCTCAAATCCTAATATTACTAAGTTAATTACAGGAAATAACTTCCCGTTGAAATTAGCTGCCTGAGTTTTAACTTGTTACAACTCCTTAGGAATGCTTATTCTTAAACGTAGTATAATTTTTACTGTCTCTATATTTATATCACAATTCAGTATTTTTAATACCTGTGAATTCATTGTAACTGGATGGACAATACAGCAGATAAGAAGGAGCCTCAGTTCTACAGAAGCCCTCATGACTCCTGCACTCATTCAGCAAAGTATAAAACTTGCAGCTGACTTAAATGGATAGAATTGCACAATATCTAAATATACATATTCTTTGCTCAAAAAGTGACAGTCTTTGAATACTTTATCGACAGTAACAGTGGGGATACTACTGCTCTTCCTTATACTTGGTGGGCTATGGCAGTTAACACGCCTAATTTCACATTCTGAAGCTCCAATGGCGTCGCAAATTAGCTAGTGTGGAAAAAGCATTAACTGGATCAAGTTATTCTGTTCACTCACCTGTTGCAGAAAATAAAAATAAATATTGAACTGGCTACACTGAGGAAATTCACTAGCCAAGTTTCAGCATGTTTCAGAAATGAATGAGACTGTGTACTCTCTCAGCTGTGTTATCTATGCTTAGAAGTTCTTTCATAACAATAATTATTCACTGCCTCTAGTCCACTAAAAATAAACTAAAATTACTTTCACAAGATTTAAACAATCCTGACCCCTCGAGATTTGGAACTCGAACTTTTGAGAACTAAATAGCTGCCCTCAGACACGAGTTCTTATTTGGAATACTGAGAATATTTTTTAAAGATCTGAATAAACACACTAAATATGCACAGGAAATACATGAACTAGGGTTTAACTGAAACTTTGGAACTATTTCTTTAACAAACCTCATTAATAAATATTACATATTACATATTTGTATTTCTTGTGTGGAATATTTCAAATTTGAACAGAAACAGATGAAAAACACGGATGTTAGATGTGTAATAAGCTATATTTTAGTATAAATGCAGGCTTTACAAGAGCCAGAAAAACTGTAAACTTAGATGCATGGTCATTCCTTGATAAATAGCAGCTTGCAAATTCTACATCATCCACACATGATTGTAAAAACTGCACTTCATTGAAGCAAAATTAACAATCATATTAAATTAAGTTTCTGGATTTTTTAAAATCCAGATATATTTCTGGTACTGCATGTTCACAACACTGGCTTAACCTATAATCACCAGTTTTAACACATAATAATTTTGGTTTCACTTGCCCTTCTGAAAACTTCTTTAAATGCAAATACACTTAAATGAACAACGTATTTTTCCTGTCACATTTTATAGAGAATCATTACTATGAGAAATAAAAACGTCATTATACTAATCATTAGAAATAAATTAAAAATACAAAACTATTTCAGAGGACAGGACAAGGAAAGGAGAGTTAGGGAGTTTTCTGGGTGTTTGATGATGATAAGGAAGGATAATTAGAGATTATTAACATACACCAATTTCCCCCCCCCTCCAGTGAAATTCTTGTAGAAATAGGTCAGCCGAGATTGATTTTGCAACGGCTTTGAGCTGTTTTCCCACCAGGTGCCCATCTTTTTGAAGGGCAGAAGTACAGTCTAAGTGCTAAACAAGTATTTACGAGGGCAAAATAGAGTAGATTTTCCAGACATATGCAGCTAAGCAAAAGTAATCCATCTGCACAACTCCAGTGCTGTATCTGTAGTAGCAGTTCAAGGAAGGTTGATCTCCCATCATTAATAGAGAGAAACATCCAATCTCCTAGCACAAATCTCCACACACAGATAAATTTATTTCTATGCTACTTTATCCTTGAAATTTTCTTAAGCTTTCAGAAAACTTGTTACATTACTTTATCCTCAGAAATTTTCTAAAAGATTTTTAGAAAATTTGTTTCCACGTTATGCCAAATCAGAGAAACTATCTGACCAATGAGATGCGAGGATTAACGGAGAAGTGCAGGTAGGCCAGAAGAATTAGACTGTTAGGGTCAGAATACACAACTGCACAGACACAGGGTGAAAAACAAGAGTCTAAGAGACAATTTCTTTTCAGGAAATTACCTGTGGGATATAATGGATTACATGTGACACATGCTGTAGTGAAAAATGCAAAAAACATTTCTCTGAATGTACAGGCATAAAGTCTTCAGAACATATGAAATTATTTCCTTTCGCTTTTCTCAGCTCCATACTGCATTCCATTTTAGGCACTGCACTTCAAGACTGATACAAACAAAGTGGACAGAATACATGAAAAGCATTGGAAATCACCAGAGGTCTAGAAAATCTACAAGATCTCTCTTATAAGATTGCACAAACTGGAGTTATTCACAAGAAGATGCAATTGCAATAGGGAAGATAATGATACTCGAAAATACAAAAAGGCCACAGAAGAAAGGAAAATATTATGCTTTCAATGTCTATGGTGAGTGGTTAAAGAACTGAGGATCTTAAGAAGATTTCAATTAGCCAATGAACAGAAAAAAAAGCCAAACAAAATTTCCACTTCTAGTTTTAAAAACATATTTCAATTGTCTAAAAATAGAAGAGATTTATCCAGGAAAGTTACTGAAGGACTTCAAGAGCAGGTTGGATTACCATCTTTACTGTATTGCATGTATGTTATTAATGTTGCTTTGGGATCAAGATAAAGACTAGCTAGCCTCTTGAGGTCAACACACTTCCATTTCCTTATGTTTTAAGAGCTCTATAGAAAACAGGTAACATCCCATCAGAGATAAATTCCACTCAGCTCCCACTTGAGAATAATCTATTCCTAAGGAAGATAAACTACACACAATTGCAATTATTTTTTCCTCCAACTGGCTCAAAGAGAGCAAACAAAACATATTCCTGGTTTCTAAGAAAATAGGATAGAATAACTTCTTTTTGTAAATTTCAACACGCTGAGTATTTTTAATCAGAATATTATGTAAATTATAATATATAAAAATGAGACAGCCATCTGAAATTATGACTAAAACCCAAATACTTGCCACAGTCATTTGTCGTACTAAAGTTGTCTAGTAAAACAGCAGAAAGAAAAAGGCAAACAAACAGAATAAATGTTTTGAAAACCTTCAGATATGGCAGAAAGAAGGATTATAGATCAGGTTTTGGAAATTATCCTCTGGGAACACTCTTTCACATAGCTGCCTTACTATACCAGCGCTTAAAGGTCACAGCCAAACTGAAGACAATGAACATTTTGCCTGATTAAGGACATGAGAGGATTAAAGTAATAATTAGGGTCCTAATACTTATGCACTTAATCTCATTTAGGCTAATCGAAGTGGCAGAATGAAAAACTTGTTCCTGCAGTATCACTGATTAGGTGCATCAAACTAATTCTGAAAGTAAATTCAAGTATAAATGTAAAACATTAACAAAGTAACAGAGATGAGAGAAAAAAAATAGGCTTGAATCATCTGTGCAATGCTTGAGCTTGGAAAAATAAATACTTAAGGCTACTTTAAATATTGCTAGGTGATTTTTTTCATTACAACTTTATAAAACCGTCTGTAAACATTAACAGTATGTTAATAAAAAATTGCTCATTAAAATATTTTTTATTTTCATTTTCAAACATTGTTGTCATATGTAAATATCCCCATTGCAATATAATTTGTTGTTGGCTGTTTCCTGTTGAATTTGTTGAAAATCTAAGTATCAATAAGTAACTTTTTTCCAACACTAACAGTAGACTATTTAAGAATTCTGTGCATTATTCATGCATTCCATTTTCTTCTAAATCATATTGTGTTTAAAACGTTATTATTCTTAGCTCATTTTTCATTTCATTAATAGAAAGGTACATATAATACGAAGGTTTAGAACTTCTGCTAGAACACCTTGTTCATGTGAATTAATTTTTTGTGCCTAACAGCCTCATCAGACCGAAGCACTCAAACCACTATTCTAAATGCTATGTTATCAGCAGAAGCTGTCAAACCTGGATTTTGTTGCACTAGAGTTAGGAAGAGTTTTGTACTGGTAACTGCAGCTTGCCTTCCCATAATTTTTGGTGCTAAAAATATACTCTCAGATTTCAGATGAAAGTCAGATTGACTCTTCTCGATAAAACTAAAAACACTAAACATTTCTTTCTAAAGTCACCACAAAATTACAGGGGAAAAAATCCCTGCATAGCTAATAATCTCACGGTTTTTAAAGCACTTTGTTTACCAACACTAAAGCCAAGCTTGAAGAAAACAATCTGAATAGAGGCAGGAACTTTGTTTGGGAGCATTTAAATGCTGCCTTGTTTGTAGAAAGCACCTTGGCACACTGGCTGTGCTCACCTGTGGCAATGACACTTGAAGACCCAGCCTGTGGATGGATGGATCTTAGCAACAGACCTATACTGGAACAGTGTTAAGCCAGTCTACCCTCTGAGGGGGAAGGGAAGACATAAAGGGAGAACTACAGGTTTTGATGTGTTTGGTTTATAAACACCTCTGCTCCCCTACACCTGAGCTCTAAATTGACGAAACCTCAGAGAGAGCTGAAAATCCTAACTGCCTCTGTGAGAGGCTGAGTTTTTAATTGAAACCCTTCTATACAGTAAATCCAAAATACCTGCTACTCAAAGACTATCACCTATTCCAAACCATGGAAATTCAATTTTTTTTTTCCACACATATACACTTTTACTTACCAAAAAAAAAAAAGTTTTCCAAAATTCTATGTCAAATTTAAACACTGTACTAATACACTAATGATTGTTCTTGTCAAATAATATTTGTTATATAACTTGGGATCTTCTCTCCATGGTCCAACTTCAGAACATTTTATCTTTCAAAGGCACCAGAAAATGCTTTAATTTTTATCCAACTTCTTTTATCAGATGAACTTTCTAGAAGGAGATTTACAGAACAGACACTCTTTCAGCCCAGATCAAGGATGAACAACAGTAATCTGGGAATAATAAAGTGTTGTGTGATAGGTTGTGTTTCATCACCTTTATCTCTATGATTGTTTAAACATATCCAGCAATACCATTTTCCATGAGCCATAAGCAGTATACTTTGCCCTAATTAATTTTTTCATACTCTTATGCACTGTTAGTTGCCATTTTAAAACTTTCAGCCTTTTGACACAGTGTGCCATAATGAACATAACCTTTAATATGTTACTTCCAGGCTAGTGAACACTCCTAACTTCAGTACTTCTTGTTGAACTTGTCAGCAAGAAGATATATTAATAATCTATGAGAATCCAGCTCATCCTATGAAGTGTTAAACTAACCAGGACCATCGTTTTTAAAAGATCAACAGACACTTTTTGACGTAAGATGCAAACTCCAATACACTCTCTGCATGTAGCTCATAAAGTAAAATCTGTAGTTCATGGTACTTAGGGTGTTTAATGTTCAGCTAGAAAATACCATGTGTTCTAACAGAAATGTCAAGAAGTTTGAACTTAGCGTCATTTTTAAAAACCTCTTTAAGAACAAAATGATGTTGTTGCTTTGTCCTCTGTTGAAGCATAGCCAAGGAGGAATTTGTCACCTGCACAGCAGGAGAAAGCAATACTGTAATTTGGTAATGGAGTTTTAAAAAATTTTATTCCGTTGAAAAAGATAAAAGAGATAGGAAAATGATATGCAAACCCAGAATCTGCTGAAGAAAGCAACTAACTTTCAGCTCTTTCTGAAAAGAATCATGAGGTTTCAATGTGCCATTTCTCATCTGTGTGTGAGTGTCTGGTTGATTCTAAATAATTCTATCCCTGCTTCCCAAAACTACACATCGTACAGCACAGCACAAGAAATTAATGTAGCCTCTGGAAATATAGAAAAAATTAATCTTAATCTTGTATAACGCTTGCAAACCACAAGGATTTCTTTTCTCTTTAAACTCAGTAAAACCAATTTCTTTCTCTGTTACTTAGAAGGAAAGCCTGGTTGGAGCTTTGAGTATATATCTAATAGTACAGGCCTACTGTGGTTTCTTGGAGATATACAATGGATTTTGGGAAATGTGGATGAAATACAAGAATAACTGTAAGAAAATAGTGCTTGAATATGGATTCCCCAAAGGACTGCCATATAACTTAAAGTGACGTGCTCCTGTGTAATAGGAAAGGGAAAAAAATATTAAGAGAAGTAGTACATGGTGTGATTCTGATGGATTTGTATTGGCTTTCTGGGAGATTCAAAGGCAAAGACATATCCACAAAAAATGCTAAATATGATGACATTAAAGCCTTTAATGAATTCAGGTAAAAAAAAACCTCAAAGGTTTTTTAAAAGTCTTACTGAATAGAAGTATATTCCAAGCAAAGAATATGTAAATCTGCCATGGTAGATATGGGTCAGTAAGTCAGAAATTTATTCAGGAGGCAAAGTTAAGCACCTTGAAAGTCAATATGCTAATGCTGAACTCAGTCTTCCCTTTAATAGTCACCTGGGGTGAAGTTCCTATCAAACTGATACGATAGGAATTGTACAGTTTGACTGAATAATGTCAGGATTTACCTATTGGAAGTTTCAAGGTATACTATAGAGACTGACATACATTAGATGCATTAACCTTGTAGTAGTAATATTATTCTTTAGGGAAGTAAGAAAGCAGGAACAAAAGACCTCTTGTTGCACTTAAAGGCTCTGACTGTGCTGAAAAGTCAACAAATGATTAAAAAAAGTAGTTCTCTAAAAGATGATAAATTAGAAACAGTTCAACATACACAGCCAGGTACCCAGAAATGAACTCAAAAGAAAAAAATATCCTTAACATCAGCAGTGAAATAAAGTTCATTCCATATGTGTATTTGTATTGCTAATAATAACTAAATTTTTTTTCCACACATAGACTGATTACCAGAGCACTCTTTGTAGCTCACAAACTGCTTAACCCTATCTTTGGGCTTGCAGGAGCAGTGCCTATCAAAGTAACTTTTAATTATTTATGCCAAATGAAGCTTCAAACTCATTCCTTTTTATAGACAGCATTAAAGGCCATAATTGCATCAACTGAGTATGAGGTTTGAAAACCTCTCACAGGCTGATTTATTTCACAATTAATTGTTTTTACTGAATTCCTTTTTCTTCTCACATAGGGATCCCCTTGGGACTCTCCTCAACTGACCTTTAGACAGGCAAATACCATTTCCGAGGCAGCAGACACTGTTTTACAGTTGCTGCTAACTGTGGTAATGTCCACACTGCTTCTGTTATTCTTGTCCATGTTAAGATTTTTTTTGAATGCAGCTTATGGAAGGTGTTACAGATATCACCAATGTAGCAATAGTCATAGTCCGCAAAATAACGGATTCAAATATTTTGCAGAAAAAGTCTCAGAAATGAAAGCAATTACATAGTCAAAGCTGCCAAAACACACAGCATGAAAGCTGACACAAGTTACCAAAAGCCACTTTGATCAAAAATCTGTAACATACTGTTATATTACATAGTAAAGACACAAGACAGAGAATGCTGGTACCCCAACGCTAGACCAAACTAAAATAATTACATCTACCCACGATAAGAGTTATAGGGCAAAGCAATGCATTATAAAGTAATGCACAGCCCTGGGAAAACATTGGACTGGAAATAAATCTAAAAAATCTAATTACGTGTTCTAAGCCTGTAGCACATCCTTCTAAGTAGTGAAAAATATTATAAGGGCACTAGCAAATTGAAAATCTTATACTATACAATTTGTCTTCATTAACACATATCTATTATTCTGTAACAAACATCTAGTCTTTTTTTTTCATAATATATATTTCCCTCTTGCATCTTCCAGTGCTGCAACAGTATCAGGGTTTTCAGTGTTACACTAGAGTATTTAATTTACTGGATATTTTTATATTACGTAAAAGAAAAGTAAATTGTTACATTTGCCAAATTTAAAACAATGAATTCAGTGATGACCCACTCTACCATGGTGAATTCTTTGAATCTTATTCTTGACCCTCATTCTTGCCATTTATATTATAGTAACACTTTTTCTTGATAGGTTTTTAGCAATTAGATTTTTCTTAAACTAATAATTACTTTAGGTAACTAATTAAGATTCTGTTTTCCTACCCTCTATTTCTAGTGCTCATTCTCACAGCTGAAGCAGCTCTGAAAAATAATTTTTTCCCCTTTATTCTCTCCTGATGAAACAAGAAGAATCAAACATTTACACAGAAACTATTAATTCTTATGCACCACATGTATTTTCTCGAGTTTCACTTTAGCATGATCACAAATATCTCATTTCTACTTCATGGTGCTAGCTACACCTCCCTAAGAGCTGGGTGCTTACCAAACTTAATATGATGAAGTAGTACTATGTTTCTTCATCTGGAAGCTGACACCTTTTCCTGCCACTGAAATGTACCCTGTACGTTACAAATCTCTTCAAGATCCAAATGAAGGAAAGAACAAGTATACAGGTCAAAAAGGCACGCTTTAGGAAACTTGGAAATAATGAGTAGTGTCTTAAACAAAATACATTTACAACTGCCTCCGAGAACTACTTCATCAAATCGTCCTCCTCAGGGAAATAAGAAAATTAACTACTGCTCTGAACCCAAAAAATCATTGCATGTCCCTTTAAGAAACAGTTTTCCCAAACAATTTTTTTTCTTTTTCTCTGAGAAAGTTCTAGGGTGTCAAGAAAATATATATTTCCATTCATCAAAAGAACAATAAAATATTTTTGCAAGAACCTGCTCTTTCCTCCTGTTAAGTGTTAACATATACTGTAAGGCTTCAATTGAGATGCAAATTTTAACAGATTTTCATATTAACTCCAGGACAAAATTTCAAAGACAACATCCAAGGGATCTCCTATAAAACATTAAAAACAGATTCCATACAGTGAAATACACATTGTTTTTCTTTCGACAGGCAATTTTCTTCATAGCATGACTACTGCAGACCCTTGTGAATCACCTCTTTCTTTGGGGGATGGAAATATTCTTTCAGCAGGTTACAATACTTAATCTAGTTGCAAGAACAAGCTTAGATGCATTTTGTTCTAACTTTTCTTTAACAAAGCTTGTGCTTTGTAATTTTGTTATATTGCACAGGAGAGAGCTGAAGTATTACCTGGATTAAAACTGTAAATAGAGATGTTGCAATTCCAATACAGTAGTGTCTGTCCTTACATACATATTAAGCAGTCACTCTCCCAAATACGTTTTCTAAGGTCACACAAATTAACACCTGATCCTGTCAGGACATCTTGACTTCAACGGGTCTTCAAATTGTGCAGGGATATATTTGGCAGATATTAGTAGCAGGACTAGAATCTAATCATGCAAAACAAAGGAAAAGGTGCTTTTTCCAGACTTCACAGATGGGAAGGCACAGATACTTAACATTAAGACAATATTAACAAATATTAGCTTTTTTCTTTTTTCTTCTTTTTTTTTTTCTTTNNTTTTTTTTTTTTAATCTGTGAACAACTGTTTAACCTCATCTCTGACAGTTCTCTTCCTACCGATCATGAAAGCAGTCCAGTTAAATTTCACTAGGAGGACTGTATGAAAAGTTAAGCACAGTTCACTTGGGATAAGTATTGTTTGCTCAAGGTCATACGAAATCTATTAGCAAAGGTGGCGATTTGAGACTGCTAGTTAAAATCTACTGCCTTAAGCATCAGCTCTTCTTTTATTTAAATAGCATTTTCATCCATACATACTTGTGACTACTGAGAGCTAATTGACCTAGACCTTCCTATCCTAGTAAGGAAGCAGGAAAGTAGAATTCAAAATACAGGCTGTGTCTTTTAATTATAACCATCTGTGTGTTTCTGTGTGTATAACTACAGACGGGTATACACATGAACCGCATGTAATTATGGTGCTCTAACTCTCCAGTCAAGGTGTATTCAGGTCTCCTGGTTCAGTTTTGGACCATTTTGGCAATACAAAAGGATGTGTGGGTCTATGCAGACCTGAAGGTGTCCATTCAGAAACCCAAATTAGACTAATCTCAGTATTTACTGCTGCAAGACTGTCTCTAAATAAAGCTCTGCAGGTTACTACCCGCATTCACATATTCACATTCATTTCTGAAAACGCAGTGCTTGGTCATCTCAAACTTCTACCGAGAGACTCATCTCCACAGAACAGGAGATACCCCCAGTTAATATTCTGATCAGGTTCTGAAAATAAGATTTTCTATGCCAAGCACCATATTTTGTCTTGCTCTGCATTCAGCATATCCATAACTGACTCAACTACAGTCACAATGCCACTATTTTCTAACACTAAACATCTCACAATCTGAAGTTTTCCTTATTGGGAAAATAGTGTCCTCAGAACTTGAAACTCCACAAGTCAAAATCACAACAAAAGAAGTTAATATTGTATTTTGCTTAGTTATGTCCCAGGTCCTCAATTTCATGACGACTGACGTACTGGACTGAGCTGTGAGTCAACATTATCAAATTCAAAAGTACTCTGTGGATACAATAGAAGGTGAATAAACCTTTATTTTCTTGGCACTCTCCTGGCACTGAACCAGACAAAGATGTTTGCAAATAGCAATGGCAAATGCATGGTAAATCTCTGGAAGGTCAGGCATATTTCAAACACATCTTTTGGGTTCGAATTTCTACATGCAACACTGTATTTAACACTTCCATATAGAATCTTTACCTGTTTTCTTTCCCTTCCAGTGCAGACCACTGGTGTCAGATAAACACCTGGCACTCCAAATATACTTTCCAGTTTTGTTCTGCAGTCATATTACTACAGGATAGTCACAAAGTGGAGCTGTGCAGTCTCTGAGGAATCCGGTCTGACCTCAGAGCTGATCCAGCTGTGAGCAGAGGATTGGAGCAGAGACCTCTGGGGGTCCCATCCCACCTGAATTATCCTGTCATCACAGCTTTGCACAGTACCTGTACAGGTGTGAGTGGAGGAGCTTTAACTTCTAAATACGGGTCTGTATCATTAAGCCCCCAGTCCATTCTTGACTCTGATGTCATGGCTTCTAACACAACACAGCCAAACTGAACTATCAAACGTGTTTTCAGCTTTTATCTCCACATTTTATCACGATTTAGTCAGCACCAGACTTTCTGAATTAATATTGCCATATAGAAGAGTATTTTAAATTGCACACCAGATTTTCTGAGACCTGGACCTGACGTGCTTTTCTTCTTCCTTATATCTCCTGTATTCCTCCTTCTTCCTATCTTCTGGGATCTTTTCCATCAACAGCAAGAAAAACAGTGTCTTTCAGAGTGCAAAGAACAGTTAGCTGATATCCCACTGTCAATTTACCCCAGCCTCAGTGGCATAAAATTACTTTCCTTTCAAGGAGATTTATCCAGCAATTCATGCCACGCTTCTACTTCCAGACGGGTCAGCCTTCTCACTGTAACCCATTTTTCCCTGTAACCTGTTTTTTCCAAGTTAACCAAGACACTTCCACGAACAGAATGATGTATTTGTTACAGTTTTATTTTGCATAATTACTTCCTTTTTGACCAAACCTGCAGAAAAGAGCAGGCTAGGTTGTCCATGACAATTGTGAATACCATGATGCTTGACTTCAAAGTAAGGAAGCCATAGTCTCTGGGAACAAAATTAGCAAGCTCCTTAACTATATTCTCAGTTCAGTACCATGAAGTTTCCTCTCTAGTTGGAAAATCATCAACAAATTTACTCTGATAATCATAAGCATACCTAATTTTCAGGTATATATGCTGTGTCAAGTTACTGCACTACAATTTCACACCAGAACAATGTTCTTATTCAGGTCAGAAACTAACCTATTTTGCAAATAACCTTGAATATATATTCCCAGGTTACTGCTGTGTATTAGCAAAAATTTCATTAGTGAAAGTTACATGTATGAAGACACTACCCAGCTCTGATGATCTGGGAGACACATATTCTCACAGCCTCAATCTGCTGGTAGATGGTGGCATGCCATAGTTTCTTCACAAGCAGAAAGAGAAAACAATCTCCTTCTTTATATTCTCCATATTAGGCAAAAGTATAGGAACCGTACTCAACACATGCAAGAGATAGATTTCTGTCAGCAGAGAAATTTTGTCTAAATCACTAAAAAGAAAGTTTAAAGAGACACCAGAAGCTCTGTGTGGATAATCGAAAACCAGTGAGGATTACCATCTGTTGTGGCTGTTGATTTTTAACTTATGGTTAGGTATTTTTTTGTTTGTTCGGTCTACCTTGCACATACATAATTACAATACCTTTTTAGGTCATTATTACTGGATGAATTGCACTATTTTATATACTTCCTTTTGCATCACAAGAAGTGTGGATTTTTTTCTGCTTTGAAAAGGTACGTTTCATGGTTTCAGTGTTAGCAAAACTAGATGATAATAAAATAAATAATGAGGAAATATTGCTTTCAAGTTCAACATTCCTTGTAAGGATGGATATTTCTCTGAAGTGTTCTTTTTAATGTATGCAGATGTATATAGAGTTCAGAGCCAGTCAAGACTTTTAGAAAAAGAAATACCTAAAATCAGTTTCCTGAATTCTATTTGAGCATTGAAGTGGTCCTGCTATCAAACTGCTCTCTCATTGCTTGACAGTTTTTTATTATTTAAAAACTCCAATCCTTTGCACTGCAGTTCTGTGTTTGCTAGTACAATTTATGAACCTTCAGAAGATAAAATCTGAGAATGAGTTATCTTTGCATTTTTTGGACTCAGTTCTGCAAATGTTTTAAATCTGATCTAGCTATATTCTAAAAGTGCATTCCAGCAGTATTAGTTGTTGTTTTAACATATTCGCATGCTACATGTAATACAAAAGCAAAATCTAACAACTTATTATTTCCAAGGAATGCTTTTTTTTCTCTTCATCTCTACTCACACTCTGGAGGAAACAGATGAAGCATGTGATAGATAATCACAAAACTAAAGAAAATGTCGAATTCCAACCAGATATCAAACATTGCTTTCTTCTGTCAATATTTTTAAGAGGAAGAGGATCTCCTATTCAATTAAAACAGACATCTCTGCCAAAAAACATTAATATTTTCACTTAAATATAATTCTAGTAAGAAAATAACTATTTTAGCATTATTGGTTCTGTAAATACTTTTCCTCATACCTTTTAAAGAATACAGCTGAAAAAACCTTGGGAAAAAAAAAAAGCTTGTTTTTCTCACAAAAGTAGGATTTTTAATTCCTTTCAAGTCTACAAAGTTGAAGTGATAATTCTTTATGCTAAATTGACATTTCTTCACTGTGCAGTGCTCATTAAAAACTGTAATGCTACTTCATTTTGCTGAACTACTATTTCTTCATTGTAACTTAGCATTGACATTTTCAAAACATTTTTGCGACACTTTCAGTAAAATAACATTTCAGACATCTTCTTAACCTGTTTTGCAGATGAAATGATTGACATAACATTTTTGTCTCAGAGAAAACAAGCATCCTGTTCTACAACGAATAAAAATCAAATTATATACATCTTAAAAGCAGAGATGTATAAATCTAGGTCATTTTCCCAAAAGTGTAGTCTAGCAACACTGTCATTTTCTAACTTTTTTCCCCCTTTATAAACTGTATGTTTACAACAGATTAAAAGCACAGCATTCTTCAGAATGTAGTTTTGTTATTTGTTATTTTGCTATTATATGGTTATATCCAGTTCTTCAGGATCTTATAGATTTTTCCATTCAAATCCATCTTCACAAAACTGAAATATATTTTTATGCTTTATTTTGACTTATTTTTCACTGCGTACTGATATTTACTTGAACATAAAAAGAGCTGTACTTTGCTCATCATTTGAGCAAGTATTTTAACTAGCTTTGAGAAAAACAAAGTAGTCAAGATACGATTGTCCACATATGTAGTGCTTTGTATTTGCCACAAACATAGTGGGTTAGAGACCTCCTTAATACCCAAAAGACTGTTTGGTACATCCAGGGCAGAACTTGTACCTATGGATATAGTGGGACATGGCTGATCTGTGAGTGCCTGTAAAAACCCTGCACTTGGAGCAACAGCTACTAAATAGTTCGCAAGTCAGTAAATGACACTGTGGATTTTTTAAAAAAATATGAAGCACCACATAAAAAATCAGCTATTCACTCAGAATGCTTACAAAAACATACGTTTTGCATGAAAAATCAGCTCAACATAAAGATGGCACAGTAGCAGACGTGAATAATAAACTGACAGAACTCAGTAAAATGCCATCCGTTCAACGAAATCTGCAACCACCAAAGTATCTCCTTAGCTTGGGAAGGCTATTCATTATCAAAAGAGGTTCAGTTTGGAGGATGTAGGAACAAGGGAGACTACACCAACAAGAAATTCTCTAACACTATTAATGGGAAGCAGACATACAGTGTTAGCAGTAGACATTACTGACTGTGATTTCAAAATAAAATGAAACATTGCTGTTGACTTAAAAACTAAAACTTGGACACAACAGATTCTCAGCTGGTGGTGTTGCTGTAGTTGAAGATTACAAAAGAAGGAAAATAGGAAGTATAGAGACTGATTTATTAAGCACTAGTGATTTGAATATCTTATTTTCAATTTAGGTGCTAGCAGCAGATGCCAAGTGTGTATTAAAAGATAAGGGCTAGAGTTAGAACAGAGGTTAACATTCAGGTTTAGAAAGACTGGGGTTGCATAGCCTGAGCCACTGCTAAATCCTGTCAGGTTCACAGAGTAAAGCTGACAGCTGACATCAGGAGATGAAAGTGCCTTAGGTATTTTTAGTTTAGTTTTTATTCCTCCACCTCAAGGAACACTGGGTTTGGGATTGGAATCTGAGAAAGCAAGGGATGAAATTAGTGCCGTAGCTAGCAAGAGCTATAGAAGAGAAATGAAAGCTGGTATAAGTAGCTCTGAGTACCCAATTTTTCATTTCCAGGCTTTAACACATTCCTGATCTTGGGTAAAGTTTAACAGTATAACTGGAATTAGTTCGTAAGGCAATATTGCTGAAGAAATCATTATTGATTAATTTTTCCAGGACTCTAATGATAAACAGAGTGCTACCAACAGAAGACTCAGAAGCCTTAATTTACTAGCATCCATCTACTTTCAAGTACAGGCATACAGTCTCTTTTCAAAATGAAGTTAAGGACAGTTCATGAAGGCAAAGAATGGCAAAACTTCTGAGTGACAAGCCAGCAAAAGTCAACTACTGACAGGTGTGAACTGCTTATACAGCTGTATGGAGCACCAGTACCCGGAGCAGCTGTACCAAAAGGCACCAACAGAACTACTTTGACTGTCTTTCAAATTCCTGCCCACTTTCCTCATCCCATGGCTGTTTAATGGCCCCAAAGGGCCATTCGCACTAGCTGTGCAGCCTGGGAAGATTTACTACCATCACAACTGCTCTTCTGATTATATCTTTGGTGATCTGAGAGCAATTTCAGTTAATCTTAAGTAGTACTGTTCTCATCATTGTGAAGCAACTGGTCAAAATCTCGAACTGCTGAAAGATGCCTTCGGATAGGCTCCTTTAGTGCCTCTTTTTAGCGCTTGCAATTCCAAGCATGAGAGAGGACAAGGTTTGAGGCCAAATTTGTAACAAGAGATTTCTCTGTGAGAGCCATTTGCTCTCGTACCCCCTTAAGCACCTATTTTCTTTGCTTCCTCAGTAACTCTTCCATACAACACTGAAAGGGTCAGTAAGACACAGTAAGTGAGGTTGTTGAAAGGGTAGACTACATTTGTTCCGCTTTTCTAAGTCTGAAAGATAATTACAAAACCACTTATTTTTGTGAGTACGTGGGTTCTATTTCTCCTTGGCATCTCTGAGATCTTACACATCCTAAAGGCTACGTAAGTCTCAGTGGAATCAACAACCTTCTTCTAACCATCCACTGCATTGAAACTATTAAAAATAAGTAAATAAATAAAATCCAAACACACAAAACAAAAAAACCCCACAACAACAAAAAAACACCAAACACAAATAAATATATGTGTTAATCCAAAATACAGCTTGTTGAGTTGTTATTAACAGCATTATTAAGAAAGGTCACATCAGCTTTCCTATTAAACTCAAAAATAAATACTAACAAGGAGTAGAAAACATTGCTAAAAAAAAAAAAAAAAAAAAAAGTAGAGGTATCTGAAGAAGTCATACAATCTTAACTGTGAACCGTTAAGATTAAAAAGCACAGCCAAGGAATACCATACTGACCAGAACAGCAAAGACATGATATATACAGTAGTGGCTATAAAGCATAATATACAGAATGCAATTCCCAAGGAAGTTGCTAATGCCACTGATTGGACATGTGAGGAAAGGATCATTCTATTCTGGTTCGTTCGTTCTGTACTTGTGTATTGGACACAGTCGAAGAGGTAAAGTATTAGGAGAGATGAGCCTATAGTCTGAACCTATATAGTGGTTGTTTTGTTCTTAAAGCTCAAAACGTGCACCCAAGATTCATTGTAGCCATGACATCTTCTGGTACCTCTAGGATACTGACAAAACAGTGCAGGCAATGGTAAAATAATATGGAAATACAACAATTGGTAAGTCAGTGACTCTTCAGAGCACATGAAAGAAATTATTTTGAAAATCCTTGCACTCCAACAAGAATAAAGAATGAAAAAAAAAATAAATTAATAATAGGATATGCTGACACCTGCCTGTTGTGGTGCTCCAGATGCTGATTCTGTGATCTACAGAACCAGGGCTCTATCAACATCCACAGACAGAGAAACTATTGTACTAAACTGAATGAAAGTTGAAACAGCATAAGACAATTCACAACAGCTGAAAAGGAGAAAGGACAGGAAGAAAAAAGAAATTTCTTTTCATAGCTATGGTTACAACCTGCCCCCCCCAAAAAAAAATAAATAATCACAAATATGTACTTCTGAAAAGAAATGGGACAGAGCTGGTATTACTTGAAATTCTTGGATGACACAGGCTGTTTAAAGTATGCCTAGGATGAACATGGTATAGAAAACGCACACTAAAAATACAATTGCTTTTTTTTTTTTTTTTTTTTTAAAATNTTTTTTTTAAAATTCATGGATAATGAAGAACCACAGACCTTGAAAGCACACACAACAGAAAAATACAGACTAGAACTGTGTTACAGAACATACAGGAAAGCTGGAGAATAAATAACCTATATTTTAAGTTCCAGTCTGTAATGCGAAAGAAAAATACATTACTGAGGATTTCAAATGCTGAGAAGTACACTGGAAACCTCAGGTGACTAATAACAAAACAACATTAGTAACTATCACGAAATAGTTTTTTTTTTTTTAAAGGAGAATTAGAGATACTATGACTATGGATCAAGAACTTCTTTTAGACCAGCAAGCCTCACTCATAAATGAGTCACCTGAGGAGTTTCCCAATTTGCAGACGTTAACGTTGCATAACTCTCACATAATGGGGATATTCGAGAGATGCGGAGTGTTCAAGCTATGGTTTTAAATGGCAGGCAGCATCTTTAAAGAAAATACGGGGCAATTGGTGCACCATCAACCACAGGAAAAAAAATGATAATAAGTGTTAAACTACATTTAATGTGTTTTAAACAGAATAATCCATTCTAAACAAACCCAGCTTTTTTCTTTGATAAAATAATATATTTAAGTTCCCTAGATAATGATAGAAAAGAACAAATGCCTTTGCAAGAAATTTGATTCACTAGTATATATTGCCTGGGGAAAAAAAGGAAAAAAAAATATTAGCACTATACAGCATTGCCAGAGCCTACACTAATTTGAATTTACAACAGATTAGCAGATAAATGTCCAATGCAGTTTTCGAAAGTCATTAGTCAAATACAAATATAAGTATGATTCCCAGGAATTTAAATTTAGGGATTAAGTTATGCAACATATCAGTCATTAAGAAAGTGAAAAATTACGGATAATGAGCTCAAAAATGATAGCATGGTAAGTGATGTGGAGGACAGGCATTATACTGAACAGTTTTAAACCATTCAGAGGGAGGTAAAAAAGGGTATTTCACTGCTGCTTGTAAAAACGTTCAGAGATGTCAGTCTGCTCAGTTCGTCAAAGAAAATTTAAGGGGTGACTTGACAAGCAGCATACGAGCACTTCCAAAGGGGAAAATATGAGTCTCTACACAAAAAAGCTTGACACAACTCAGTAGCTGGAAGATGAGGCCAGACAAATCCAAACTAACCATTAGGAAAAAACTACCAAGAAAAGGCATTCATTTTCTGCCTCTCAATATCTTCAAATGAAAACTAGACATCTATCTAAAAAAATACACTTCAATCAAACACAAGCTATTCTATGCTGTGCCTGAATGTACTCTGAAAGAACTGTTTCCAATACGTGAGATCAAAATACATATTCACAGGTCAAACTTGGTCTTATATTTTACGCACCTAGTTTCAGCAACGATGTATATGTAACACTAAACACTGTTCGTTTCATTTTCTTTGTCATGAAACGCTTTTTCAATCATACCAATCTTTGCTCTTGGAAACATTTACAAAGAGAGACCCCCTATAGTGATATTTATGTTCTTTCTAAGGTTCTGATATACTATTTCTTACTGTTAATAGCCTGAAAACTATATATAACTGTTTTACACTTCAAATTACTCAATTTACATGAGATTCCTTTTTTCCTTCTGCCAAATATGCATTCTGCAACTTTGTCATTTGTGTACAAGAATATAACTTGAAGGTTTCTTTTAACAGTTCTCTATGTAACAGATTCCATTTTTTGTTGTTCAGTTTGCTACTTCAATTGCTTTCCACCCTCAGAAAAAGTTACAGCATGTTGGAATCGTTATAATTCTTTTTCCACAACTTGCACTTTACCCTGTAATTCCATTCCAAATTACACCATGTGTAAAATATATACTCAACAAAATGTGTGAATATGCTCAGTTCTATTACAAACCAATTTAGCTTCTTTGGTATTTCTTTCTCAATACCAAATGTATTACGCTCAAAAATTCCTTGAGATTGTTACAATACTAGGACTTTGAACAAGGCAACAATTTTCCCTGTTCCTCAGACTCTTTTTTTCAAATGTGAATGCATAAAGTCATTGCAGTCCATTCTCCTGCACTGTACTAAAGTTTACCAGGCTGGAGCTGTGGACCATCTGACTTTTGCATAGTAAACCATCTATTTCTTTGAAAGCTTAGCACTTCTAGGTTGGTGAACTTCAATTACTTCTTTTTTTTTTTTTTTTAAGCATAGCTTTATATTTCGTGCTGATACCATGTAATATTAACAATAGAAGCTCAGCCATACTTCTTGTCGTTCAACCATCTTTCTTCAACTGCTTTCCAAGCACTGCCGCTACAGTCCAACAGTGTAATAACACGCACATCACATATCTGGGAACTGCTGTGTGAAAAGAGTTCCAGTCTCTGCCAGCGCAATAGAAAAGTCTCATTTTTGACTGAACTATACCATTATCCGAAACAGCATTATTGAACTATTCTTTGTTCACCATGCCATGGCTATTAACAAAGGCATCCAGGCATGCTAGAAGCCTTCATGAGCTCGGGGTAGACTTTCAAAGTATTTAAAGTGTTACTCTGCATCTCCATATCAATTAAGCAAATTAAATACAAAGTTCGGTTTGCTCACTTTTGTGCTATCCAAATGTTTCCACTTATTCAGGATACAGTTGACCTATTCAGAGAAGCACAATGCAAGTTTTATTAAACAAATGCTGTATATAATCTTAAATTCATCAAATACTTCATTACAGAATTTATGCTTGCAAACAAGCAAAAGTCAACCTCAAACACAAATTCTCAGGACCTTACTCTCATGAAATAGAGCACAGTGACAGTAAATTACAGTAAAAGAACCAGGAATGTATTTGACAACTAAATTAGAATGACTACCACAAGTATTTCCAACGCTAATAGAGGAATTTTGTGTGTGCTGTGTAATAGTGACCTTCAGAACGAAGACGTTACCAATACCTGAGCCCACGAGCCTTCGTTATGGTTTACCACAGGATGAACTATGCTTTTGTGCAGATGACTTTTTGCTCCTCCTTTTCTTAATCCACCATAGCCTACACAATGCTAAACCGCTTGTTTCTCAGACACGTATGCCTAAATACTTAAGACTTCTGTTACTACTGGTGTCGCCATCATACAGCTTCTGTAATGACTGAAATGCGCTGAATAAAAGCAGCAAATAATTTGTGGCTCATGATTTCATTAAACTCATAATTTTTGCTTTTCATGTTCATATTAATAGTGACAATTTTTCCTATATTTAAAATTATTAACTCCTTTGCAAAATTTATTTGCTCTGTGATTTCTAATTTAAAGTAAGACATTTTAAATCTTTTTGTGCTTCAGTCACAGAAGTTATGATTACACTGTCAAGCTTGTAGAAAATAAATGATAACATGGTTATATTTGTATAAGATATATAAGACTTACTCCTGCCTTCAGGCATTTGAAGGAAAAAAAAAATAATATAAAGACATGTTTAACCAGCGAATTTCACTTA